>VZRR01010446.1:424376-578133 GCA_013398015.1 Oreocharis arfaki | reverse complement strand
CCCCGCGCTCCCGGGGCCGCGGGTTCGGGGCCCGCTCCCGCCCGGCCCCGCAGCGCGGGGTCGCAGCCGCCGTCCCTGGCTTCTCACAGCGTTTGGAGCGCGATTTAGCAACATAAAAAATAAGGGGGGAAAAAAAAAGAGAGAGAAGAAGAAGAAATTACCATGAAAGCCTGAGCTGCTGCAACCCCCAGCAGCTCCCGGGAATTCCTGTGCGGAGATGAATATGGATGAAAATCTATATTACCCCAGGCACCAACTTAGCACAGGATGTTTATGAAATATTCCTGAAATGTAGTTTATTTACAAATCAAGTTATCCACTTACGTGAGATACTTAAAACGTTGATGTGGTTAGTGGACAGTTATTATTATTACTTATCCCTTGTTACGCTCCAGGTGCTCCGCGCGGTACCAGCCATGCACGGGAGGGCTTGCTCCCTCCTGCCAGGAACCTACAACCGACAGGCCTGGGCCAGATCTGGGGAAGTTTTCCCTGAAATCAGGCTGTGGCTGACGACAAGACGCCCGCGGAAACCGAGGGGGGAATAAAAGCTGTACGGATTTTTTTTTTTCCCCTCCACTGGATTTGTTTATTTGTTAGCTGTAATTCCTCAGAATAGCGGCTAGATCAAAGTTCATTTCAAGCAATTTTGATCACGAAATAACCAGATCAGAAGCTGCTTCTTTCTTCCCTTCTTACGTATCTTCATCAGAGGCTTTTCCCTGCTGCCTTTGAGCACCAGGCAGCAGAGATCATGTACCCAGACCTAACAAAACCCAGTTTCACACCATTAAAGGGAGGATAAATTGGAACACTCGCCAAGGACTAGACAAGCTTCAAAAGAATATTTTTAGCAAACCCGTGAGTCCTAACAATTTGTAAAATGAGAAAAATTCCTTAGCAGGCTCTGAGCTGTATTCCAAAACACAGAGCTCGCTCTCGGGGTACTGGCACTGCACTGTATGCAAATATATTGCATTTTCTGTGTTTGTCTGTACATGTTTTGAGTAAGGGCACACGAAAACACCGTTCCTGTCTGACAGAAAAAGCTCTAACTGTGGTTGTTGTCTGGATGTCATCTGTTGTAAAATGCTGTGGTTGCATTTCTCTGGGTTTTTGTACTTTTTTTTAAATGGTGACTTTAAATCCACCTTCTCACACACATGTTAAGGTTTTGCATCTGTAGCAAACCTGGGCTCCCTGAACTGAGTTTTGGAACAGGAGAAACTTCATGGCTGGTGATTTTTGCGGAGGGTGTCCTCGCCAGGCAGAGCTGTGACACGCGGGACACGGAACCGAGAACAAGACAACTTTAGGGCAGAGGGTAGCAATTCTTTTCATGGAGAAGAATCTCTCCAACTCATCAAAACAGAGACAGACACTGCCCGGAGAGAGTTTAAAATCACAGCAAGAACTTGTTACCCCTTTGGAACCTCTCTCTGGCCCGAGTCTGTGTCTCCAGGCGGTGCGGAGGGAATCGCTGGAGGTGCACGCGCAGCCCCTTCCCTTTTAACTGCCTCGCATCCCTGAGGGACAGAGGGAATTCTGTGCTTTACAGCAGGGTTGTTCTTTGTTTGTTGATTTGTTCCCCGTTCTATTTCAAGCAGGTATTTTAAATAAGAAATACCTAAAACAAATACCAGCTTCACAGAAAAAACCCCATTGTTTAACTACCCAATCTAGGGCGCCCATACTACGCATATTTTGCATACACCATTTATTTTTCTTTGCCATTTTCTTTTATGAAATCGTCCCCAAATAATCTCTTCCTGCCTATTAAAACTGCATTTTTTTTTCACGTCAAAGAGGAGGAAAATACGCACACGGTGGCTGAGTCTTTGTTATTGTGTGCTGTGTTTAAACTCTTCCCTCAGGTAATCTTGAATTTTGCAAGTGCTTGGAGCAGCACAGGGACAGTGGAGTCCCCGTGCCAGTAATGAGCTCCCTCCATCCAGCCCTGAGTTAGATCCCTGCCCACCAAGTTACAGAGCTTTGTCCTGCCTTATTTTTTCTTATTGAATACTGATTAAGAGCATCACTTGTTCATGAAGGGGGAAAAAAAAAAAGAGCATGAACTACAATTTTAGAAGATATAGTGGGAAAATTATTTCAAAGGGAGTTAATTGGCTAAAGCTGACCAAAAGCAAAAAAAACCAGAACCCCCGAAACTCAAAGGCAAATATTCTGTCCTTAGCTCACCCCTTGGAGTGAGGTATTACAGCCCATCTCACACTGTTTGGAGAGTCGTGCTCTTTGCACTGTGTAAATATGAAGCAGAGCAGAAGAGCCATCTCCCTCCTCGCCAAATTCCCTAAATTTTAGGGAATTTAAAGTCAGACCTTTAGCAGGCAGTTTAAGCCCCTTGAAAATAAAATTTGCCCTTTCCCTCCTCAATAAAATCTGAAAAGGAAAAGCCCTTCAACAGCTTCCCTCTGGATGTTTAAAGGAAGTTCATCAACCAGACAAACATCAAATGATGGATCGGGTGTATTTTGTAAAAAATATAATTTCTAAACTGATGTGCTTTGCTTTCAGTAGGAGCTGGCAGAGAGGGCTGGTAGGAATTTTGGTCTCTGTTGTGGGCAACGTCTGATGACTTGGTCACTTGTGGTCTTAAAATTTATGAATTTAGGAACTGCTGCAGTTATCTATGGAGTCATTGTCCCTCTGAGTTCAGGGAGGTAAAAATGAAGTCCAATTAAAAGCTTTTAGAAGAAGTACCTTAGATTGGTACTTATTTGAGAGGTCTCACAGTGCTGTGCCCATGTATATATATGAAAGATTGTTTACATGGGGCTTTCTAATGTTACAGATTCCTCTCCTATGAAGTTTCATTGTTACATAAATGATGTCTTGAAAGCTGATTTTACATGTGAAAACTGACAAGAGAAGCTGGAAGCATGGGTGCTAAACATGTTTGAATTTTTTTTTTTAGGGCTCCTTAGCAAAAATAGCTCATATTTACAGAGAAATAAATCGCCTGCCTTTAATGGTCACTTTCCCAAAGCATCTGTTGAAAAGCTTTCATCCACGTGCTGCACCTGCTAAAATCAGATTAAAGAAGCAGCAAAGCTGTTTTCTAAAGGGTCCATGTCTGGGGGGAGGGTGGAGAATTAAAAAAGGAGCTGCAATCAGGATGATTTTAAAAAGAAGTATTTTTTGGGTTTGAAACAGGAAACTGAAAAGGTAATTTTTTTTTTTTTAAATTTTTTTTAAACATGAAACAAGTACCTAAAATAAAACCGTGATAAAACCAGCAATAGAAGTCAGATTGAAAGCTCTGCTCTGGTAAAGATCTTATTCAAAGTATAAGAAAGTTTGAGACCAAATAAAAACTATCTCTGTACCTAGCAATCCTCCTGTGGCTGGGGAGTATTCTGCAAAGAATGTATCTTTGCATTCTACCAATCTTTCAGGGCAGAAATTCATCACCTTAGTCCAAAAATAGGTGTTTTAAGGATGTTGTTGGGCAAATGCTGAATTTTAATAAATTAGGTTACTAATTATTAATTTGGTGCTTGAACACCAGGGAAAAAAATGCTCGGCTCTCAAAACTTGTCCTGTGTGAAGGGTGGAAATGAAAAGAAATAAAGCCCTGATGGACAGAATGTTTGTTTGAGTAATTACTAACAAAGACAGCTGTGATGTACCTAAAGAGCACATCTCAGATATAATTTCTGCTTTGCATACTACATCTGCTTTCAATATTTTTGGTCATTTCAAGTCCCTGAGCAAAGTTATTTAAGGCTGCCGTTTGTTGTGTAACACCAGTGAGTTCTGTGATACCGGAGTGCTGCCGGTTCAAAGGAGATGGCCCCGTGGAGCATCTTTTTGATGTCATGGCTTTTGCTAGAGGCTTTTGTTTAAAGCTTCCCACACACTGTCTGCTCTCTCCCCCTCTCTCTCTCCTGCTCACGTGTGGGAAAGAGCAGAGTAATTTGCAATATAAATTACAAAATCAACTGTTGAGTTTACAAATTGAATATGCATGAAAATATTGCATAATATTACTGTCTTCCTCAGCCTAATAAAGGTAAATAAGTCTGATATTTGTGTTGGTGAAAGAGTTGGGTATTTATATACTGTAGATATTAATTACAGTTGGGCTAATTTAAAGTTTCTGTTATTAATTCCCTTACAGTTTCTCTGTCATTGGAATTAACTGCAGCCACCTACAAGCACAACCGTTTGGTAATATTCTTCATTACAATGAGTAGCTGTTCCTCTTACAGTTAAAACAGTGCTTTAACAAGTGCCTCCTAGTCTCTTTTGTTTATTACAAATACATATTAGCCCAGAAAAAAAAAAAAAAAAAGAGGGACCAACACTCTGAGAATAAAAATGGGCCGGAAGGACTCAGAGGAGCAATGATTTTGGTGAGTGCTTAATTTCTTGTTTGGTTGAAAAAAGCCTGGATTGGCTATTGACAGGACCCTATCAATAGGCAGACCCCAGAGGTCTGGCTATTTGCACATGGCCTGATTGACTTGTCCTTAATAGACATATAATTGTTGACAAATACCTTCCAATAGACTGTGGCAGGCATGGCTGGCAGACAAAAGAGGTTTCCCTACGACCGGGAGCGGAGCCGAGCGGTTTGAGGGATGTGGCACCTTACCCAGGGAATAACTGGCTTCCCCGGAGAAGATTCTGGAGGAAAACCTGCAAAATCGACCCTGTTCTCGTCCTCTGGTGGCTGACAGCCAGCTCAGACATAAAAAGCAGCATTGTCCAAAGGCTGTGTGGGATCCAGCCAGGGTGTCCCTTCCTCTAGACAACCTCAAACTTCAAAATACATCTTAATCATGACATGCAGCTTAATCTAACAGCAAACTCTGCACCGAGCCCCGTCCTCTTCCCAGAGCCTATGGTTTTTAAAAAGCACAAGCAGAATTTTTCCTATTATTGTTTTCTCTCTCTCAGGTACTTTGTCCTGAGACATCCACCCCAGCTGTTACTTAGGGACAGGATCCCAGGGTAGGCAGCCCTTCTGCTGTTCTTAAGCCCTCATGTTTCCACTAATTCATTAAATCATACTGAAATATGAATTCTTAAGAGCAGAAAACCCAAGGGCAGTGGCTGAAGGTGCATGGTACTGAAACACTGCAGTCTGCATTGATTCCTGCAGCTGCTGTGGGTGGTTGGTGCCTCTGAAAACAAAATTCAGGAATGGGTGCTTAGTGTCGGTCAACCATTTATGAAAATCTTGGCTGACTTTCCAAGGCACCTCAGGAAAGCATGATGGAGCCTGCAGTCTACAGCTAAGGATCTGTGTCTAAACACAGCCTCATTTTGTGCAGTGCCTTCACACACGCACACAATTCTAAATGAGAGACTTAAATAATACATTTACTGTGCTATTATTTTCTGTGTTAAATAACGGCACAGAAAAGAGAATGAAGAGGTGTAGGCAAAGGAAAAAAAAAGATAATAAACTGCATTTATCTGTCCTCAAGATAATAGTTCTATATTAGATATGTTGGGGCATTAATTACATGGATTTTTAGAATGTTTAGTACATTATAGGCATTGCAATACTTGTCACAAGACAAAAGGCCATTGAAATGATGCAGTACAGCCTTAGGCAGCCATAAAAGAACAAATTGTTCAAGTTTGTGCATCATTGCGAGATCCAAAGAACCCTGGCTCCAAGAAAAATACCAGTGAAATTTAGAGATGTACCTACTGTGTGGCTTTACTCAGAAGTAGGCTGAAGCCTGGACTCTGGCCTTGGTGTGCCTGCCTCTCCCTGTCAGCAGCAGGCTGAGAAATCGCTCCTGAAAGTTTGCCTTGCAGGATTTCTTCCCTTGGTCATTTTGTATTTAGTAACATTTTCCCCCTTGGGACACGGTGCCTGTCAGGTAGAGGTAACACCCTCGCTCTGGAGCGTAAGTGACTCGCAGGGGGAAGGCAGCGAGGTGGAGGAGGAGGGCCAGGAAGTGAGCTCCTTAAATTTCTAAGCTAATGTCTTCAGCCTCCCACCTCTCAGCTCCACCACCTCTTTCCTCCCAAAGTAATGAAAACAAGCATTAAAAAAAGATATATGGAGAGGAAAAAAAACCAACCACAAACCAGTGCAGACTGTGATCACAGAGGCAAGCAAAGTAGGGCACAAATTAGTGTGACACCATCAAGGTGACACTGTAGACAACCTCTGACACCCGGCACAAAGCTGGATGCCTGGTGCCAAAAAGACCTTGAGCCTTGTCTTTGATTCTTATTGATCAAATACATAGATTAAATACAGTATCAGATGACAAGGCTAAAGCCTGGGAGTCTGCGTACAGCGAAGACCCTCAAACATGAAAGAGCAGATAGACAACAGAGATAGAGAGACAGACAGAGAGATAGAATAATTGTATTGTGAATAAACAGGTGTAGGCTGAGGCAGGCAGCTCTATTGGGCAGATGGGCAGGGCTTTTTGTACTTACTGCACTTCTAATAGGTCATGAAATCCAAATGTCAATAATCTTAGGAATAAGGGACGATGTTTTTAACAGCATTTTTGAATCTCCAAACATTCCTGAGCATGTGCATCCCTGTGACCAGCTGCTTCAAAATGGTGCACGCTGCGCCTGTGTGTGTATGTCCATTAATTCAGAATTACTCCAATTACGAGCTTTTGATGCTCCAAACCCCTCTTTCTAACCCAAAAGAGATGGAGAGCCCTCGGCCTGTCCAATCAGATCATTTTCCCTCCTGCCTGCAGCAGATGTAAGCAATTTACTTTTTTATTTCTGCATATTCAGTGCGAGCGGAGCTGTTGGTGACTTCTCACCCCGGAGCCTGCAGGATTCTAACCCTATCAAATTAAAGCATTTTGCTCACTTATTCCCAAGCGCTCGGCGGGTGCTTAGCAGGCCTCCCGCTGCATAGCAATGGCGGGCGTTCGTGTCCGCTCATACCCCGAGCCTAATCAGAGATTATTAAGGAAAATATACAGTGCTTTAATTTGATGAGACTGGTTATAGGTACTGCAGTTAAAGGTCACACTCTTACGTGTATCTCCCTCAGTCACTGTAATATTTTCCTCCCGCTCGGCAATCCTCAGCTCCAAACAATAGGCCAAGGAGACACGTTTATTTTGGTCACGCTGTGATGAGCTCAATAGGGACAAAAATGAATTATTTAAAGTTCGCATAAACAAACAACCCGGGCCAGGTTCCCCTCAGCCCGCCCGTGCCCTCGGCAGTTCTGTGCACGTGTGCCTGTGTGCGTGTGCGCACGCTTGGTCCCGCTCTTGCCTTCAAAGAACTCGCAATAAAACCCTTCCCCAGCTGGAAGGTGAAGCCATTTAGGTGCCAGTTCCAGACAGGATGGTGGCCAGTGGCCACTGCCTGCTGTTGGGTGGAACCCTGCGCATTCAAGCCCTGCAGAAGCACCTGGGAACATCCCAGTTCCAGGTGCCTGGAAAGGACTTTTCAGCAGCTCTGAAAGCTTTCCCTACCCCATAGGAGGTAATGGAGTTGTCCAGGGAGAAAGGAAACACACGCAAGGCCTTCCCACTGCCACAGTGGAAACTGAAGGGTTCAGCTCAGCCCTGTGCAATTCAGAGGTTGGGGGAGCGAGGGAAGGGCATTGACTCTGCTGTGCCCGCCTGTGCCATGGGAATCAGCTCGTGGCCTCCTCTAAATCCTCACGGCTTCCAGCAGAGGCTCTGCGGCTGCAGGGAAAGTGGAGGGAGGGGACACAACAATTTTCTTCTTCTGTCAGCCTTAACTCTGCCGCCGTTCGTTAAAATAGCAAGGTGTTTAGGCTCCTGTAAGAGCTGCGTGGTGGGGAGGGAAAGAGCAAGCCAGTGAGAGACGGGTGGGTTAATTCTAATCTCCTTTCAAGCCTAATGGTTTGAGCATATGTGTCCATGCAGCAGACCAACAGCAGGCTTATTTACCTCCAAAATTTACATGAGAATTGCTTTATGCAGCTGTATGTAAAAATTCAAACCACACAGTGTCACTGCATCACACAGGTCAATCCAAAGCCCAGTGGCATTATAGCGAGAGACAAAAGCCTCACCACTTCACCAGGGTTTCCTTTTGGACTGTAAGTTGCTCTATTAAAAATGAAAAACAACAAAAACAAAAAAGGGAGCCTATTTCCACTGCCACCCCCTTTCCAGGTTCCCAAAAGGCTGCCAAAATTATGAGGACCTGGAGCCTGAGCCTGCTCTTGCCCCTCTCAGCAGGCAGCAGGGAGGGCTGCAAAGGACGTCAGGATCGGGCCAGCTTCATTTTGTGTCTGTGAATAATCCCGTTAGCTGATCCCCAGGCATGGACTTTTTATATACACATTACTGATGGGCAGAGGCAGAAGAGTTCATGGAGGTGCGGTTTCAGTATTTATCCTAAACAGAGGCAGACAGGCTCAGGCTGCTTGGGATGCTACAGGCATCCTGCTCCGTCTGGTAAATTGCTTGTGATTGCCTGGTTGTTGGTTTGTTTTTCTCCCCCCAGTCTGAAGGGTCTGTGATATCTTCAGAAAAGCCACAGCTATATGTGCTGTGCTGTATGTGGAAATTCACATTTCTTGAGAGAAATGGGGGATCCTGCATGGCAGAAGAAATCAGGATCTTTCAAAATCACCTCACTTGTATTGTGCTACACTGATAGTATCCCATCTTCTTCCATATGAGAAGTCATTCTGCTTCAGTACCCGCAATTCTACCTGTTTCTCAAGTAATCTGATCATCTTTGACTTCCAAATTTGACTGGTATTTCACAGTCTCATACTGCATTAGCATCCTCTGCAGTGGCACCCCCTTTAGAAAATGCAGAAGTATATCAAGCACCAAAAAGTTACCTGCTCTTTTTTTAAACTTGATAAAAACTTTTTCCGTGGAGGCTTGGGACAGTTCTTATTTTAGTCTGAACCAATTATTTAGCCTTAATACCTGGACCCTGGTACGCTTCTGTCTTTGATCAGAAAGAACTTGCCTGAAGGCCAGCTCAAGAGAGGTTCAAAGTCAAATGCTTTGATTTAAACCACTCTGCTCCCATCCATGAAAGAAGATGAGAAGGAGCTCTCTGGTATAAGACACGGATAAGTGCAATGCAGAGCGTCACATGCAGCATTACAATGCAAAGCAGACGAAAAGAGATGTTTCGGGGAGCAGAGGGCTTCAAACACAAATCACCCCAACAGTCTGGTGGTTCTGGCAGTGCTAAAACACCCCAGGGACTACAGCAAAATTCCCTAGCCTGTGACATGCTCCTCATATTCCACAGTAATGCAAGAAATAGAGATGCCAGCATGACAAAGGACCGGGATTCCGTTGTTTGTGGTCTGAGAGCCCCTGGAACATTTATAAGGGTCTTTGGAGGAGGATGGGATGCTGCTGGTCCATTCCAGTTCTCTGAACAGTTCTTCCCTTGAGACTGTATTTTGCTACATAATTCCAAATAACCATTAACTATGAGATTATAAGGATCTTTCCAGAATTGGAGCAAGCTAGAGACCCCTGCCCCATTATTTCAGAGAATAGGAGCATGATTCCTACTGCCTGCCGTGGAAAGGGAACAGGAATCAGGCCCAGAAATCACCCTGGATCTGCACAAAGAAAGGAAGCACAGCCTTCTGATGGCAACAGGAGATTGCTCTCCTTTCCTACTTTCCTCAAACACCTTGATGAGTATTTCAGTCTTTGAACCCCCAGATGCTCAAAGAGAAAAATAAATTCTCCTTGGGCTTCACACAGGAAATGAAATGCAGGAAACACAGTATCAAAATACAGCCTTGGACTGACAGTGTCACCATTTTATTGCTCGGGTTGTAATCACTCTTCGGGGGGGTGATCATTTCCCCATGTCCAGGAACACGGCAGGCTGGCTGCACTGCCTGGAAATGCAGGAAGATGATTTTCCCCCATGCCATTCAGAACTTCACTTTGTTGACAAGAACTAAGGGAACAAAAAGGAGAAGAGCTTTTTCAGTTATCTTTTCCACTTCTGGTGAATGAAAGTAACTTTTCTTTAACTCTCAGTGCTGTGGCAAATACATTTAGTCTCTGTATCCTGCTGGGTCTTTTCACTGGGGAAGGTTTTGATGGCAGAGCCCTTCTTTTCTCCACTGACTGGTACCTTAGACATTTTTCTGTCTTCTTCTTTTCATTAATTTGCCCCTATCTATCCTTTCTGGTGTGCTGGTAATTTAAAAAGGAGAAGCCCATAATTCATTGCAGCATAATACTACACTACTAAAGCAAACCAGATTTGATTTTTGCCTTGGAATGGGACCTGGAGCCTCTTTGGAGCAAGCTCTCCAAAGTGCATCCCCACAATGGCACCAGGGATTTCAGCAAGACTGCTCTGGTGTGTGGGCTCTGCTGGTCCAGGCCTCCTTTCAAAATGGGGAAACAGAAAACAGCCACGGTGACAAGTTCCAGGGCTGCCACGTCACCTGTGGTGCCAGCAGCAGTGGCACCAGCAAAGGAGACAAGTGAAGTGTTTCTGATACTGAAAAAAGCAGCTCAGGCCACAAAAAGAAGAGTTTGAGTTCAAGGCTTTAAAACTCTTCTTCCCCCCCGGCTCAATTATCAACATAAGGGAATCATGATTTAGAGATGATGCTTTCCTCATTCCGACTATCAAAACAGATTCTTTTTCAGGCTCTGTAAAGGGCTGTTATAAATGTATAATCCCACACAGCAAAAGAAAATCAAAATCAACATGCAAAAAAGCACACTGGGGCTGAGGAGATGCAGTACAAGAGATCAAACCATCAGAGAAGTAAAACACAGGGGAGGATGAACAAGGGTAGGAAAGAGGCGGCACAGGAGAAAGAGAATAATTAACAAACAGCATATGCTATAAGGAGCAGGAAACTCCAGCTCATGAAAGAGAACACTGGGCTCTTCTCTGCCTACACAGTAGTTCCAGAGGTTTTGAGATGAGAATGATGAGGAACTGATTTCCAAGGTGCACCTCAGATGTTTGATGCACAACACCATGGAAGACCAGAGCCTGCTGCCATCAAACAAATGCATCTTCCCAGAGGTGAAATTAAACTTTAATGCAACCTACCCTGTTAAACTATCCTGCCAGGCCAGCGAGGTGCTCATCTGCTGCTTACCAAGTGCAGGTTCTGGGGATGATGCTCACTCTGCTGCTTCACCTGCACCAGGGCTTGCTGAACTCCACACACTCCTTCCACACATCCGAGAAATGCTCCAGGTAAAATACAGAGGGAAATTTGACACAGATTGAAATCTATCCAGGTGAAAGGCACTGCTAGATACCAGGGTGGAAGGAAGGAGGGTTGTTTCTGGGTTCAGAAGTTCCTGCCATGTTCTCTCACGAGGGAGGATCTCTACTTTTTTGGTGTGCCGTTTGCCTCCACTTTTGGAAATGAGCAAATACTATTTCAGTGCTCTTCCTGAATACTGAGAGGGCACCTTCTGCAACCACTGCTTTTGTAAAAAAATGGGGGCTTGAGTCCCATGGCATGACCTTCCTCCAGAGAGAGGCAGATCTGCATGGATGTGACAATAGAGCTCTTAAAACCTCTCCAAGCAGCTACGAGACAGAAAGGGGAGAAAAAGAGTTCAGAGAACCTTGAGAACACATCAAGGTTCATTAAATGTCATGGTGAGCCTTATGGAACTCTGGTCACTCGTGTTTCTTGCTGCAAAGCCTAATGCAATGTGCAAGATGTTTCCTTCTACACTGACAGGCCTGGAGCAGCCAGGTTTTTGTGCCACAAAACTTTGGGATTCAAGCAGGAATTTGTAGTTCATAAGGATGCTGTGGAAGAGAGATGAGAGAAATAGGAACTTCAGAGAAATGTGTTGGATTTTGGAAAGGAAATGGACTGATCAGAACATGATTTAAGCAAATGGAAAGAGAACAAGAGAAGAAGGAATGAAAATTGCTGTGGGGGAAAGGATAGGTTGAGAGTGCAGAAAGTTTCACAAGCCTAAATGAACACCTTCCTTTTATTATCTCTGAAGAGTGGCAACACGACCCCTAACTGAGGATGAACACATGAAATTGCACATCCAGTAGCCACTGTGAGTCGTTAACAGAGCAGTGAAGTGCTGCACTAAAACATGGAGAGGGAACAGCAGCACCCACACCCTTTGTACCCACTTCTTGCACCTTGTAGTACCATTTTCTTCTTCTTAGAGTAGATAAAGGGGATTTAGGGAAGACCTGTCAGCCAGACCCTAATAGCTTACTAGATTTTAGAACAAATTTGAGGAAAGAATCAAGAAGAATAAAGGGCACTTTACAGTGTGGGTTTCCTGGAGCTAGGCTGTGCCCAGCTACCCTGATAAAAAATATTTCTTAAATTAAAATTCTAAAAATGTATCCAGTCTTCATTAAAGTGTTTCAGCAGGTGCCACTTGGGAAGGACGCAGTTCACTGGGGGAAAATAGAGACTCAGTCAGAACTCTGAGGTCTGGGGTGGTGACCGGGGAAGGGAGGATGTGATGTGCTGCAGGGGGAAACAGGGGGCTGGAGGGAAAATATTAGGGGAGTTCTTCAAAGATCAGCCTTTGGACTGATCTCATTTAACGCTTCATTAATAAACTTGGCACAAAAAGTAAGAGTGTTCAAATGAAATTTGCGGATTGTACAAAGTTGGGAGGCACCATCAACACAAACGAAAATCGCAATATCGTGCAGGAAGAATTGGATGACCTTGGGGACAGAAGTAATAGAAATGGGATGAAATTGAACAGTACAAAATGCAAGGTCATGCACTAAAGGACTAATAATGAGAATTTCTGCTAGAAGCTGTTGGGAATGACAAAGGAAGAGAAAGACCTGGGTTTCCTAGTTGATTACAGGATAAATATGTGCCATAATATAATGCAACTGAAAAGAGAGATGCAATCCTGGGATTCATCACCTGTAATAGTGCTAATAATGAGAGGAAAATATTAATGCTACTACACAAAGCACTGGTGAGACATTATCTGAAATACAACGTCAATTCTAGTTACCCATGCTCAAGAAGGCTGCATGCAAATTGGAGCAGAGGGTGCAAAGAGGACTATTACAATGATCAAGGAACTGGAGAGTTTCTGAGAGGAAGAAGCTGAAAAGACTCTGCTTGCTCAGCCTACCTAAATGGTGGCTTAAAGGGACACAGATCCAATTCGGGAACCTGGTGTCCATATGAGCTGGATAAAGATATATGTGTTCAAAGGTGACCCAGGCAGAAATGATTATAAACTGGTTTTAAATTCAGCTAATTTGGGAATTACAAGATGTTGCCAACCACTGGAGTAAAAATTTCTGAACTTACTTTCTGGTGGGTGTAGTAGAAGGACAAAATCCCTGCCCAGAGCATTAAAACAGATTTAGAATATAATCTGATCAGATTATGAATCCTACAACATAACATTACATGGTGGTCCTGGGGCAGTAAAGTGGATTTGATATTCCAGACACACATTCTTACGTTTACAAGTCGTCTTTTGTATTATTCCTCTAATGCCCAGGAAGATGAGAAGAGGCATCTCTTTGCCGTTCAAGTGGATGACACCAGTAAATGAGAGACTGTACAACACAAGAATCTTTTGGAGATAACAGTTAGCCAAGTTAGTATCTTAAAAAGATAATGAAAAATTTAGCTCGTGTGTGTGCCATATCCTGAACTAATTTGGGGGAAAGATCCTACTTTTTTTTTTTTAGTTGAGAAGAACTGTGGATAAAAAATTGATTTTTCCTCATTTTAAGAGCCCACTTGCCAGCAGTAACACACATTCTTTGGTTTTCCCTGGAAATATGTCTTGATATCAATAATTTATGCAAAGTCCTAGTTTTGGTTGTCTATGACATATATCAGCTATTGGTGCTCACACAGCCCACTGTAAACAATTCTGCTTTTCACAGACTCATTTTCATGTGAAAGGAAATATTAATAAGTGGGAAAACAATCTGGCAGTATCTGGGACTCAAATCTCTGTTCTTTATATAAATATATATATATATATTTGCCACAGTTTGCAAGGAAGGCTGAAAGGCTGTGAAGGAGCATCTCAGCAGAAAGCAGATATTTATTTTTTGGTGGCTGGGAGGATGAATATTGACCCAATAGCTTTCAATATTGTATCCAACTACAGCATATGATCCCTCAACTTCATAAAGGCACAAGTTCCAAAAACTTCCCCCACTGGATATTACAATAAAGCCCCTAAAATTGGAATAAGCAGGATACTAATGACATTTTCAATGCTGTGGCAGGGCATCGTCCTTGCTTCCTAACCCTAGATGGAATTTTTCAGAAAATTAGTTTCTTCTCTGAAAAACCCAGCTTCAAACTGACCACTGTTATCTGTAAATTCTAATAAATAAGGCAAAAAAATGCAAAAATATTCAGAAAAGTCTACACACACACATTCAACATTTTTTTAACCATATACATTGCTATCTCTCTCCAGACAATATTTTCAGTCCAAATATTGTTGGAGCACATTAAAAAATAACATGAAAACAACCCAGAGATTTTTTTATATAGGTCAAGCAAAATATTTTTGATAACACAGTGCACTTTGGGAGGGAGGATTTTTTTTCTTGTGCAAAATATCTTTTTTTTTTTTTTTTTCCCAAATGTCAAAAATGCCAGCTAAGCCTATTTTATAATTTTTTTTTCTTTAATCTTAGTTACTGGATGAGAAAAATCAGTTATTCAGCTGCTCTAATAGCAACAGTTGGAGGGACAGAAGGGGAGATTTTACACTGCTGGAGTGTAGACACCTAAACTGGCCAATGCTGCTTGTGCTTAGCAAGTAATAATGATGAAATGAATTTGTCTAAGTAATGCCTGGAGGATGCCTGTGATTGGAATGATATCAGAACTTCACATCAAAACTAGAGGGGAGTCAGGCTGCACACAAAACACATAGGCATACACAAATAGGAATATAAGTATATAAATAGGTAATAGGTGTGTGTATAAATGTAGTCAAATGTATGTGATGGGAATATACGAGCACATCCCTACTTTGAAATTGTGTTATTCGTTATGAGTGCTCTTGCTGATTTGAAAACCTCACCTAAATATTGCATTAAGAAATGATTTTTAATTACAAATGTGGCAGGCAGCTACAGTCATTCCTCCCTGCATTGACATGGTAACATTATCTCACTGTAAATTCATGATTCACTTTCTGAGGTAGCTGGAATGGCCACTGGTGTGTAAATAAGGGAATGTGGGGATGTGCTGCTCTTCCCTGCTGCGTGGAATAACCTCACGTGGTGGAATTCAATTTGCCCGTTTACAGGGATGTGTCTTGGATGGGAAGTGTCACTGCTCTGCCTTGCCAAGCACTGCAGCTCCTGCTATGGAAGCACAATGAAACCAAACAATTAGTTAGAATTATTGCTCTTAAAGAAAACTGATTTGCTTGTCTGTCTTCTAAGAGAAACTCAGTTACCGTACACCATCAACCTTGGCTTGACTGGCAGTGATTTCCCCGGTCTAGTCTGCTGGGAACCTTAAATGAACACGAGCAATTATAAACCCAAAGTCTTCAGCAATTTGTAGGCATTATCTCAGGATAATTGCCCTGAAATGTTCACATTGCAAAGCAAAGGTAGATAATTTAAAAATCCATCTTTCTCTGTCGGCGCTATGAGTTGGGCGTAACACTCTTCCCTCCTGCGGGCCTTGCAGTGGTGTAATAAAGCCTGGAATTGGTCCTTTGAAAAGGCCTATTGCTGTCTTTTAGAAAGCAAAGAGGCCAAGTCTCAGTTCAACCTTTTCTGGCTTTATTATTTTTATAAAATGAAACCCAAGTCTTATTTTTTGGCACAAACAGAGGAAAACTGGAATATTAGAAGTCAAGAGAACAAACCTGCCCTGAGGAGCTCTGCAGAATAACATCCATTGCAGGAAAGCCTTCCTGCTCCCTGGGTAAGATAAGTACCCCTCAGAAGGAAACACTGGGTCTTGGCCTCCTCATGGCTGCCCATGCACTAACACAGCCTAGTATTTTCTCGGAGTTTTACTTACAAGCTTCTAAAAGTGCTCCTAAGTGCTCAGCTCCCTCTCTATGACTGGTGAAAACCTCCTGAGAAGTGCTGAACATTTCTCTCTTCTCATGACTCACACAACTGCCTCATCTGTAGGTGGTTTCCTCAGTTCCTTGCCCCCATCCAACTGAGCAGGCGACTGAAATGCATTCATTGCCTGACTGATTTATAGCAGCTCTTCCCTCTGCTGCAAGGAAGGAAAGCTGCCTCTGGCTTATGAGCAAAGCACGGTGATCTCTGAGCTCCTTCTGCAAAGAACTAGCAAGAAGAAGGATGCTTGGAGTGAGGAGGAACAGAAAGGCTCACAACTCTCCAAATTTTCTTGGAGGCTTTCAGATAAAGAAGCCATCGCTAAATTTTTTTCTCTTGCTTTGAAATAATCAAACCACACAAAAAACCCTTCAGTGAAACTGGACTCTTGCAAAGCCACAAAGCTCATCTCAGTGAGGAATGGTGAGTACTGACTTCTGAGGAAGGAAGAAGAGGCTCCCAGAGCAGAAACACCTGTTACAGTCAGTATCTCGTACCTGTACTTCCATATATCAAAACTAAAGTAGTCCAGCTCAGCATTTTCCAGAGAACTGTTACAAAAAAGGAATCATCAAAAATTAAGGCTGTACAAGCCCAAAGCAAAGACTGGGTATCAGAAAGGCCACATAAAGAGAGCATTTTCTAAAGAAGAAATCAACGGAGTGACAGGTATGTTGGAAATATCCAATGAATGCTTTGAGTGTTCTCCCAGTACCCTTCAGTTTGGAGCCCTTAATTTCCTATAGAGAGTAGGAGAAAATTCAAGGAACAAACACTGTTATCAAGGAAAAACCTCTGCAATATTCTGAGTTCCTGTAAATTTAATTGATTCTTGACTGTTCTGACCTTGCAATAAAACCTGAGTTTCAAAGACTGATCCAGTTCTTTGCACCACTTATGTGCTGTCTGTGAACACCATGAGAAGAATGGGACTTGAAAACTTCCATCCTTCTGCATCCATGTCCCTTTTCTCTTCTCTCCCTCACTCCATTGTTTTCCATGCTCAGCTCATACTATGAAATTGCAAACTATCAATGTTGCCATGCTTCATCAAACCATTTGGGAGTCCATAACACACTCACTCCTGCTGCCTATCATGTTTATGTCTTGAGTTTCCTTCTGAAACTGGCCTTGCTCTCGGGCAGGGCTCCAATCTCCGCAGTGCTGGGACCAGAATGCAGGATATCACCAGCTGTGCCAAACCCATGGCCATGCCAGTCCAAAGGGTAGCACATGGACCCTCCCTCACTCCAGCACTGCCCACTGCTGGAGCTGCCCAAGCTTCATAGGCCCTGGGGAGTTGNTTTTTTTTTTTTTAAATAATTGAGATGCAGAGTGAACAGGGGAGAGGAGAAATGGGAAAAGGGGAGTTATCAGCAAGAGGGCCAGCTGAGTGAGGTTGGTGACCTGATTTCAAGCATACTGGGGGTACTCTCTGACCCCTGTAATTTTACTGCCTCCTGAGTTATCGCTTGTGATTTTCACTGGAGTGAAATGACACATCAGGGAACAGTAAGGATTCCAGCAGTCCACAGACAGGCAGAATATAAAGTACCTACCAAAACAGCTGCTGTACCTCTGGCAAAGATATATTTTTAATCCTTTGGAATGGAGATTCCAACTGCCTATCTAGGTCCCCTAAGGCTTTGTTAATTGAAAACGCTAAAGAAGACACCTTTTATATTTTCTTTACAATTGTGGGCCAAGCTCACAGTGCAGAAGCTCCAGAGGCTTCTGTAATGTAGCTCTCAAGGAGATTAATCCAGATACAAATGTCCTCTCTTTGGACTCGTGGGACAGAGCCTGTTCCCCAAGAAGACTAATTTTTCTTTAATGCCCAAACAGAAACTCCTTGCTTGCCCCAGCAATGCCGTGCAGTGGAGTCCCACCAAATAGCAGGGGTTTGAAATCTCAGGTAGCTTAGCAACAACACAGTGCCCTGTCAGAGACTGGACTGTATTTAAATAAAACAGTTCCAAGTAAAATGTTCATCAAGAAATAGGTGATATAAGAAGAGGTATTTCCTGCAAAAATAACAGAAACAGGATAGCTAGACCCTCTTTTGGGTGAAACAAAAACCAGTTTTCTGCAGTGTCTGACACAGTCTGTAAGTTCATCATGGCTATCCTCAAAAAGCAAAAGCAAACATGAAACTTAAAATATTTGCTACATTCTGCTTTCAAGTTAAAAAATGGTACCTTTTTGAAAAAACAGTGAAATCCTGTTTCATTTCTAGTTGGAAAGGGGAAAATAGCTTTTATTTCAGATGTGTTCAGAAGAGCAAAAGGCAAAGTGACAGAACAGAAAGGATTATATACACTTCCCTTTACATGCAGAAAAATGCATGGAAAAAAGTTTAACCAAGACACTTCTGGCAAGATTTCTTGCTTGAATTGAAAATCCATTTTCTATTTAAAAAGTTTAGGCAAGGGAGTTTTGACTGAGTGCAGTATTCACACACCTTTCAAAAATTGCTACAAGCTGAACATGTAATTCCAAATCCCTCTGGAAAAGTCCTATAAAATTATTATCAAATAAATAGAATTGTATAGTAATGACAGGAAACCATCTGTGAAATTGACTGGAGAATTAGTTCCCTGATAGCAAATGCAGACGGCAAGGCAAAAAGTGCTGTAGAAGTTTGTCCCCTCCAAAATGTGAATATTTTTAATCATTCACTGAAAGATTTCTTTCTTTCTAATGGGTTAATGTGTGAAGAGTCCCTGGACCAAAAGTGTGTGCTGAATACCTTTTAATTTTTTAAGAAGAAATCTAATCCCGATCATAACACTGATAGATTCTTTCTTATTCAAGTGCTTGGAGCAGGGTGTGATTTGAATGCTGGCACTGCTGATGTGCTGTTGCATCGCAGTTTGTAACATGGGCACCTGTTTTACCCCATTCCCCAATTTTCCAACTGGTGCATTCTGTTCCAGGCAGGGGTTACCCACATGACAGCACTTGTGCTGCAAGCAGCATAGGCCGGGTTTAACCAATGATCTACAGCTCACATGACTTACTTAAACTACTCTGATGCCCTGATGCTGCCAACAGGGAGACAAGTGGAAGCAGAACAGATTTCTGCCTGTCCCAAAGCAGCAGAAGATCTGATGCTGCTCCTCAGAGCAGAGGCAATGGGAACCTTCAGGTGAGCAGCCCCTTGCGGTAGCTCGTCCTTCAGATCACAACTGAAAACAAGGTTTCTAATACAAATTTGTGTGAATTTTCCCTCCCTCCTGTTCCCTCCATTGGCCTTGCAGAGCCTTTTGGCCATTTCAACTTAAAGCCTTAGGGCTTAATTATTAGTATGACAAGCTGAGCTTTCAGAGAGGTGAAGGGGGAGAGCAGAGGTGAAGTGGCTGGAGACATCCTGCCTCAGTAGGGCACGGGCAGCGACGAGGCTTCCCCGCCTTTCCCAGCGCTGCTGGCTGAGCTTTCACTAACAGCTGGCTGGGGGCCCAGGTGGCCCACGGCCCTGTCCCTACCCTCAACCTCCCCGCTCTCTCTGGAGGGTGCAAAGCTTCTTTTGGGGCCCTGCGGTGATCTGAGCATGGGAGCACTCGCTGTGCCTGCCCGTGGGGAGCAGCAGGCAGGTTTTTCTGTGCACACATCCCTCTGTGTGTGCACACTCGTGCTCCCCAGGGCACAAACCCCTCCAACTCCTCCTGACCTCTTAGTGCACCTTTCTGTTTTGATCCTTTTAAAGCCCAAGACTTATGCTTTAGGTTTTGGCATGAGATGAGAAACAAAATAATCAACATCATTAGTAGGCAGCTCTCCTCCGTGTCCCCTGCCCCCATGCCACTCAGATGCTCCTCACCCTTGTAATATTACTGTATGTATCAGACAAAACCCCACTATTTCATTGCCTTAAACAGGAAAATGTTTTCAACTCCCCTATGCGCTCCTGCCTAGTTCATGGCTTGATTTAATTTTAAAAGGCAAGAGCTGGAACAATTATCTGATTCTTCATGTACAGCAGGCTTTCAGTGGTCATTTCTGAAGTTTTACTGGTTCGTAACCTCTGTAATCAGAAGACCCAGTTAAAAAAAAAGAAACTAAGTGAACAGGCAGGAATCTGTTCATATTATCCCTTCCTAGCTGTCCAGGCTTTCATCCTCTTTTCTCCCACACATGCCCTTATTGCTCTGCTACTCACCCACCAATGAGGGTCTGTCAATGGCAGTGAGAGGTCAACATCAAAGCACTTTTACAGCTAGCAGCTTGCAGCTAATGCTGGCATTATGGAGAGAAATAGAGAGAGAGAGAGAAGCATAGGGATTGAATGAATGGCCCTCTCATATAGAAAGAGACCGAAGAATAGAACAAAACCTCCTATTCTCCCACTCTTTATAATACTCCTGGGCCGAGTGTGCGTATGTGGTACACAGCTGAGTTTGAACTGCATTAGCACTCTTTCAGTTTACAAACAAGAGGCCTAATTTAGAAGAAAAATCTCTTATCTGATTATTTCTTTGTGTTCACCCATGTGGTAAAAAAATGTCTGTACAGAGGAGGGAGGGGGGCTACAGAGGTGACTTGTTAACTTCTTTGGCTGTATCATAATTGTGAAGGGCAATTGGGGGATCATTATTCATCCATAATTTTCAGACTTGAGGAAAAGAAGTAGTAAAACAGTCCCCCAAAAGATATTTCAATGTGGATTACTATTTTTCCGAAGAAGGCGTTGGAAAGTCTGTGGGTCAGTCCCACACCAACTGTATGACTGATGCCACTCTTATCCCCTGCCTACACAGAAACCCAGGAATTATTTTTGTCCCATGCAATTTACACTGAGATTGGATGTCTTCCTATAAATATAGTAGAGTGGATTTCACAATTATGGCCTTGGTAGAGCGGATTTCACAATCTGATGGAATTGCCACCTCATGCTAGGTGGCTAGCTGCAATCACCTCTCCTGGCTCACCCAGCTCGGATTCTGCAGAGGGGAAAGAGGGAATTCAGGGCTGGTATGACTGCAAAGTTGCTACCCAGAAACTCTAGCAGCAGGATTAGGCATAAGTATTGTATCCAGGACTGACAATGGTTATCATTTGTTTTTCACCCTTCTCTGGAGTCTGGGACATTCCATCCTTCTAGCACTGCCCAGGTACATTACTTAATAAATATAATCAGAAAACCACCTTGGATTTCTCTGGCACTTTTTTTGTGACAAACCAAGGTTACGGCATTTAATTCATGTAATAAGGAGCCTCAGCAAAAAAGATGCCTAATGATTACACTTGTTTCACATCTCCACAGGTTATGATATTCCCAAAAGATTGAATGTGATCTACTTGAAGTGGTCAAGTGAAGACCTATGGAGCTTTTGTGGGAGAGACAGGCAGCTTGAAAGAAATACTGGGAAGAAGTTGTCACTTCCACCATCAGCACATCCATGCAGTGTCACATTTCCAGAACCAAACCCTCTCCAGATCAGGGATTTCTGACAGCAAGAATTTGTTCATATCCATGCCCTAGCAAACTAAATTTACATCCAAAACTGGGACTTGTGTCTACTCAAGCAACCTATAAATGCATCATCCCAGCTGAAACAGTCTTTACTCTGCACAGATTTACATCAGGAGAAGCTACTGGGATACAAGTGAAAAATCTTAGTGACTTTGAAAGTTTCACCATGTTTTTCTCCTTGGATTCAGGATGCAGAGATTACAGAATGGCTGGAAAAGTACAGAAGGGATAGGTACTGAATAAACCCTGGTCTTGGAGACTAGCCTGAAGAAAGTATTTTGGAAAACAGCTGGATTGGTTTAGCTGTTTGCTGGGGGATTTGAATGCTCTACATTTTCAGAGACAGGCCCTCCAAGTGAGACATGCAATGAATACCAAGACTTGCCTTTCAAGCACAAATATGACAGAGATCTTAACCATGCAAGTATCTACTGCTTAAAAAATTCGCTATGAGACCAGAAAAAACCAGAACAAGTAAACTACAGCATAAATACATTTGTGCCATGTAACTGCAGCAAGTCTTGATGCCTCGAATGCCTTTTGAATACTAATGCTTTTCTACTTTACTACAGGAATTTTTCATGTTGAGTTTTGTAAGTATTACTTAATACACTTTTGAACCAGAAATCAGCATAATAAGCATAAGACAAGTCCATCAATTTTTTACCCTTTGTGTCTTCTCACAGAACAGGAGTAACAGGGTACTTGTCTTGCACAAAGGCCTCTAGCTGTTTATATGCTTTTAAGATGATGAATGTGCAACTGAGCTCACTATATACAGATTTATTTTAAACAGAAAGCACACCTAGTAACCTCAGAGAAATGTGTTCCAACCATGTTGGGCAAGAACTGCAAGTCCAGTAATCAATGAAGAAAGAGTGCTGAGTCAAAATTGGTGTTAATTGGTGGATAAAAGAATGACGACACCTTATCTCCCACCTACCCTTTCTGAGAGTGCCAAACACTTGTCCCTAGGCTATGAGCTAAAAAGGGCTGAAAGAATTAATTATATTACTGTCCTTTAGGGGTAACTGTTTTGGTCCTTTGAGGTCAGTAGAAGAGAAGCAGACAGAGGATATTACTACTTTTACTACTACAATTTTGCACACTCAATCAAAGCTAAGCCTGACTTTATAAATCTAATGGTTTAAAGTATTTCCCGTGGCATTGATCTGTTTCAAAAATCCACACAGGAGCAGTAGGAAGCAGTTTAAGCAAGGAGTAGCCTTGGGAGCCAGAATGCCAACTCAAAATTTTTTATTTATTTACTTGAAGATGGCTGTGATGGTTCATTAGTGCACGTTCCTAACTATAGACTGTTTCACACAGAAAAGAAGGACATAAATATTTAACCTTTGAAAAGGAACTCATTTACTGGAAATCCAACTTTACGAACTGAGGTTATAAATAACTCTGATGCACTGCAATCAGCATAGTATAATGAGATCACATGAATGGCTGAGTTGTCTTTAACCTTTGATTGTTTAGAAGTGCAGTTATTCATTTGTGCTAAGGATTAGTGATGATGAGCACCGAAATGAAGCTGGGTATCATCAGGCCCAGGGCTGCATAGAAAACATCCCTGAAGTTAAAGCAGTCCCCTCCCCTCCAGTTTCTCCCCCCAGGATTTCTTTCATTCCCAGTAATTCAGTTGCAGTCTGTCAAAACACTGCAAGGGACATATATTTCAAATTTATCTGTGGGGATTTTGTAATGCTAAAACAGAGCTTTTTCACTTTGCCAAAAGAGATCTCTTGAGGGAGGTCTGTTCAAGTTACACACTTTTAAAGCATTTGTATTAAAATGCCATGTGTAAAATACATTTTTTAAGGTATATTCTCCCACACAAAAATATCTGCTGCACAGTAGATATGTACTAGCACAATGCACAGAGGAAAACCCGAAGTTTCACCTCTACAGAATCCTTTCTTGACATTGTTCTTGCAGTTCGAAGTCTCTAGAAAAAGATGCCTGTGAGTAACCCAGGAAGGATAATTCTTATTGGTATATTTTTTGGTTAATTGACTTTCAAAGCAGATGATTTAAAGATCATTACATTGCCATGTTTTATGGCAATGAAAAGCACTCCCAGCCTTATGAAGACTTCCGAGACAGCCCTGAATTAAATCTTACAGTTTGTATCAGTGAAGCAAACCACTTACTCCTGTATCCTTAAATCCTTAATAAATGCAGAAGGTGAATCATAGGACAGTTACGTAACCTGCCCAAGAATTACAGGAGAACACTGAGCAAAAAGACTAAGGGTCATGAATGTCCCAAAAATGCTCTTCGATGAGAAGGTTTGCAGGGTCATGCATTCCAAATATTGTCATTTTGCACAGCTTTACTTCACTTGATCTGAAGGTATTTGCTAATTTTAAAGGATACTGCAATAGAGTTCACTGACCAATTTAATGATGAAACAGCCATGTTTTCAAAATTACTGATTTTGGGGTGAAAATAAGCTACTGATTCACCCCAAAATAATAATAAAAAACCAATAATAACAACCAAAAACCCCCAAGCAAAATGAAGAAAACATTATTGACCGATCATTCTTTTATACAGAAAAATATGAATACTTTTTTTTCTCTAGTTCTGCTCACTTTCCTTAATACTTTGGGCTCAGAATTTGAACTGTGTTCTCAAGGGATGAAAAGCTTCTTCAGTATGTAAGGATAATAAAACAAGCTGGTGTATGCTGAAAACACTGAATTTTTCATCCATTAGGAACATCTGCCTATTCCAGGAGGGATATCAGAAAACGTGTCCAGGCAGAAACACAAATCGAGAAAACGTCTGTGGCAGCATCTGAAATAACCACAACAGGATAAATAATAAAATATTTACCATGACACAGTAAGGCTCTCTCACCATGGCAGTGTAGGGCAGACTCCCCAGCAACATACTTCCAGCATTAGGTCATGGAAGTGGTGTCAGAAGATGGTTTATTGTAAATTACGGCCTGGATTGCCATATATCCACTACACCTCCAGGAATCTGAACTCTGAAGTCATTTAGAGGTAGGGTTACATCTAGAAGAAAGGATATCTTCCCTGGGAGATAAAACAATACAGCACTTCTATGTTTTACAGATGTAGCAAGAGAAAAAAACCATTGGAAATGGACATCGAGCTGAGGAAAGCTCTTCTGAAACCAGAAAACTTTTTCCAGAAAAAGCCAAATAAAAAGACTTGTTTCTTGAGCATTAATACTAACCCTGCCCCTCCTTTGGCCTTTAAACTGTAACACAGAGTCTGTTTCTGATTTTAATTTCATCTGCTCTTATCACTTGGATAGAAATGCAGGAAATCTTTGCCATCTCTTTGCTCACCATGGTGTGTGCTGTGGCTTGCAGAGAGCAGGCCAGCACGAATAATGCCAACAAACAGAGTCAAACCACCCAGCCACTTTTGAAGTGGTATTCCATTAATCTGGATACCTTTCCCAGGCCTTTCTTCATCTTCTGATTGCAGAATGTGGGGCACCCAAAACAGCAGCTATTCCTGATCTGTATCTCAGTTGCCTCAGCAGTGGTGCCCCACCGGCACCATATTTCAACAGATTGAAAGGCCACATTCCACTTACAGGAATTCAATTAAAGAATGAATTAATGCAGTGGAACAGTGAGAGCCAAATTAATGTTTTTAAAGTTAAAAATTTTGATGTCCTTTTTAAAATACAAAATGTTGATTTTTTTTTTTTTTTTTTGTGTTAACCCAGATAGGGATATTTAATTCCTGAGTAGACTTCTCTCCCTTTTTCTCCCCAATTCTTTTTAACTTTGATTAAGCTGATTAGGGACTGAAGGAGGTAGAAAGCTCCTTAAGTTATCCTTAAACACACCTCTTTAAGTGGTGCCCCTGTGACACAATTGTAAATCATTGTTCCCTCTCAAAGCATACATGGAAAGACTGAGTGATTTCCTCAAAATTACACAGGCTATTGGCACCAAAACTTTTAGACAAATCCAAAAATTACCAAATTAAGCTGCACCCCATTTTTCTGGAACACAGCCACCATGCCTAATTTTCCCTGAGGAAATAAATTACAATTAAATAAAAATTGAATGAACGAGAGAGGAGAAGCCTAAATATTAAACTATAAGTGTTGGAAGAGAATACAACTTTTTGGCTGATTCCACTGTGTCTATAAATTACAGCATAGTGTAATGTATCATGTCTCAGATACAAGAACAGCACTGAAAAGAATAATTTAGTTTCTCATACACAGAGTTAATGATGAATTACCATTTACATGTTTCATCATTCACTAGTACATATGGCTATAATTCAGGAATCGTGACAGTAAAAAATCTATTACTCTAACAAAAGATTTGTATCAGACAATTATCTTGATGGTTCCTGTCTTGTTCTTGGAGTAGCAGCGTATTCTAAGAGCTCTGTGAGTTATCTGCCAGCTCTGGAAGTTCTTAGATACCAGAGAATCTCCCTCCTCAATCGTAAAAACAGAGAAGAAAAACTAATGTTATTTTTATGAGTAACTTAAGAATGCTGGCATTCCCCTTTCTCCCTGCTCAGAGAGGCTGCAGTAAACCACTCATTGAGCCTATTCTTTCTGTTCTTTTAACAGGATTCCATGGCTGCATTTTTACCTGTGTTTTTCTTCAACTTTTATGTGCTGTACAGTCAGTTTCTGAGGACTTGGCAATTCTTCTCCTCTGCACAAAGTAACTGACTTGTTTTTCCAAAAGGACATTATATTATGATGTTACAAACTCAACTCTAAAGGTCATTAATTCATGATTTAATGTTGTATGGGACAGCAATTTTTTACTCCCCATACTTTCTGTAGAACTATAAACCAAAAGAAACCTCCAAATTAACTCTTTCATCCCTGAATATGATGCCCATATTCATAGAGGCCTGTAGCAAAAGCCATTTCTTGCAGTAGAATACAAGTAAATATGTTATGAGCCGTAGGGACATGGAATGAAGCCGTGAAATATTCAAATCCTGAATTTACTATTGACTCATTGTGCAAGCTTTCCCATGCCATTTAGCCTCCATAAATCTAGCTCTGAGGCTTCAATGAACACAGAACAAATTATGCCCAAATCCAACTGGGCCTATCTGGTTTCTGTCATGGTTTGACATCACCTGCTTCGTTTTATAGCTCAACTTGCATTAGCAATCCATATCCAAACCCATGCAACCTCATCTGTGCTACAAAGTCCGCAGAGAGAAGATCCATCTCTCTGTTTAGGTTTTATGATAACTCTATGAAGCTCTTCCTGGTCATAATTTTTCTCTCAATATCAAATTAAATCTCTGTTTTTTGATCCTCTACACTGCTCCATAAGGTGGATATAAGGAACTTTTGAATGTGGTCTCAACTTCCGTTTTCCAATGTAAAACTTTGCTTCCTAGAACAAGTATGAGAATCAAATGCACGTATTGACACTGTCTCTTTTATTTCCAGTGTCTTATCTAAGGAGTTTTCAGGGAGTCTGTCAGATTTCTTGATTAAATCATACGCCTCAGCTTTGAGCCTGTTTTTCCCTCAGTTGACATCTCGCCCTAAATACAAGCTTCTGCTTAGGGCTACCTCTTCCTCATTCAACCTGTCAATCCTAAATTTATCAAAACTCAAGATGTGGATATCCTTTTAACCTATTTATCCACATTAGATAATTCTTGACTTCTCCCCAGGGAATGTTTCTGGGAAGCTTTCCATTCTTTTGTCTGCTTATTAGGCTTCGATGTTGTCACATTTATGCAATTCATTTGTACTTCTGACTTTCATTTCTTTCAGGAAATGACAATTCATTTGTGGAGGTCTGACTCAGTTAAGACAAAGTCCATGGGATTTGAAAGCTCTGCTGCACCACTGAGGCTCCATCTTTGAAAAGATTTTGACAGTTCTTTCCTGTAGCTGGAGATTCTGCCTTCCCAGCAACAGGCTAGACTTCCTTCTGACTTACACTTGATTTTATTTCCACTATTGTAACTTACCACTTTCAATAGATTGACAGTCAACTGATGAAGAGAGAGCTGGGACCTTCGTAACTGCCTGGACCTGGGGACAATCTCTACAGTCCTGGCCAAAATTTAACACTTGGAAAACCACATTAAAGCATCAGGTGGGCATGAATACAGATGTTGGAGTCAGACCTCCATAGCTGAAAAACTAAAAAAGGGGAAATTGCTCTTCTTTTACTGCTTGTGTAGCTGAACACCGTGAGAAAGATGCAGAAAAGTTTGACCATCATCCACCTCTTGCCTGTTATCATCATTTTCCTGCTCTGGAAATAGATACACTTGGATTCAGCCACCCCGCAGTCCAAATCCAAACTGGATCCAATTCAGGCCTCAGCCTACCTATCAAATATGCCCAGACACAATCAGCAGTCCTACCGAACATGATTTAACCTGATTTTTCCAGTGGACAACATTAAGTGAAATCAGTGAAGAAGGGATGCATTTAGCTGAAGAGCAGCTATGCAGCTTCCAAGGACATCACATGCATTGCACCAGGAATAAATCTCTACAAAGGTGTTTTGCCACCAAATTTTTCCTATTTTTCCCTCCTGTCTGGAGGTGTCTGGAGCCCTATCAGTCTTTCATATAGCATATTACATTCCCAAAATATACCAATGTGTCACTCTATAAAAATAGTACCCAAAGTACCTTAACTATAAACTTCACTGTGTTATAGACACCTAAGCGAAAAAAAAAATAGGAAAATGAGGTTGCTGGATCCACATATTTTGGCATGAAACTATATCTTTCTCATCTGGGCTTGCCTTCAGAGCTATGATAAGCAGTTCAAACAAACTATTTGTACACAAGCTATTGCTTGCAGTGCCTGGTAAAGTCGTGTTCAATTGTTATCCACACTCTCTCAACACATTCCCTATGGAACAAAATAGGAAGTTATAAGAAAGAGAGAAGGAAAATAGGATTAGAAGGTAATGGGTATGGACTCAGGAAAAGGTTACAGCCCATTAAGTGACAGGCTGTCACGGTCATGTGCTGACTTAGCCCCGCTCACCCTCGTAAAAAGCACACACGTACGTGGTCGGTTATCACAGATCAGCAGCAGTAACTTGTTAAATCTGAGTCTTAATTCCCAAACAAATATGTCCATCATGCTAAATGGAAGTAGGTATGTGCCAATACACTACTGTGATTTTAAAAATTCATTGGAAGGACTAAAAATAGCTCCTAGAATACATTTAAAAAAATGTGTTTCTATGCTGTTCCTTGCGACACCCGTTACTTCACTTGTGAGAATGTTGCTACACCGTCCATCTTTATGAGATTATAGACCACGGGAAACACATGGGAAAGGCTGATTCTCTTCACATGAAGGCTTCTCTGCACCCATCTGGCAATATAAATAAAGCTTACTAGCGAGGATAGATGACACTCACTTCCAGGCCCTTTACACTGCTAGACTGGTGCAAAGCAAAGAGCCAGTGTCTGGTGTTTGTCTGACAAGAAGCAAGTCTATTTTTGCTTATAGAACTCTGTGGCAGATCATTAGAATACAAAAAAAAAACCCCAAACAACCCCAAACCCAAACCCCAACCCCCAGATATCTCACTTGTGCCTACTGGAGGAGAGCAGGCTGAAACAGCGCTGAAGACTCTGTTGAATCTTCCAGGACATTAATAACCAAGAACCACTAGAAATAACCATGGTAACAAACAGTAGCTAAGTACAGTACAATCACCCTGATTACCATAGAATTAGCACAAAACAAATGTTTATTTTTCCTAAATACGTTTATTATGACAATGATGATAGTGTTAGTAACTACCCCAAATTACAGAGTATTTGCCCAAAATGCCAATGGCATTGCATTAAATGCTTTGCTCTGCACTTGTTTTCACACTTGCTTGTATTAATTGGTGTAAGAAGTGTATTTATAACAGATTCTTTCCTCACTCTTTCTCCCACCCTGTCCCCGCACCCTGACTCTCCACCAGAACCATTAATTTGAATATCCACTGGATTCATTGATCACTTCACAGCTGACCACAACACTTCTCTGACATTAGTCATTGCACCATTAACCTTTTCATAAGGCTCTCACCTAGTAGACAACACAGGTTTGATTTTAATTTACACTCAGGGATTGTGTATTCAGGGAATTGTACTATGAAAAATGAAAATATTAATTGAAGCCAATAGAATATATGCAGGGTTAAGTTCATTGAGGGAATAATGGTACCGTATTAAAGGAAGTAGAAATATTGGTAGTGCAATAGGACTGTTTACTTTCTGTTTACTCTTCCTGAGCCCCTCTGTGTCTAATCCCACTTCTTGGCTTAATTCACTCTGCAAATGGTTCTAGGATATCATCTGATTTCTCTGCTGAACTCACTGCCACTGTGCCACTGCTAATATTTGCTGGATCCTGGCAAGCATGTCTGGGAAGTTGACATGGCCAAAAGTCCTAGGCACTGCTGTTTCTGGCCCAGTTTATCTCCCCAGATTGCGCATGTTTGGAAATAACTTAAACTTCAGGATAAGAAAAATATTCTTGGGAATTGCAGGGACCACAAAGAAACTGTAGTAACTCAGGTCTACTGGTTTATCAGTATACTAGAGCTGGTGTAACAGTTAATGGCTTTCCTTTTAAGTATGGGCCCATCACACTGTCAAGTGCAAAGAAATCTTCACTAGGACAGGACCCAGCCCAAACTCACACGTGGTTCTGCCACCTGGGACAATGAACACCAGATCAAGCAGGGACTGACACTAAAACAATGCTGAAAGTTAAACTAGAGGATGGAGGCAAAGCTGTTGAGTCTGGCAACTAGAATGAGATTGTCACACTGATTGATAGATATTCCATGGACCTGAGCCCCTTGTCACATTCACCTTGTGTCAGTGGAATGGCATTAACTAAAATACAATGACTCAAAATTTACACTAGTGCCAGTAAGAACAAAGGGAAAAAACTCCACAACAGATCAGGTTTTATAGGCACAGCCTTGGGAAATGGTCAGCTCGTGCAAGTGTCTGAAACTCTGAAGGGAACAGAGCTAGGAAGTTATTTTGTGTGTGCACACAGGGACATTTCAAAGCACATATTCCATAATTTTCATCATTCGGCACACACTTCCCTGCAACCAAAGCACACACACGGAGGGGCACAGGCAGGCACGGGTCCCGTCCTTAGGCACATCCGCCGCGTGTTTTAAGATTCCCAGAAAGTTGAAGCTCCAGTGCAGTCCCAGACTCTCAGGCTGGGCTCGGTGTGAGCTGCACTGACAGCTGGCACTCGGCTGTGCTCAGCCCCCCTTTTGCAGTGTACAGCATCATGCTCCGACACGCGATTGAAGTAATTAGCTGCCGAGCGGCTGAACGTACCCTGCAGAGCACTGGTGTCTCGTCTGACACATCTGGGCACAGAAAGTAATTGAAACAGCTGCTTCTACCCATATGGCAGCAAAAGCTGGTGGTAGAGAGCCTGCTGGCTAGGCTGTACCAACCTCAGACAAATTAGCCATCATTAATCCCAGAATCTGACCAGCATACACACAGCCACTAATCAAGATATCTGGGGGAGGGGTGCTGGCTGGGAGGGGGAGGGAGGACTGCCAGGAAAGAAAGAGGCCATTTAAGATTATTCTTAATGGCAATAAAGTGTGAAAAAAAGAAAAAAAAAAAAGCCTAATTCTTAAGGGAAAAAAAGCAACAAAAACCACCCAGCAGACCACCACAGCCCTCCCTCACCAACACTTTTCTCAATCAGCTTGTCTCGGTGGCTTTGCCCACGCTGTTCATTAGAGAGCTGCTAAAATAGCAGCACTGCTCTCTGAAAGTGTCACACTGATATATGCACATGTCTGGCATCACACAAAGATTATAAATAGCGCCGTGTAATCTAAGAACCTGGGGTATTTTTACACTGTGGGGAATGCAGCAGTGAAGTCAAGGCTGTGGGTGAAAACTGGACCTGCCCTTGTATGTAGGTAGCTGAGGTGCACCCTCCTGTTCTGCAGGACCAAGCGTGGGGCAAGCAGGCACATGTGGGCTGTTTCCTTTCATCTCTCTAATACCATTCTTGGCTCTGAACTTTGTCACCTGCAGTGATGTTGTGCACAACAACGTGGCTCTTCTTGCCATTGTAAAATCCAGCGTGCAAGTGGGAGGGCAGGGAGAACTTACACCTCGTAACCACAGACACACAGACTGCTGTGCAATGGAGGAAGCAGTTTGTTTGGGCAGGAACGGATCATATGATGCCTATGGTATTCTGCCTCGTGTTTGGATTATTGTGTGTCTAATAAGGTGTGAGCCCCAATCTAAGTTTTTGCTGTTGCTGGGGTATTTATGGTCTCCCTCTGGATTCCCTGCAGCCTCTTTTTAGTGGCTGAACTTACAGCTCAGCCTTCAGTTTCAGAAAGGTCACACTTTTGGAGGGTTTTTCCTCACCCACCCACTCATGTTGCTCAAACTTACAGAACCAGTGCACCCAAGATTCTGCCCTAATATCACAGGTTGAATGGTTGAATTTACCAGCCACTTTGAGAGTCACTGTGGGAACAGGCATCTCAGCGACTGCACAAGTCGTGCTACTTCGGTCGCAGCGCTAAAAGACCTTTGAGTGATGCCAAGTCCACGTACATTAGCATTTTAGTTGGTTTCAGGAGTGTGCTTCTGATTAATCCTCCTTACTATGCCCTGGCTGGAGCTGTGGAATAGCCTGGGCTGCTTTAGCTTCATCCATTCCTCTTGGATGAATCCAAAGGATTCACGTGCCATGAGTGCACCTACTGCACTCCAGCTGCTAACAGAAGGAGAAACAGCCAAGCCAAAAGCAGCCCCTCAAAACTAGGATAGTGTGGCTGCAAACTCTGTGGTGTTTGACAGACCCTCCCCTTGCAGACTGCTTGCTAACACACATCATCTCCAACAACTCAGCGCTGGTGGTGTAGGGGTGTGATACAACAGCCGTGTGCATCACTCTGCTCTTACCATACTTACTCTGAACGACCAAACTATGCTGCAATTTATTCACAAACTGCTAATGCTCTCCAAACAAGCTCTTGGCACTGCTGCTTTCCTGTTCATTTCAGCTGTTCTCTGCACTGCTTTGGTATTCTGAGTGGGATCACTTGCACATGGTCCCACGGTGCCCCGAGAAGCACCACATTCCAGATTGTGGTTTAAAACAACCATGGGTCTAGTCCCAGCCCCCGGTTCCTCAGCTTTCAGATCCAGAGATATGACAGGTTGTTTTGCAAGGGGAAAATCCCACAACCAAAGTGGAGAGGAGATTATAATCAGTGAACTGCATTGTGCCTGCACACCTTGCAGGTTTGCAGAGCAGACTCTCTCTGGCCCCACCAGTGCTTCATTATGATCTTAATCATGCACATCTTACTTTGCCCATGTGGGATGAAGAGTTTAAACCACTTGTCTTACTGTAGAAGTAGAGACTCTGCCTGGATGTTCAGAAAGGACCAAGTAGTAGTTTTGAGGTTATTTGGTGTTGGTGATCTCTCTCCTCTGCTCACATCTTGTCATGTCCCTCCAAGCCTGGCTGTTCTGCAAAATCTGCTTTGTGGAGAACAATTGCTTACAGAGATTTGTAAAATTTGCATGCTTCCCTAAACACACCTGCAATGTCTTTCCCCATTTTAAAGTCATTTCTAATTGATACGCTGCTTTATGATTATTGGGGTGAAAGATGCCGTGTAAAAGTCTGTATTACATCACACCGCTTTACAGCTTCACTGCAGGCTCATCTAAAGGAAGATGAGCTACAAGACAGCAATTGCACTGGTAATTAACAGAGTAAAAGACATTATGGAAGGCACATGAAAGGCAAACATGATTTCTTTAAAAGGATTTTCTCAAATGTGATTCTCTCTAGCAACACGCTGTGGTTCCCTTGACATCCTTGTCCTGGTTTATTGTTTTAAACAAACCTATGTTACATAAGCAAAGTTTCTGTCTGGAAAGCTCTGCTGACAGCACATGTCTGCTGACAAAGGAGGCCCATAAACTCCAGCACACTGGAAAAAATAGTACGAGCAATGTGACAATCTTGGCTGCTGGAAGTGTCAATGCACTGGCTGTGTCCTGCCCGGCTCCTGAGGCACTGCTCAGACACAGCTTTGTGGGATGTGCCTGGTTGGAAGCAATGAGAGGGGAGTGAGGTGGCCCCTTGTGATTTGTTTATGGGAATGTTGCTTCCATCAATCTATGTCTGTGAGGGATGGAAGTATGGTGTTAATGCTTCCCTTGACACATGGATCAGGTAGTGTTGCCAAAAAAATATCCCCCCCTTTCAGACATTCCACAGCTTCTGGATCCTGAAGGCAGATGTAAGTTGTGTCTTCTACAAAGGCATCTGCAACGTGGTCTTTTCTTTGGTTACAAATCCCTCTTTTTTTTTTTTGATTGCTTGGTTGGCAGGCTAAGGCACTCTTTATTATCAAGCAGGCTGTAAGAAGAGTCACGGGCTGCAATTTTTCTTCCAAGTGCTCCTGGCTATTTGCTCTCCAGGCTTTTTCCTTTATTCTATGCAGTTTTATTTCTATAGCTGGGCACTGCAAATATTCTGCAATAATTTTTCTTCAGCAATATAAAATCGTGGGTGTTTTCCAAGAGCCATATGGAACATCTTCGATTTTTTTTTTTTTCAGGTCTACCTCACGAGTTTTCCCAGATACACGTTTTCTTTCATGTAAAGACAATTTATAATCTGATAGATTAGCACTCACTCTGCACTGAAACACCTGAAGTGGTGCTCACTTCACTAATTCCCTAACAAATGTCCTGATGCAGCACTTCCCCTGGGATACATCCTAAAGCAAGTGAGAAAATGACTTACTGATTATCAGGCCTCCTAGTCTGACATGTTTAGCTGTCCTGCCTAAGAACTTCAAGTAAATGAGATTTCTGAAATTTGGTGAATCAGCACAAATAAAACCAGAACAAATCCCCTCAGAGGTAAATTAACAAAGCATTTAGAACTGAACCGCTGAAATAATTTCAAGAGCTGTAAGTGGTATCTAGATATTCAACTTTTTCTTTGGAAGACATTCTGCAGTTCAAACAAGTTGACAACACTGAAACAAATTAACTACACATTAGCATCAATCTGAGTCTGTGATCTTTTGTGAGGAAACTTTGCTGAAATTGCTTTTGACAAAAGAATTTAGATTAAATGAAAAGAGATGGATGCAGGAAAAGAGCAAAGCAAAATTCGGTTGCTATAATCCTGAAGTCTATAAAATGCAAACAGGTGAAATGCCAAGAGCAGGAGGAGATCAGGTAATGCTGTGAGAAAGAAGAGAAACTGTGCCTGGCTTGGCTAAGTGATGACTAAGGCACAAAGAGTACTCTGGAAAGAAGAATGACAAAATTCAGGGAATGCTTTAGGCAGCAGGAAAACTTTGCTGATGGGAGGATCTTTTAGCCTGTCAGTCTGAAAACTCAGTTCAGCTCTTTGAAACATTGGAAATCTGACTTAAAAAATACCGTAAACCTTGGTGGGCAACCAGGTTCTAGGCATGGAACAACCCTGAAACTGGAGACAGGGAAACTTGGCACATTTGCACTGATTTTGCCTCTTCAGTCTCATTGATCAGGACCACGGGTTGGTTTGGGAAAAGCAATGCCCTTTGCTTTTTCTGTAGGAGTTGAACACTCCACTTATCACCTTGCACATTGCTTATCTGTGGAAAAAAGTGGATGAGCAGCTTTTCCTGGCCAAGAATGTGAGAAAGAAAATGTGTATTTCTCCTTTTAAAGGATGGAATTTCGAGAAGTACGGATTTGAATGTTTGTAGCAGTAACAATAAATACTCAGCATATGTGAGCACCTGCAAAGCTGCATTGGTAAACATCTAAAAAAAGGGACCTCTTCTCCCACTCCCCTTTGTCCACTACTATATTTATGAAACTAATTACATTTTTCAACAAGAGGATCACTGTTTTCGTTCCAATTCCCTTCCCAATTTGAGCCCCGGGCATAGGAACCACACTGCACAATTAAAACAGTTAGCACAACACCTGGATTACAACTCTGCACTCGATTGGGGGCCATATGGTTTATTATTCCACGTCAAACCTCAGCCGTGCATATATTCTCTCACATAAATGCACCCCTCCAATATATATTTTGAAAGCCCGTGTGCTTTTTTTCTTTATATGTGAGTAGCTGTTGCACAAACTAAAATTTCTGTGCTGAGCTACAGCAGACAATGGCCTGAAATGTTCAGTTTCCATAAGGGTTTGATTCCAGATATTTATGAAAAAAAAAAAAAAGAAAATTCAATTTGAAACATCTGCGGTTCTTCATATGAAACCTGTCCTGAGGGCATGTTGTACCTGTGTCTGAAGCTTCCTGTCTGACCATACCAGGTTATGAATTAATTATTAATCTACATCTCACGTGTACATGCTTGAAGAGGTGTTTATGTTACCAGTCTGTAAATACTTCTTCACTCAGATATTTTAAGTCACCTGCAAGGTCAGTTACCTACCTCTGTTAGAAATGTGTAGGCTTAAATCTATGGCCTTGTCAGATTGAACTGCATTTGCAATGAGTATATAAGATTAAACAGTCTAAATTTTTTAAATATATTTTATGAACTGAATCGTCCTTCGATACTCTATTAAAAAAGTTGTGAGCCCAGAAAGTGAACTGTCCTGGGCTGCAGCAGGATGGGCAGCGTGGGTAGATGAGAGAGGTGATTCTGCTGAGGACATTATGATACCCTCTAGAATGTCTGTGGTCCCAACAGCTCAAATCACTTCATCTGCAAAGTTACAACCCTACCTGAGAGAGACACAACAGGACTGTAAATGACACTGTTCATCTTTGTTGCTAAGCAGTTTTACCCCAAATTGTGTTTCCTTTTTTTCACACTCTGCCTTCCCCTGACCCTTGAGCATCATCACTTTTTGAGCTGGGCTTCCACAGATCTCTTTTTTCATTTTTTGAATCTTTCTGACAGCATGTTTTTAATTATAATCTGAGGAAGAAAATAAATGATATTTTTGGAGACCCCCTTGGAGCATTCTCAGGGTGGTTCACTTATAAATCAAATTATTGAGGGCTTAATTGTGCAACCTTTCTGTCTTGCAAGCCCTTACTCATCTGAGTAAGTTCAAGGAGACTTCCCAGTGGGTAAATGCTCACTAACATGTGTGCACAATCTGGCATTACATGAATATCACACTCACATATTTTGTGGGCCAGTGTATTTCCAGTATTTGCAGTGTGTTAGATACAGTTTAATGGTAAACAGCTGTTAGAAGTGATTTATCAACATTATGGGCCAGTTTCTTACATCCTTACTCAGAGTGGTACCTGACTCCTCAAGGAGTCCCTTTTAAAGCAGGAGTCGCACACTGGAACGTATCAGAATCCAGCCCTGGAAAGCTCAAGTCTGCTGAATACTTTGGCCTAGCCCTCCAAAATATTTAAACACACACTTAAGGCACATTCATATACGCCCTACATCTCTGTCCTCAGCAAAGAAAGCACTCAAAAAATCAAAAATGTAAATGCATTTTTAAATTTTTTCTGCAGGGCATCGATTTTTAAAGAGATGCTAACATCTAATTATAATTAAGTGCGTGCATAAGATCTTTTGGTATCCTGCCTCAGTCACCAGCACCTTGCAGGATTGACCATGCCCAGAAGAAGCAATTTCAAAACATATTAATCATCTAGTGACTGAATTTGTCACTTACTGCTCTTAAATCTATCATATGTAGAGGGCTGGCATGAGACTAAAATGCTGTAGTTAGGAAGTGCCTTTACCAAACTATGTAGAGGAATTTTTCTTAGGAAAATGAAAATACATGTATATGTGTGCAAGCTATGTGTATATACAAGGGATAGGTGTATATGCACATACTCATATTGCTTTTCTGCATAGCAGCAAACAAGAACTTGTTTGCTTCTAACCTAATCTTGATTTCAGAAACCAGATACATTTGACTAGGCCCCGTATGCAGGCACAGATATGCCTTGTGATTAATTGAAATATTTCTTCTACAATCAACTATGCAAGCAACTGCTCTCCCGCCTATGGATTTACGGAAACCTCCCCCTTTCCTGCTGGGCATTAACAGAAAATTAAATATGGACAAAAACAGGAGAGAGGAGACTGACACTTGTGTCAGCGAGCTCACTGGATCTCAGTTTATAGGTTAACGTCCCACTCGTGCCCTTCCTCGTGTGATTATCCCATGATTTCCTGGTGCATGATTTGGAAAACAAGACTCTGGAAGTCGGGCAAACACATTTGCTTGTTACAGAGAATATGGTTGATAAGATGCTCTGTAATAACAGACCCGAGCAGCCCCCAACAAAATACAGCAAGACATGTAAGAAAAAAATTGGAAATTTAACTTTTAGTGATAGTGACTGCATGTAGAGCCTGCAGCAGTCTCATCCGTCTGACCTTGCTTTGTGAACTACAAATGACCTCCCTGAAAAACAACAGAGACCTTTTCTTGCTCTAGGCTGTCTCTTGATTGTATCTCTTCCTTCAGGTTACTGTAACTGCTCTTTTCCAGGGGTTGGGAAGAAAAAAAAGAGAGAAGCAGAGTAGAAACACTTAGCTGAAGACCCAAAGGCCCCCCAGGCCTGCTTCTTCCTCAGTTCTACCATCACTCTATTAATAACAGACAACGTTTTCATTAAACGATGCACTTTCCCGCTCCAGGATAGACTTGAGTTTTCTGTACTGATCATTATAAAAGTCCCAGGAGGGCTCCTACAACCACACTGTCTTCACAACAGAGACAAGAACTATCTGTTCCTACACAAACCATACACTATAGTGATCCCAAGAGTGAAAGAGACCTAATAACCCACAAGTGAAAGAGGTACGGAGCCTAGTTATCAAATTCCATCCTGCAGGATAAAAGCATCCCCCATTCCAACTTCTCATATAAGGTCTTTGTGGATAAAAGGTTCCTCTGAGCTGCCCCCGATTGGCAGGAAGCTGTTCCTGATGCATGGCAATTGCCCTTGTTTTACTTGATTTTAAATTGAAGACCCTCCCTTATCATACTGAATCTTTTTCCAGTGCTGGGTGAGTTGTTGGTGCATTGAGGAAACAGTCTTCTGTTCATTTTAATATTTGAAGCAGTGACTTTATTTGTTGCCTCTTTCCCTCTCTCCTTTAAAAAATATTATTGATACCCATGTAACTCTGTGTTAGGAAGGCCATTATTTTGGGCAGGGGGCTGCACAATCACATGTGGTGACACCACCCCTTGGTCTGAGGAATTTTCAGTATAAAGAGACACTGCACAGCATCCAAAAATGAGCCCAGTCATCACCTTCCCCCTTCAGAGTGGATGATATTCTCAGTACACCCTCTCCAAAAGGTAAATTAAATCCTATTTTTATTTTCAAAGGCTCCCCTGTACTCTTAATCTTTTCTTATGAAAACTGGATGAAGAAAGTAAAAAGATCAATAACTTAAACATGAAAGTAATCAAGCTATCATGAATGACTGACTACAGGGAATTCCTCAAAGTACTTCCTTGGAGTTCTTGGAATAAAAGGCTACCAAAACCATTTATTTATGGAATATTAACTAAAATCTGGCTACAGTATAGCTAGATATGTAACAACATTATTTGAGTTAGCACTCCTAGTAAAACTCAGGTTCACAGTCTAAAAAAAGTTCTCAAGGATATTATCCCACCAGGAAAAGAATGAAAATTTTACAGCTTAAAACTTTGTACTTGCAAAAATTACGACTATTGAAAATGTTCCATTAGCAGCTGGAAACAGATTGTGTGGCCACTGGTACAGTTAATAATGCTGCTGGCATGCCAAACTTGTGGGCACTGCTAGGCAGGGAGGCTAAAATGGAGCTTCACTTTTTGGGTGGTCACCTTGATTTTCAGAGTAGGCTGTTCCATTGCAGCATCAGCTAAAAAACTTGTAAGCCCTTGAATGAGGTTCCCTGTTTACTCATATATTCCAAGTCCTGGAACAGGAATGGTCCAGGCAGCAGCCACAGAGAACTTGCAACCAGCTAATGCTTCAGCAGTAAATAAACCTTCCTTCCCTGATGATCATTTTTATAAAGTCCTGGTCCACAAAAAGTACATACTCTGGATTTTTAAATGTCGTTATGCCTTGGAAATCTATATGACATAAACTTTTGCCTAAAAATCAATTCTGAGTTACAATTTGATTAGCAGAAAATTGCCATCACATTTGTTTCTACATTTGTCTACCTCATGTCCTTTTCATTCATAGGCTGGACGATTTAAGCTTTCTTTAAAAACTCCCCAAGAAAGTCTGTGACATTAAAATGTCCTTTGATGCTCTTTCACTAAGCAGTGAATATTAACAGTTATGGTGACCCTATTCCCTAATGTGTCTCTGTTGGATCAATAGCAGTTAAGTGCCACTGTTTTACAATTAAAAAGGGGATCATTTTAAATTTAAAAGCTCATAGCTAATTTTCTTCTTGGCACTTAATAGCATAATTCATTTTTGAAAAACCACATAGGGAGAGCATATACTTTATTCTTTGTCGGCAGCCTTACTGGGGCTAGTTTTAGTACTCATTGTTGCCTTATGTATAATTTACAGCAATGCCCAGTCAAGCCATCTGCATGGCAGGAAGTGTCATATTGCTCCAAAATATGAGTTTGGTCCATAGGCAAGAAATAGAGGAAGAACCTGCTGGTTTTATACCTCAGTGAACATCTCTCTGATAAGCATTTCATCCTTGCTTTCAGTGTTTTGTTTCTGCACCTTCTTGCTAGGCAAGGCCTCAACCCTTTGCAGGCTGAGAGGTTTGTGCTCTGCTCGAAGAAACCAACAGGCAGGCAGGAGCTGCTGAAGTCTGGGCAACCCAGTAAAATAATACACGCTGAGTAGTACAACTCTGCCCTTTCTACCTGCCAAAAAACCCACTCCCACCTTCATTCCTGTGAGTTTTTGTTTTGTTTTTATTTTGCAACTGAAAAAAATGAACAGAAGAATTATGAAAAACCTGCTTCTTCTCCCTCAAGTTCCCCAGGGGTATTTTGGACACATGAACAATCTCAGATCTTAGATGTCCTACAGCTAAAAAGGACCTCTTGTAAGGCTTATCTGTGAGAGGACAGAATTTGAGGAGGGAATGATGAGGTTTCTGGTGAGTGGAAGCTTCTCTGTTTTCAATGTTTCTACCCTAAGTATTGGAACTTAGGAGTTCCATGTACTCTTCAAGTACTGCAGTTCTAAAAATTGGTTATTGGAGCCAAGATTTTGCAATCCCTGAAGTCAGGAGGGAGCCCATCCCCAAGCAATACTAACTACTTTCAAAGAGGGAACATGGACATAGAACTGAAGGAAGTTTGGGACTACATGTCACTAAAAGATGACATGTCCTGAACTTCAATCTCTTTTCACACCAAAGCAGAGAGAAGCAAATATCTGTAGCTGGCTGCATCAATATCAGGGTTTGTATGTGATTGCAGTCACAGAGGTGTCAAGGTGGTGTTGGGGAATTATTACCTGATTGTTTCAGCAATTTTGGGAAGATGAAACTTACTCTTCCCTGCTCCCCTTTCCCCCTGAACAATCCTACATGAACTCTAAAACATATTTACGGAAAACAGCACTTCTGGCCCCCAGCTGACACTGACGGTAGCAGACAAATAAGCTGCCCTCATTTACAGGTAAAGACGAGCTGGGGCTTTTAACGTAAAAGCCCATATTCATCCTGAATTAAATAAATTCTCTTTTAACAAATCACTGCTGTGCATTAGTAAAAAAAAATAACTGGAGCCACTGAGCTGCTGCAGTGTGATAAAGGCACATCAGACAGAGGAAATGTTGGGTTAATGCGAGCTGGCCCCCCCCGGGACACTCTCACCCAAATGGTCATCGCTGTAACCCAAGTCAGCAAGGGGACGGGCGGCTGGGAATGGCAGTAGATCAGGTTCTGACAAAGTGTGCTGCTCTAGCACGCCTCTGTACAACACAATTAACTGCTTACACCAGGCGTTGCCTTGTTTCTGCCACGTTACACTTCTCACATTTCATGTAATAGTGTTTGCAAAGTGCTCCCAGTTTTCAATTAGCCAGCCTTGCCTTCCCCTCACTCTCATCTGTGCCATTCCGGCTCAATCCAGTGCGCTACCCAGAAGTTCAGTCTCTCAGACAAAACCACTCAAAGCATGTGTTTCAAAGACACTCGTGGCAGTCTTGCATTTTTATTATTTTCTTTTTAAAGCCAGTCATTAGATGTAATTTATTCTGTTCACTTCTGGGGAATCAAATCAGGGATATAACTTCCCTTCGCTTTCCTGCCCTAGGTGTACAAGATATTCCTAACAAAATAAGCAGTAACCACTTCATCTGCAGAATAACCTTTCTGTGAGTGTCCTTCTGCCTATTGATTTGCTGATCTCCATCACAAAATCTCAAACTACTGCTTCATACCCTGCTTCCCTTTGAAGTAGACTTACGTAATTGTATACAGATAAAGAAAAAGTAAATCAAAGACTCAGGAGTTTTGTCTTCCCTCTCTGTGTCCTACAACGAAAACCACAATCACATTTGCCTTTTTTGTGTAATTACTCTTTTATATCCTTTCGTACCTGTGTGAGATGGAGCACTCCATAGGCTTGGCTTTCATTAGGTACGAAGTGCTTACAAGTACCTGCAAGGCTGTCAGTCATCTCAGAAAACACACCATGGGGTTTTCTAGGACTGCAGTACTATGCTTCTGAACCAGACACTGCACGGTCACTTGAAACCAACCCATGTAAAACTTGATTTCAAACTCTAGGAGTTACAGAAGATTCCAACCCAGTTACCATATATTTGCAAAATGCAGACACTGCAGGTAGCAAGTTAAATGGTCTGACAGGTTGAGCACTGACTTGGAAACTTCAGATGATCAGAAATCTTTAAGCAGGTTTGTGTTTGGTACCCTAGTTTCAAACAACTCTGGGAAGTAACCAAACCAGCCTCCTGTAAGAATTTGATTTTTACACATCTCAACTCAGAAACCTGCCAGGATATGAACACCCCAGACTGTGGAACAAGAAATACTCTATCACACAAAACCAGATGCAAATGTAGTTCATGTTCTCAGTTTTCAGAGCCGGATGTGAAACTGAGTTAAAATTATCTCCTAAACCCCAACTTTTATTACAAGAAACCAGTTACTTCCAATTGCCTGATCTAGAAAACAAAGAAGTGAGAATGTCTTGCTTTTTTCTTTCCTGTACTTCTGATAAGACATCAGATGAAAAAGAGTAAAAATTACTATTTCTAAAACTTCCATGCCACAAAAACATCCGTTTGGAATGAAGACTAAAACCATATTTTAGTATATCTAACTGTTCTGTCTTTACAGTGGCAATTGACAAGGTAGTTTGTAACCAGTGATACTCAGCATGGCACAGGATCCCTTCTGGCAACCCAAGACATAAAAGACTTAAGGAAACAAAACCAGAGTATTTTGCCTGTTGCTGGAAAACCTCTGGCTCAAACCAGTCACTGGGACAGCAATGAGCTGAAGCTGATTGCACTCAGGCAGGAGCCTGAACCAGGGAATGACTCCCTGTGTGTGTGGATATTTTACCAGACATTTGGGCATGTTGGTGGTAAAACTCTTCTCATGGAACTTTCATCATCTGGAATGTCCCCAGGTATGTCTACACAAGAGTCTGGGTATGAAAAAGATATAAGTGAAAATAGACCCCCTTCTTGAATAAGAATTGTAAACAAAAGCATCAGCTGGAGGAGTCTGACCTCTACTCTTTGCTAACATTCCAATGTCTGGAGAAGGAATCATTTTTGGTCCAATACATTTTCGAAACACTCAGAAAGGTCTGAGATATCAACCAGGCTTCAGACCTGATCTGGAGGCCAGGGGCCCCCCTGCTGACTTTGTGGATTTGGACCAGGGCCACAGAGAAACAGCAATTCTTCCAGCTTGCATTAGAAGACAATCGCCATTTGTAGGCAATGTGTGAATATTCAGAGGACTTTATTACACTGAATCCAGTAAAGTTTTACTCTGTATTAAGTTATTGCAGTGTTTGAAACTGAGCTACAAAGTTTTGATTAAAAAAAAAAATCAGTAAATTCCATATGGCTCCCAGGTGTTCCTCAGCCTGGTCCCCAGTTTCCCCTTTCCCCCTCGCCAGAAAAAGAAAAAAGGGATCTGGATTTATACATGGAGATACCCTTCACTCTGCCACCACCCTGATATTATTGTATCCAGCACTGCAGACAAAGCTTGGAGCTTCCTGCACAGTATGGGCCCAGGTCTGCTTTCCCACTATACAGCATTTACAGATGTTTCCAGGAAATTTGCTCCAGGCAGGTGAAGAAAGGAGTAAACTTTTTTGGTTTTCCTCTATATTAATATTTCCTCCCTTGCCCCAATATCCATGTGTGATTCATTCTCCATTCAAGATGTTCACCTAAACAGGCACAAAGTCAGTCAGGATTTTATTTTAGACCTTGTTAGGATATTTTTTAAAGCATGTTTATGAGTTTTCTTTCATTCAGTTAATCTAACCACACAAAGTGTTTGCGTACAATCAAATCTTAGAGGCACCATCTTAGAAGTCACTTCCAATATTTCCCTTTTATTTATGACATTGTAAAATGCTGCAGCACAGAAACAACCTTAACACCTTTCTTAATTACTCATTTATCTTGATAGAAGAAAAACACAGTAAAATTTAAATTGATTCAGAGATATTTTTCAGTTACAAACCAAAATGGATTGTGTCATGTAAAACCACAGAAAAAACCTCTCCACTTTGTCATTCTTATTTTCCTAATTTTTAAACTTAGAAACTTCAGAAATGCAATTCTCCAGACTTCTACTCAAAGTCTGCTGACATTTTTGTTGGACAAAATTTTGTTGGACTACAGGACAAATAGTTTTAAGTAAGTGAAACAAAAAGAATCACTCCAAGACATGGAAAAGATCAGCTAATGCTCCCAGTGATTTTGAGATAAGTTAAATAGACTTCCCCACATTCAGCTCCTAAGTCTAATAGTTTTCCAGACACCCACAAACACTGCAGGAAAAGTCAAGGAAAAAAAATGCAAAAGCTCATGTGCCAATGAAAAGAAAATACATTTTCCTACTGAAGACTACTTTGGGACAAGGGAAAGGGACCAGCACAACAAAAACTGTACAAGATTGTGGAATATCTTCTTTCATGTTTAGTGGGGAAGAACAGTGCAGCCCTTTTCCCAGGAAAGCTTGTCACTTTTATCCAACAGCTACTGTTTGTTCTCTGTTCTCTTCCTCCCTCTGCACGGTCTCTGGGTTGTTCTGCATTTCCCCACTTTGCACATTACCTTTCAATACAGAGCCCCTTCAGCCACTGGAACTTTAAAAATACATATATGTAGGTGACAGTTGTCTAGGGAGAAGTACATTTCCTTCTTCTGGTCCTTTATGCTAGAGTTGATGCCACACAATTCCCTAAATTGGGTATTTGCCATGGCAACAACGGCAGCACAGTTTTGCAGAACTCGCCCCTTAAGTGGCTTAATGGATATGGTATTTATTCCCTTTCTGAAGATTTAGCTTCAGTGACACATTAATACAAACATAAATGGAGCAAATATTTGTGTGCTTCTTGGGAATAACAAAGGCACGTTTATCTGATACACACAGAAAAGACATTTTTGAACCTCATTAATACATGAGTAGAAGTCAATGGAGGAAAATGGATCTTGTTAACTGGCTTCTTGGATACCAATAAGCATCTCATTTGCCTTAAACATATCAACCTAGCAACACTATTTATTCAATATAGAATAATCAGTGACATTAGAGAGCCCCAGCATTGCACACAGAGGAATGATTAATCTATTATTCATTCCACAATAAAGACTCTGAGGGATTTACCATATGAAAAGTGATATTCAGAAAAGGAGGTGGTATTTTTTCTCCCCTGACCTGTATGGGAATTCCTATCCTGTGGGATGAATTCCATTGAATAACACTGAGAGTTTTGGTTGTGGGTTTTGCCTTTTTTTATTTTTTTTTTTTTAAGTACCCTTCCTTCCTGCAAGGCAAGACAGATATTCCAGAGGACTCTGGGACTGAGTGTGTCTTATGAAAACACAGGCATGGAACTTTGTACAGGCTGTATCACTTTTATCCCTTCCGAAGAGATGGAACTGTGTTGATTTGAGAAGCAGAAGCAGCTTTTTCCTTGCTGGTGCCCATCTTGCCAGGATGGTTGGTGTTGGCACAAGGTTATATGCACATACAGACACTCATGTATGTGCAGACTCCTGTGTACAGGGACAGCTGAGAAAAACAACTGTAAACCTCACACAAAACCGGCATCAGCCTAGTGTCCATGTCCAGAGCATATCCACAAGTCTTATACTGCACCCAGGAACCAAAAAACCTCTGAGGACACTTTCCCTGCACACTCCAGCACAACACCAGCTCTTGAACCACATAGCAGCTACCTCCATGAAGGCCACTAAACAACCAGACTATGCACCTGCTTTGCAAAGTTTAGATGCAGCCATTAATTTTTTTTCATCAACTCTTTAATAATTATTAAGAATCATTCTGCTTACTCTGCAGTAACAGCCATGGCCTGAGCTACAGCACACCAGCAATCGAGCCCTGTACACAAACAGAAGCACAGCTGTGCATTTAATTGGTGTCAAGATGGCACCTGAAAAGCAGTTATTTGAATATAGATTTAAATAACAGGACAGGTGATTTGCAATAACTACATGTGCATTTGTGTGGACAGCTTGGGATTCCACTGTTTCAAAGACCAAAACTTCTTTAATTTCTTTCCTTCAGGAAGTTTCTTCAAGAAGCTAAGAGGCCATTACAATCAAGGAGAACTTTTGTGTAAGTAAGCACTAAGTAAAAATTATAGAACTGGGATTTAGATCATGAAACTGTCTAAAAGGCAAGTTGTTATTTGATTTTGAAATGTAATTGAAAATAAGAATAATGAAGATAACTCCAATTACTCTGGAATGGCCTTCTGCTCCTTGCAGGGTGTGCAGTGATTAACTAGCCTTTTATAGCACTTCAGGTTTTTTTTCCCCTGGTGATGGAAGATTTACCCAAGAATCCTTGGGTAAGAATAATTCGCTTTGGCAAAGGTATTTGCAGTAGAGTGGAGGGAGGGTGCTAACCTCTGTCTCAGCCCACTCAGCTGATCAGCCCTTCTGGGCTGCCAGGGCAAGCCAGGGGAGGAACTGGAGGAGGAGGATTCTCCAGGCCAGTTTGAGCAGGCAGCAAACCATGCTGAAAACTGCAACTTTGACCATCCTGGCTACCATAAAATTAGCCTTAGGGCTACATCACAACGTACCAGCCTCAGCACACCTGTAAACACCACTGAATGGAGTGTTTATGAAAAGCAAGCTGCACTTCCAAGAACCTCTGGTGAACACTCCCATTTTATACTGTTGGACTCTGAATAAGTAGACCTTGTTGGGGCATTTCTTTTTTCTTACACAATTAATTTTGGAGAGTCCTGCTGACATACATGAGTTATGTGTTGTCTTAGGATATTCTAGCAATACACTAGACTAAAAGCAATGGTAGCTTCTCCCATCAGGAACTCTGCTGCATCTTACCACTTGTCACCCACGTGCCTCTTTACTGAACTCCAGAGATCTCAGAGAAAACACATTTTTGATGACTAGAATAAGGGTGCTGTTTTTTACCACAGTTTAGCTTAAATTATGCAAAACTCCAAGATATGTGAGGCATAAAGAAAGGAAGAACAAGGCCTTTAATTGAATTCAAGATCCATTTCAACTGAATTGCTAAAACCCTAAAACAGAAGAGCAGTTTTGCATTCTGCTAACATAATCCACCTCCATCCATGTTACTCCCCATGAGTCACACACACACAAACTCTCAGTGCACAAGATGCGAGAAAACACCACATAGCAAGCAGCTGAATCAGCCTCTCCTTTTAGGCCTTATATCTGCCCATTAAAATAGTGAATATTGAGACAGGACTATTCCAACTGTCATCTACAGCTCTTTGTTAGTGATAAGAAAGGAAATTTCTTCACTCGGAAATTCCATTTTTTCTGCCAACAGCTGCATTGGTTCCTCTGCTGCTGTCAATAACTGTGTTCACTTTAGACCTTTCTAACACAGCATTTCAGAAACTGCTTGCTGCTCCTCAGCCCACAGCAGAGTAATTCCATCGGTAGGGCTATGGCTCCTGGAGGAGACAGCAGTTTTGTATTACTGTCCTCTAAATTAGTTTGTAACACGGACAAGTGAAATGACAGGGGCAGTTAAGAAGCAGAAGCACGTACCCTGCATTCAGAGATTCAGGTCCTTAAAGCATTAATCTATAGATCCTACAGAATAAGGCAGAGGCAGACCTGGAATGGGACACATAGGAGCATTCCCCTGCTGGATGGCTGATGGAAGAGCACTGGGATGTGCCTTTCCTTGCTCTCACAGCCTAGAGTGGATGGTCCACCAGCAATGCTCACCTCATGCCCTGCTCTGCCCACATTCCCCTGAGTATCAACACAGCTTCTCTCTCCCTCTCCATTGTTCCTCCTCCTCCTCTTGCCTGCTTGGTCCTCAAACCCTCTGCCTCCCTCTCTTCCTGTGGTGATGCGTTCCCACAGTCCTACCTGAGGCACTCCACGCAACAAATCCCTCTTCTTGGTCCAAGTCAGCCTCCATGGCCCCAAACAGCACCCACAGCCTCCAGGAAGAGGCTGAGTGAAGCAGGGGAGAAATATCCCCTTGCACTGGTCAGCAATGGCTCCATGAAACCACTGGTGCTCAGGCTGGCCAAGCACTTGGGGCCAGCAGCTGGCAGCAGTTTCCCCAGGGTGTGGAGGGCAGAGGGGCAGACCAGAGCCAGGTGAACTCCTCAGCCCACTCACAACTGTGGAAATGAGTTTCTAGATCATTCACCTCATCCCTGCGCAAGCAGCAAAATTTTGATGGTGCCCCCAATCCCCAAGGAGAGAGGGAGCATCTCTACTGCACTATGCCCATAGCTGGGGGAGACAGGAGACAAGTCCCTCAGAGAAGCCACAGCAGCTGCTGTGGAAATGGAGGCAGCCTGGGAGTCGTGGGGGGTCCTCACGAGCGAGAGGGGCCCGTATCTCATTGCTCCCATGCAGGAGTGATCAATAGGGCTGTAATTACTACTGGTGCTATTTGGTGCAGCTAAACAGGGGAGTGCAGCTTTGTGCCCGTTCTCCCATTGAGGATGCAGCTCTGCAAAACTACTCCTCTTATCCTTCTTTACATATTTATTACAACTCTTTAGACTGATCCATGCAAACTAAAGGAAAGCGACCAATGGAAAGGGGCCGGCTTGTGCCAGCAATCCCCAGACTGTCAAGCGATCACTGAAGATTGGACAGGTCCTGATGAAATAAATGTTGGCTGCTGACTCTTCCAATTTTGCAACACTCCTCTGTGTCACTGGAGCAGCCTTGTCCAAGATTGAGATATTTGCAAACTGTCATCTTTCATAAATATCTGCCTTGAGTGACACTTTGCCCCCCTCCATTTCCCTTTGAAATGTACCTAGCTGGCACGGAGCCTGCGGGATTTCATTGCTTGTGATAGGTGATTAGCAAAGAGATGATTTCCTCCTCCCTCCCCCTCCTCCCCTCTGCCAAAGGGCTGAGTGACAGGTCCAAAAGGCGAAAGGCAGACTGGGGAAGCAAATCTGCCAGAGGCAGAAGTGATGACACTCCGAAAACACTTCATTCATCTTGCCAAATTACAGGCTGGGCTGGGGACTGATGGAGACTGGAGGCGGGGGGGGATAATCTCCTGCCTTTGCCTTGCATGTTCTGTGCTCAAAAACACTGCAAGGCAGCTCCTGGAGCTTGAAGGATGCACCCCAAACCCCTGCAATTTCTGCTCTGTAATGCTCCCAGACGAGCTGCTACCTGGTTCTGCTCGTAGCCTTGTGACGAGGTGCATTAAAAGTGTCGTAGTCATGGATGTCAGATCCCTTCAGCTCCCACAGGCTTCCTGCCTAGACGTCAACAATGGGGGCTGAGAGGGAATTTCAAACAGCAAAAGGAAGTAGGAAGTGTCTGGGTCTCCCAGACAGTGGAGCTGGTGCCACCTACACAGCCTTCCCCTAATTTATCTGGTGGGTAACTGCTCAGAGGGCAAACCAGGTATTTGTGGTTGAGTTTCCAGGGTCTGTTTTGGGAAAGCTCCAGCCTTTGAGAGGGTAATTTGGGAAGGAACACAGGTGTGAGCCACTGATTATGCTGGTTCTCCATAAGCTGAGACGTCTTCTGAGTAACACTAAAAACTAATTGTGTGCTTGGACAAAGTTCTGCGCAAAACTTCCTTTTTTTGAGAATAGCGATTTGGAATGAGAAATCCACTGAATTTCTTTTTCTTTTTTTCTCCTCAAAACATTTTCTAAGGAATGGCTTGACTTTGGCTTTTTAATTTAGGGGACTTTTTTTCAGTCTCTGGGTTTGAAGTGGATGCCTCTCTCAAATGTAATTACTTTTTTTTTTACCTTACATGTAATGGTTTAACATTGAAATGTTTCAGACTTGCCATTTAGCTACTTCAACCTGAAGTATTTTGCCTGAATTCTCAACATGCCCCACATCTACTCTATTTACATTTTCAGACTTGACATTTCCTTTTAACAGTGAGATTGCTAACAAAGGAAATTATGTTTTCCTCCTGTCTTTGCCGATGGACATTGTAAGCAGTGATCATTGAATCTTAAATTCACTTTTCCAACTGAAGAGCAAGTCAGTTATTTCAGCTGGTGCAATTGAAACTCTCTCTTCTGTCATCCCGAAGTACTTCAAGAGATACACAAACCACTCCTGAAGAATGAGAGAGAACAATTTTGTTTTTAATAATACATGAGTTTTTCGTTACATGTCAAAGGGAGAACACCAGATTCTGGTCTCTCCTAGACTAGTCTAAGGCCTAGGGTGTACTCAAACACAGACTTAATGGTGTTGTAAAAACTTACTTGAATTTTGTCATATCAGAACTTACAGCTCAAATAGATGCTGATGTCACTTCCCATTTTTTCTTGTGTAAATGAAGTCTTGGCTGGCTTTCTGTAGCATCATTGTCCTCAGGATACACTGAAAATGGAGATCAGGCCGTAATAAAGTGAACTTCTAACAACAGAAATAGATGCTTTATACATTACAGAATGAAGTGTCTACTCTAGACAGGAGAAATACCACCTAAAACGATCCTTAGCTAATCAATCCAGAATCAAAACTGTCAGGGGTGGAAATGATGAACTCCCTCCCCCTTCAGACTGAGAAACCTGGTAAGAGAAATTAAAATGAGTTTCTCAAGGACAAACATTGAGTTTGTGACGGAACAGAGATTAAACCTTGGGGGACCTTTGTCTCCCTTCAGCCACCTCACTGCTTTATACATGTTTGCACACACCCGGATCTGCAGCCACACAGACAAACAGCAGAAAAAAACAACAGAGAGAGGGAGAGTCTGAATAAGCAAACCTGCATGTCAGCACATGGACAAGTAACCCAGCTCTGCACCTACAGAGGAGTTCAGGTGAAGTTGAAGCACCTCCCTCAGTAATTGCAATTAAAAGTAAAAATCCTTCTCAGCTGTCCCTGTAGCTTAATTATTTTCCCATGAAAAATTAGAAGAAAAGAGAGAAGGGATTCTTCACCCAGAGTCCTTTAGGGTGTTGGAGACTTTCTCTTGGGAGTAGGAGCTGTGATAAGCAGCTCTGAAAGCAGCTCAGGTGAATGGCGCCTGCCCAGCAGAAGAGCAGCTGAGGCTGCTGCTCTCACCTCAGAGACGGCTCCTTGGAACTACGGATGAGGCTCCAGATCTGTAGAGAGGAGCAGGATTCGTGCATCTGTTTAGGATTTCCCAGGGGGCATCTCCAAGGGTTTCTTAGTCATACCCTGATGTTAGATAGCCCTGCATCAAGGCAGTGAGGTGCCTAAAGATTGTAGTGGATGTAGCCATCTAATTTCTGGAGAAAAGGAGAAAGTGATAAATGGTACATATGTGAGCATGAGATGTGGTGTAACCCATCTGGCCACCTACAAACACATGTGTTGTACCCATGACAAGTTAATTGTGCATTAATCAGGGTATAATCTCATACTGCTAATGCAAGTCATGATGTAATTTTACCTTTACTACTTATACAACTATGGCCATTATTATCCTGTTATAAATTGTATCACTTCAGACTGATGAATGACACCAGTTAATGTCTCTCTACCTAATTTGTTATTTCACACAGTGATGTAGCATTACTTTCATTTGGTTTTAACCCAGGGAAGCTGCCTTAGAGTTGTCTTGATTGGACTTTTCCAGAAAACTTGCAAACAGAAGGGAAAAAAAGAAATTAGTATTTATTTCATTTAAAAATAAAAAGGGAAGGATTTTACCAGAGACAGTTGTTTGCTTTTGTTGAGATACTTACTCCTCTCCAGTGAGCCCAGCTCTTAGCAGAAACTGAGTGACTTCAAGCAGCAATAACCAAAAATGCTGACTTGGAATTTAACACACATTCGGCTACATTTGGCCTTCCACATGTTTGATGCAAGAATAAATAACTGCACATCCACACCACTCCCACAAGATGCACATAGGCCCACCTGCTCAGTGGCAAACAATTTAGCTGTGGCTAAAGAAGAAAAATGTCTGTGCTGGAATTACACAGTCACTTTTTTTCCCTGGCTTTTGAAACTCACCTCTTTGCCTGCACACCTGTGTGTCTGACCCTTACACCGTGAAGCTTTTAAAAGTTCCGGGTGGTGGTTGCAGAACACGTTTTTTTTGGTGATAAATAGGAAAATGCAGAGAGGGGACAGAGATCTAGAATGAGTTATTTTTCTAATGTTTTCCATTAAGCAGCAGCTGCTGTTTCCAAGCTGTCAGCTCTGTTGCCAGGGTGATTTTGTGCGCATGGCACAGAGCGGGGCTGGCGGGTTCAGCGCACCCACCCTCCGAAGGGAATGTCACTGCATCAGTGAACTGCTGCATGAGCAAACCCCTTCCTCTGACTGTGGTGGGAATCAGGCTGCAGGAGCAGAACTCCTTGCTGAGGTCATTCAGCACTGCTCTTCCACGTGGGCATAGTCTTGTCTTCTCCCTTCCCCTGAAGTGGAACATCCGAAACATTTCATTTTGACATTTTAAATTTCACATACAGTTCTTGGTCTTCTCCTCAAAGGACTCAACAGATAACCTAATTAAAATCCTAAATATTTCAGGCAGCGGCAGCAAACACAGCCAACAAACCAAAACCAGTGATTAAGTGCCTACACAATGCTGACCAGTGGCTTAAGTAGAAAAACTTCTCCTCCAAATATTGTGGGTTAAAGAACTTTTTTGAACTACACAGAGAACAACGGAGTTGTTTTGCACAGAAAAGTATCTACACAGAAACTAGGGGCTAGTTTTGTTCCAATATTAAACTCAGTTTGCCTTCCAAAGTGCAATATTTTTCCAGTCTACAAGGTAGGAGTCCAAGACAGGGAGAGCACCTTTTTCCATGGTTAGGGCATTATGATAAATTTATGGTTTCTAAGGGTATAATGAATGCAGCAAGAAAGGTAAAACGTTCACAATTCTTTAATATACTGTTAAGAAAACCTTATCAGTTTACTGGAGAATCACAAATGGCAACAGGTCAGATCAAATTTCTCATGTGGCATAAAAATCATAAATGCAATTCCCAGGGCTACCTCAACTTTAATAAAATGAAGTCATCCATGTGTTGCTTTGTATTAATATTGCAACTAGGTTTAAACATATATGAGCCATGGTTTTTCCTCAAGTGTTAAATCAAATTGAATCACAGGTTTTTATGAGTGATAAAATGATAATAGACCAGATCTGGTCAGCTAGGATAATAACTTGATTCAGTACTTTGGATGTAAGTGTTTAAGGTTTCCACAATAAAACTGTAATGTTATACCCTAAAGTGTGTTAATAACATTAAGTGATGTAACAGTGAAAGCGAACTGACAGAATGTAATACCCATAGGGCCGTCATAATAGAAATAATTTATAATGTAACAGCAATAAAATCTTTAATGTTACCTCAATCCAGTCTTGTCCCCAAGTCTGGGGTTTCAGATAACACGTGATTTTTTTCTATGCATTTAAGTGTTAACTTAAAATAATTAAGAAAATGGTTTTCAAAGTGGAAGAGCTTTTCAAAGTTGCTGACCTGATAATATATTATTAACTCTTTCCGTCCTACCAAATTCCCATGTGGCCAATAGCTGATGTAAAAGGAGGTATATAAGGAGGTACACCTTTTTTGCTTGCATTTTTTTCCCTTTCAAAAGCAATTTGCAGCAATCAAGGACTATGTAGGACTACCATACTACATGAAAAAGGTATCCCATCCTCACCATTGTCACATCTAAACACAAACCCAAACCACACTGTAAAAGAGTTTGAACAAAGGCCCAGTAAATGTCACCACACCATAAACACAATGTTCATGTTTGTGGCTACTTACAAGAGAAGGGGGAAGCCAATGGGGCGTCTTCTATCCTCACTGTGGCAAATTAGCAGCTGTCCTTACTGGCAAAATGCTGGGATAAATTCCCCAGAGGGCCCATTGGATCTTTTACATTCAGATCTTTAAGAACAGAACTGATCAAACATCTCTAAGGTGTGGACATAATGTGTTTTATCCAACCTATTAACAGAGAGGTAGATTAGAGAATCCCATGCATATGACAAAGTAAATTTCCTCCATCTCATGCAGCAAAAACATGTTTCCTGGAATCTCAATATGGACTGATGTTTAACATCTCTTACAACAGTGGTCTTTAGGAGATAAGGAGCTTTTTTGCTTATTATTCTCTTCAAAACATATGAAAAGAACTAACTGGACAGATGTGTGCACAGATCTTGCAAAATGTGTGTGGCAACACAACATTTAGAAGTAAGCCAAAACCAATCTTTAATACTTAAACCAAGATTTATTTGTTTCAAGGTAAGATATAGTTTTATTCCTTCTTCCCGGTCAAATTGCTTGCTAAGAATATTGACTGTTTCAGGCAGGAATACTGAGGGCTTTCTCTAATGTATGCCATGCCTCAGAGGAGCCAAACCAGAATAAATTCAGCATCTGAATTCTCCTGCAAACCTATCCAACCCAGGACTAATAACCTGTGTCTTTAGAAAATACTCCAGCATCAGACATACAAGATAGTTATTGTGCAATTAAGAAAAATCCTCTGACTCTCAGGTTCTCTCTGGACTCACCAGGGAATGCAGAAAAAAATAACTGGAACTGAACAAAGCAGCAGCTTATCATCTTGAAATATGCTGGGTTAATCGTCCCTTTAAAAGCAAATGTATTAGGAAAACATTAGATCCTTAGCCCTCTGTGACATAATTACACAGGATTCTGATTAAACAGAGGCTCTCATTAAGTAAAACATTTTATTTTAGTTTCTTGTTGGTTGTTGGTATTATTGGGCTGCCTGCCCAATTCCAGCCAGGCTACCATATGAACAGTGAAAACAGCCAACATTGTTAATACAATAACAACAACAACACTTGGCACTTCCAGCACTCCCTTGATCTCAACATCTTACAGCAATTTACAGATATTACTTGGGTGCCCCACGTGACAAAGTGGAGGAGCAGGTAAGATTGACCATGATTATTTTACAGATGGATAAAGCAGGGCAGAGAGGGATTCATCTGGCTTTCCCTGGCTGCTAGAAAGTCAGTGGTAAGATCCAGAAGTCCTGAGGAGAAAACCACTTGGAATTACTGTTTCAACAGTGACTGAACTTTTTTCCTCCCTCCTTAATTGCTGTTGTTCTTTACGGGTTCCTTGTAGCAGAAGAGAACTTGTGCTGTGAAAAATCAAGAAGGGATGCAAATCATACTGAAAAGGCAATTAAGCATTGTTTATTGTTTGAACTTTAAGAAAGTCTGGTACAATTTCTCTCCAAAATAGATTTGAGATGGCTTATATAAAGCAGTAAGGACCTATTTTTGGCCAGCTAAGATGCAAAGTGGGTTAAAGAAGTAAGTAACAGAAGGATGTTTTCGTTTCTAGATCACCAAATCTGGCCCTTCAAACACCAGTAAAGAGGCTTCTTTGCAGAGCTTCCAGTGATGGGAATGTAAGGAGAACACTTCTGCATGGGATAAGGGGTACATTTATAAATGCACAACCTCTGAGTTGCCAATAGCACTGAGCTTTTGTCCTCCCATCATCCTGATCCATCTCTGGCAAAGATACTCCTCCCCCAGTGGTTGTGAAGGGGGGTCTGGAAGACTAGAATGGATTTATGTGGCCAAAATTACAAAAAAAGGCTCCAGTCTTCAGCCTGAGAAAGGGTGAATCAACTTTTTCCCTGCATCTGAAAACACCTCAGATGTTGAGAGCTGAGCAGAGCTTATGTTTGCTGATCATGGTATGGATATGGGAGGAAAGTTTCGCAGAATACAGTTTCCCTTCACACAGAGAGGGTTTAGTCCAAAAGATTAATAAATATTTCTCAGTGGTGTGCTGGCTAGTAAGAAAAGTCACTGTTGATTTGCCAGATTTCTGCCACAGCCAAGTAATTTTTTTTCTCTTTAGCCTAAAAGAGAGAACTTTGGTATCTAGGAATATGAAGTGTTAAACTCCTCTCAGGCAGTGAGGTTTAGAAATAAAATCTCATGCAGTGCATATAAATATCATCTGTATCCAGACTCCACCAGTGTGGATTGTAATTGGCACTGCTGTGAATTATCTGTTACTGATACACACCAACACCCCCTGATTTGTAAGCTCAGGTGCCCCTTCCTGGCTGCAAAAATAAAACCATAACACCTACATGTAAACCTAATGGAGTCAGTATCAGAACAAGCCTTTAGGTCTGGGTGCATGTATTACAAGAATAACAGAGGTGGAAACCTGCTTGTCACTTATTCAGCTGGATATGAACAACTGGCTTCAAAAGAAACAGGAGTGAAAGATTAAAGGGAAGATGACCATGAACTCTCCTTTCCCCAAAGAAGTTCAAAGCTTCCTGATTTAGGTTCTTATCGCACTATAAAGAGGGGAGGCAAGGAAGATAAAAATTTAAAAATAAATGATCTTTAAGAAATTATACTCATCTGAGTGTCCTCCAATATGTCTGGTCCTCTAAGTGTTAAGTGAATTGTAACTAGATCCTAGGGAGACAGTTGCAACCTGGTTATCAGTGGCAGTAAATGGAAGATAATAGCCCCACTAGAGAGTTATGAAATGGCTTGTCTTTGAGCTGCCAAAGTGTTTAGGCTCTCTTTTATTATATTCACAGCAGTAATCCGATATGTCCTGACTTCTGTCATCTGTATGTAATGCTTATCAACTCTCTGCCAGTGATTCACCCCCTTGTCAGGGACAATTATTCCTCAAAGTGCTGAGGTTACAACTGAAGCAATATTATGACTGGAAAGAAAATATGAAAGGTGCAGCACATCACAGCGAGCAATCTGAAGCTGACGTCAAAGTGGAGGAGAACATTGTTGATAAAAAATAAGGCATAACAGGAGTGTAGCACTGCTGCTCCCATAGCACTCCTGAGCTCTGCTAAGTTTGTGCACACCTATGACGACAGTGATGGAAGATTTTCCCATTATTTTATTGGAGCTAGGTTTCCATACTTCCCTGGTCAGGTGTCTCTCTCAATTTCTGTTCTATGCCCCCATTTAAAGCCACTTAAAACTAAAGAGGCAGAGTGTGTTCTGTCCCTCTAAATTTGCAGACAGGCGTTCAGGCCAGGAAATTAATTTTCCTCCAGAGGATCATAAAATGAAAAGTACAATCTAAGGGACAGAGGGCCCAATTTGCAGTTTTCAAGTTGCCTGAAATTGCAGTAAAACCTGTGGTGAAATTCTGATCCAAGTACATTTAGACCAACCTGTTCCATCATTCTTTAGATGCCTCAGGCAAAACTGAAGTAAATTTTGATCCTGAGCTTGCGACTAGGGGAGAGCACTGGGAATGGTGAAGTCAGTGTCCTGGCACCACGAGGACAGTGCTGGAGAGCAGAAGGAAACCTGGGATCAGGGCATGGCCTCAGAGCACTAGAAGCTCAAGGCCTTTGGGAGAGTGAGTGGCTGTGGCATTTCTTTGTCTCCTCTCAAAGCAAGGGGTGACTGTGGCTTGGGAGCTTTGTCAAGGGCAGCGAGGAAAAGCAGCTGGTCAGTGGCCATAATGGTGGAGACAGGGAGGCCAAAGAGGGGTGGCAGATGGTCCCAGGGGCTGTCCAGCTGACCAACAGCAGCACCTATGCCCTGCATGCACATGTGGCACCAGTCCAGGACGGGTTCTTAGGTGTCAGCCAGCACATAATTCACTGGATGGAGGGTTTCAGCCTACAGAGTAACAGAAGTGGAGGAAAACAATACCTCTCTGTGGTGTTTTGATAGTTCTTGGGCTGTACAAGTACAGTGCAAACTCTGTACTCCAATCCATTTTGCAAACAAGGGGTTGAGTGAGGCCATTTCCCTGCTTAGAGGGTCACATGGCTCCAATTGCAAGGTCAGGGAGAGTCCAATGCAAAGGAAAAACAAGTGGGGTTGGAGCACAGGAGGAGGGAGGAGGCACCCAGGGCTGAAAAAAAATGATGCCCCAAATCAGCTAGCTCAAATCAGAACGTGGAGCCACTTCTCTGGGCACAGAGCTGGGTGCCAGCCAGGTCTCCTGTAAGGTTTGGTGCTGCCACTGGTGCTGGGATGTTCGGTGCTTCCTGCCCATGCACCAACAGGAGCTCACAGGGGTCCCAAGGGTCACGAGCAGCAGGGTCAGCTGTGCTTCCATCGGGGAGGAAACAGCCTCCAAAAGCACTGAGGAGAGGGAATGAATCACTGTGCCTCGTCTAATATATTGCAGTAATGTAATATAACAGCAATAACCCCCAGAGTACCATCTGGTGAACTTGTGACTAAACACAGCTTGTTTTGCTCAAGGCACACAAGCAGTGGACAAGTATATATTTTATTCCTCCTGCTTCACCCTGCCCAAGCACAAGTGGTAGCAAAACTATTTCTGGGAATTTTAGACCATCTACAAATCAGAGCTGCAAGCAGTTATTTCTCCCCTCTGAAACACACAGGCAGCTCTCTCTGCAGGAGGGTGCTCAGCAGCATAAACTCCCGAGTCTCAGTTATGGCCACCAAAGTAGACAGAGACCTGATCTCAGCTGTTCACTCCGTGTTTCTGATGCTGCAGAATTCCCTGTTAAAGTCCTGTGCGTAGGTGGATGTTTCAGGTGATATTTCTCAGGGATGCAGGAGGCCTGACTCACCCATGAAGAATATTGGTGACTGGTTGCTCTGACCTTGGTCAGAGTTAATCCTGCAGGAATGAAAAGGTTCAGATTTCAGTACTCACTGGGAGAAAAGGGAAGAGAGGAGGAGCAGCCCCCTACTAACATAAAGACGTGACCAGTGGCTCTGTCATCAGTTACAGCATTGCTTGCATTTGGCATCATATTATGAAAATATCTATTCAGAGTGGAAGATGAGATCAAAGACAACATTTCCGTAGCGATGACTTTAGCTCCACTTCACTCTGCTCCCTCTCCTCCTCCCGTCCTTCGCGTTCCAAGGCTCCTGCTCTATTCATCCACTCTGTGCCACCCCAGGTTTATAACATCACATCATCAGCAGCACTAATAACCCGTGATTCTTTCCCCCTATTGTGTTTGTCAGAGTCAGTAATCTGGGCACTACAGTGGCGCAGCACTGAAAAGCTACAGTGTGTTCCTATAGCAACCGGCTAATCCGCAGGTGGAAGGTGATTGGGCACCTTTTGCACCGGAACAATAATTTGAAAGATCTTTTTCAGTGTGCTGTTCTGCAGCATGAGTTCATTGTACTGCAACCCACCACGAATCATTATAAGCTGTCAGGAAAATGCAGCCGCGGCCGCACAAATCACAGCGAGGAGAGACGACGTCTTCCAGCAACAAGCCCTTGAAATATTTCACGGCAGGTTAAGAGGCCAAATCGTGTATGGCGAGATGTATTGTATAGGATAAAACAAAGAGCTTGTATAATAAGCCAATGCTGACAGTCTCCAAGTCAGGGAATCCCAGTGAAGTGTAAGGCTGTGCATGAATATGAGTTTTCCTGAGCTGTGGAAGGAAAACAGCTATAATAAAAGAAAGTGCTGGGCAGAGCTCCCACATTTGACTCTTCCAAAACCAATTACTCCCACCTGGCTATTCCCATTTCTCCTAAAACATCTCCTGTTACAGAAGAGAATTTAATATTCTCTAATTGAAACCTCTAATTTAAGGCATTTGCTTGCTATCCTCAAAGCCTGAAATCCTGGCCTGGACATTCACAGGGTTATTAGAAGTCTCAAATTTTTGGCTATTCGAAGTCAAACTAAGAAACTTTCAAGAAATACACAACACCTTTCTTCTGAAAGTCAGGCTTCTTTATCTTTCTCACAGAAAGTAGTCTGAACTTGAGGTAGGCAGTTATCTTCCCTGCCTGTGGCAGGGGGCTTGGAACAAGATGATCTTTAAGCTCACTTCCAACCCAAAGCATTCTAGGTTTCCCTGATCTTTCCAAGTAAAGCGGCCCAATCCGTGGAGTAAGTACAGCATAGGCCACGAGAGAACAAACATCTTCATACCAACCTCAAGCAACATTCCCTGTCATTTGCAGCCTATGCCTAATTTCTACTCTTTGGTTTTTTTTTTTTTTGAAAACACTGGACCAGAAATAGTAGCTATAGATAGAAACCTCTTTAAAGCCCAGCTGTAGAAGCAGATGCATTTCCCATACAGCCACTGCAGTGGAAGGTGAGAGCAGATCATGGAAATTATGTAAGAGGCCCTGTCACAGGAAGGAAAAAAGGAAATCTGTTAAAAACTTCAATAAGAAGAGAGAAATAGCACAAGTGCTTCTTTACCTCAATTTAATCACATGGCAGAAAGAATGTCTTTATTAAGTGCCTGGACTTAATAAAAATGTCAAAAACTCTCATTGCATAAATCAGCTCTTTCAAGATTTGTTGGGGTGATGGAGGAGAAAACTTAAAAATAGAGGGCAAACAGAAGTTCAGTTATTAGGTTACGACTTCCAAGGCTTCAGCTTCAAAAGCTTCCCTGCATTTACTGGCCAAAGATTCCAACCTGGGACGCTTCCATCTAAAGCAAATTTCCTAAGTATGAGACAATGAAGTCAGTGTCTCATTTACAGCTGAGGAGTTTCATAAAGCAACGTGTCCACTGAAAGCTGAATCAACAAACAAACAGTACAGAACAGATACTGCCTTTATGACCTAACTGTTTGCTCATCCCAAAGTAGGATGAATAAAATGGATGAGGCAGGTTCACATATTCAATCCAAACTGACAGAAGAAAAGCCTGGATGGGGTCTAGGATATCCCTCCCAGGGTATTATTAGATTATCGAATATTCTACAGCAAGTATCAGTGCCTTCATCTTCCCCCTCCTGCCTTTCTTGAATTTCATAATTCAGGAAATTTTCCCAAGGAAAGTTTAACTGAAACAGTCAAATATCTCAGAAATGTTCTTAATAAACAATTTCCAGAAAAACATTAAAACACTTTTGACCATCTTTAATTGTGAAATGTATTGATTGTTCTTCTCAAGTAATTCATGCCTTAAAATGACATATTTTTGTTCCCTTCAGAGGACTTGGATAGATAGCATTGTTTTTCTTTCCAAAGCACATCAAAGAACCCAAATTTTGGCAGGCCTTCTGTTTTCTTTAAAAAAAGAAGGGGGGGAAGGAAAGAAAAACATCAGCAAAACAAAGCTAAGAATAACTGCTCTTTTCTGAAGAGTTGTGGGCTTCTTCACTTCCAGATTCATGTCATGGTGCTCACTTCAGGGAGCTGCTGAGACACAGAGCCTGGAGGTGGGGAGGAGGAGAGGAATGGAAAGATCAGAGAATTGGCACGGGACACAGAGCCTTTTTCCTCTTGATGTTCAGGCTGAATCTAGACAAAGTCAGTCAGAACCCAGTGTCATCATGATTTTTAAACACTTTCATGGGCCATGCAAGGTCACAATGTAGCCTCTAACACAGGGGACAAGTTTCCACATATCTGCAGCTGGTACTTCATCGGCAGCTCTGGTGGTAGCTGGTCTCCAGTTTGTAGCATCTCCATTTTGTAATTGAATAAATTCTAGAAATTGGCTGGATTTGGGTTAATCATGGCCTTTTCCTTTCAGGACAAGGAATGTACATAAAGTACTGAGAGAGCTGAGTACCTCCCCTTTCTTCTCAAATGTTCAGAGGAAATAGGTTGGTATTGCTGCAGAAAGGTTTTCAATTTCGAGTATGTTTTTACCCCTGGACCCATTTTTTCTTGATTTCCTTTCTCAGACAGGGATTATGATTTACTTACCACAGACCTGCACTCCTGTGGCAGGATCTGATGTCAGTGCTATTGGTAAAATATCATGCACTATTGCCAGATGTTAAATATGAAGGAGTAACATCAAAACAATGCAAAAGAGATACCACCAGCTCTTACTCTGTGATGCAACTTTTATCTTGATTTACTGTGTAACTGGGCTTATTTACTAGTGTTAGAATCAGATTATTTTAAGGCTTAAAATTCTCCTGGTGATCGTGGTACAAGTGGCAGAGTTTCCAAGGCTTCCCAAGCAGAGCTGCTTTGCTCTGAATCAAGAATAAGATATGAGGAAAGACTCAGAAAAGAAGTGGAGATAGTTGGAGATGCCAGCACTGCCTGCTTTATCACCCAAAATGTGTTGTCACACTGAAACGTGCAAACCTTCCCCACCATGGCCTGCTCCAGGGAAAAACTCCTTTTGGCTTTACGGGACTTTTAATGGACTGTTATCATCCAACAGCCCACAGGGCTGCAGGAACTGGCAGTGCATGGCATTTCTGGAAAAGGATACAAAATCCCTGGAGTGTGGAATGGAGCTGCACCCTGGGCCAGCTCATGTCATGCCCACAGCTTGGGGAATGAGCAGAAAGGCACAATGACAGGGCAGCTGATACAAAAGCTACTGAACTTCTCAGCTCGGAGTGATAAACAGAAGTGCATCACTTGGCTAACTTGTAAATGACTGGGGCAAAGAATACGTCCTCTGGATCAAGATGACAGGGTTCACTGCTAGAACAAATCACACAGTATGTGAAGTTGGACTGTGACCTATTGCTTGGTACAATTATCTGACCTCCTAACAAAGCCTGGTGAAGATGGCAGCGATCCTGCATATAAAACAGAGCCTGGTGGAAAGTCGCTATTCTTCAAACCCGCATCTAGACATCTTTCAAGTGATTTCAGAATTTAGGGTGAAAGTGGATCTTAGGCCTTTTTTTAAAAAGCCATTTCAAATCCTCATTCATATCATAAATGCTTTTTTCTCCTTTTTTCTGCAGGCCACTGAAATCTCTGGGGCCATGACATTGTCTGGCACTGAATGCAGCCCCTTTTTATCATTATAAAGAAATAATGAAAGCATATGGTGGAGAGGCACTCATATTTCAGTGTATGGTGCCTTCCTCCTTCTCCATAACCAAGCACTGAAGAATATATACTATGATGAGAACATTAAATATTTCCAATACACTAACAGAAAATTCCTAATAATTCAAAGTCATCCCTGCTGCCTAGCTTGATTTTAAGTTCAAAGTAAAAGAAACCAAACATATCCTCACTTTTGAGCATTAAACATCAGCAAGTGACCTGTATTTTATTACAGTACACAGCTGTTTTATCACATAAGTAAATAAATCACCATTGAACCAACTTTGGGAACGAAGATTTTGAATAATAACACAATTAAGTTTTCCCACAAAGTCCAAATAGCCCACTTGCTCATAGTTGCTACAAGCTGTGATTCCCACGTGAAAGATATCAACTTATTTCCTCTTCCTGTCAATCACTGGTACCAAGTGGGGCCCTGGTATGTCAGGTCATGACCTTTCACTCTGGGCATGAGCCTGAAAGCCACTAGTGAATCAACTAGTTTAATTATTTAGGCTGTTTTTAATAAATATAAAAATGTGGCCTTAAATATTTCACATGCTTGTTCAGTTTGGGCTTTCAAGGACCTCTCATCAGGCCCACCAGCCTGAAAGTGTGCTCTTATTGGTAGGAAATCAGTCAATTAATAACCAAATCCAGCTTTTGGAATAAGGTTTATTTTGTTGATTTTGAGCTTCCTGGCTTGGGTGTCACTTGCTTGTTGGTTTAGAGGACAGGCTTTTTGTTATCTTTTCTTTAACATAAGACTGTTTTTAATCAACACCAGCAATTGCAGATTTGCCTACCTCTCACAAAATGATCACTTAATACAGATGCCAGCATGGGATTCACAGACTTCCATGTATGGTCTATTTTTCACATCCTCTTCACCTACAGGAAAAAAGCAACCAAAAAAACAAGCAGGAAGAAATCCAATATAGCAAAGTCCATATAAAACACTTATTTAAAAAATATTTTTGAGTAATGCTGACAGGTTTGCTATTAGGTCCCTTAGCAGTGGACAGTTTTATCCCATTTTAGGTCAAAGTGTGATGACAACCTTTCTTTGCTAAATTTCCTAACAATTTCTGACAGCTTGTAGCTCCCATAATCTAAAAATCCAGGCCTGAACCAAGCTGCTGATTCTGCCCAAGATTCTGCACAAGGACTCTGCAGCACCTACAACAATCTACAATGTCAGTAGAAAACAAGGAGTAATGCTTTCGCTGGACATCAGGGGAAATGATTTATATCGCACAAACCATTTGTGCTTATTGCTCAACAAACTTTCCAGCTGGTAGACACAGGACAAAATTAAACTTGAGAAACTAATTGATGGTGTCTTTTTAAAGAATAAGCCTCTGAACTTGGACTGCCAGAGTTAACTTTGCTTCTGAACATTCCTGAAATGCACAGAACTTTCCCAGCATCTCTTGGATTTATTTTGTTCTTCTTTGCTCTGGTGCTCTAAGACTTCTCAAGAAAGTGAGTATGAAGGGCTGTTTCTATTTATAGATGACAAGCCCAGTTCTTATCTTTCTCCCTCCTCTCCTCCCTGCCATGGTCCTGCATCAAAGAGAGGGCTAGGGGAAAGAGAAGAGAGACGCTCTTAGTCTGAATTTTCCTATCCCTCTCATGGGCTGCTGGGTCTGCAGGAAATATCAGCATGCCAAAATTTTCTTTTCTTTCAAGCAGGAGTATTAATCTAAATGATGAAACATATCTCAAAAATGGAATTGCTGCAGTGCAGAGATCATCAAAGGTACTTTAATTGAATTATGCTTTGTTTGGGACAGCAGAAAACATTTCATCTTGATACTGTTTGAATTCTTCATTTTGCCTTAATGGCTTCAAGGTGTGCACAATAGTATGTTAGAATTTACAATACAATCAAACAAAAGTCAGCTGAAGCATTCTATCTTTATGGAAGAAAAGTGTCCTTGCCTGATAATGCTGCTTCTCAGCAATTTCAGCAAAATTGCTGTAGACCAGACAAATCTTTCCAATTCATCTAAGCCTGCATTCGCTGATGAAAAGCTGCCTCCTAAGAAGTGTTCAACCCTCCTCCCTCAAGATGCACCACAGGAGCATGTGCTTATAACACGTGAGCAAGCCCCGAATCTCCTGGTGGAGGGGAGATCAAAATCAAAGCATCGATCCAAGGATCCACCACTTTGAAACCAGAGATGGGAAGATGCTGAGGAGCAGCAGCGGTTCCGGGGGGCTTTGGGAGCGTTCGGAGCGCGCGGCATCGCCGGGAACACGCTGCAGTTTGCACTTACCTTATTTAGCTTTTCAAAGACTGACCTCTCAGGCACCAAGTTCAGCGACATAGCAGTCAACCTATTAATGTCCAAGGAAGCCATGGACCAAATCAGACAGTTTAAATAACTCAGCTGTGAACACAGAACCCCATTATCATTTCTGTGAGGCCAATGTGAGCAGCTGATTCATCTCGAGCAGTTTACTCTGGACAAGAGGTCTCCACCGCATCCATTTTAAGTTTTAAATCAGATGAGGGTGAAGAACTCTGCACTCAGACACTGTGTTGGGAGGTGCCATATAAAAGGACAGACAGGCAGAGAGGCTTGTACTAAAGGCTCTTACTTCCCATCATGTTTTACTAGCTCTATTCTGACATGATTACTGATTTCAGTGTAATAAAAGCATGTAATGAAGTAGAGTTAGGAAACTGTATAGCTTTTATTCCCTTACAGCACACATTTCCCTTGTAAACATGTCCTGGCTTTGCAGGTATCTGATGGGTTTAGCCACAGAAAAGCTGTATTTACCATATATTTCATTACCATGTGTTTACAGCACAACCCACGAGAGGACCTAGCCCGGTTTTAGGAAAAAATGGGAGTTTCCTAATCCATACTTATTTTCTTCCTTCTCTGGTGGAGGTTCACACCTTTTCTTACATGAGCCTAAAGGCAGAAAAATGCTTCCACATCTTAAGCAATCACTGACAAATCACACTTTTTGCATACTACCAAAATATTAAGTGGACAGGAAAGTTATGTGAGCCCTGAAACCAGCCTGGGAGATGTCAGAAACAACTGCACCTTACAGTTCTCTGACTCTCTTTCAATATGACCACACTAGGAAATGGCCATTATAAAACAGGAATGATGTAATCACATTACTCCTTTTCCCTTGGACTATTATTTCATCTAGTTGGCTGTTGCTTTTCAGACTTTATATGCGTATTCAGCAATTCCATAAATAAGATTTTCATTATCAACACTGAAATCCCCAACAGTTTTCAGCTCATAATGAGGTTTTCACTGTTCTCAGGCAACACTTGGAAAAGCCTTTTATATGATAAAACGAAGATGTGAGACAGACCGAGCAAGGTGTATGTGTTGCCAAAGGCATTACTTTCAAACAGTCCTCAGTTTCTTCACTCAAACAGGTGGTGATCAGGTCCTAGTAAAAACAGACTTGAAATAATTTCAGCCAAACAGCCACTGGAAAAAAAAAAAAAAAAAAAAGAAAGAAAAGACAAAAAAAAGCTGTTACTTTAAGCTTCTTTACAGTCTCCACAGAGCTCAACGTAACATGTTTAGAAGAAATTTGCAAGTATTTTGTGGATAAATTATGGCTTCCTGTAGGATGTTTCTAATAGTCATCCCCTCTTCTCTGAAGTTTAAAAATGCTAATGTTTAGGATGCATAGAAAAAATAAGATCTTTGAAATGACATAATGAATTGATATATACAAAAAATGGTTCCCAACATTCCTGTACATGAATCCAAGTATTGGTGAAGATAAAGAGCTCCCACAGTGCTGAGAAAAGGAGATAAAAGACAGGCTCAAGCCAAACTGCAGTATCTGAACAGATTACTTGAGAGTGGAAAGCAAGTGTGGTTCAGATTTTACAACTGCCTCTTTGCCACACAATGACAGTGTGCTGGGTTCATGTACTAACAGTGAAATGAGGGACCAAATTCTGCAGTGGAAGCCAGTCTGTAGTGGAGGAAGGCAAAATATTTCAAATTTAAGCTGAACTCGCATGCTTAAAAGCCTAATGAGCATTGGAAAGGTCACAAGAAATACAGGAACCTCATCTGACACTATTTTGTAGAAAGGTCAGACATTCTCCTTCAATTAAAATTAAGCTGTATTTATATCTTTCATACTTTGCATTAAAAAACAGGTTCCAGAAGCTGAGAAACTACCAGATCCCTTCTGTATCTGGCTTATTTTGAGATGCCAAAATAACCCTGTGGAGTGGGAAGGTGAAGGGGATAAGCAGCTTGTGAAAGGCAAAGCAGTCCCATGGCTTTTACCAGAGACTGAAAGTATGGAGGGCCCAGCCCATGGAGGCTTAAAATAACCACATAGGGCAGCCAGATCCTGGCATTAATGCTGTTTCTGAATGTCTAAAGTCACAGTGAGTTTTATGGCTAAATGCCATGATGCTCTTTGAAGATTTAAGGAGCGTTGCATTTCATCTGAGATAACATGCTTTCGGAGTTGAATGACAAGTTCCATAAATTCCCCTTGGATAAAATCTGAAGTAAACATCACAAAGTTTTGCATGGGTTTCTTGCAATTTGTTTTGGAGCTTTTGTGTCAAACGGGACTGGAAAATGGCTGGCAATGTTTTATTTCACTTATTATCCATAGATTTTGAGCATGCAAGTCTAAGCAAGAAATGTTTGGAGAGCACGACTGTGCTGCATTTTTTTTCTGGAATAAGTGGCAGTTTTAATTAAAACAATTATACAAGTCTTTGTTTTCTTCAACTTGTTTGATTTAGTTGGTTTCTTTAGCAACAAACAAAGCTTTCATGGCTTCTTCACATTTGCACAGAATATTAATGTTGCTGCCTTTGATTTCAGACTCTTGTAGATTTCAGCAGTCTCAGCATTTCAGTCTCTAACACTGCTAGGATTACACGAGCAGCAGAGATGGGGATGTGGATATCCCTGCACGTGGGGCAGGGCAATCCCAGGCACAAGTACGGGCTGGGCAGAGGGTGGACTGGGAGCAGGTCTGAGGAGAAGAACTTGAATCCGCTGCAGCGAGTCCAGAGGAGGCCACGGAGATGCTCCAAGGGCTGGAGCCCCTCTGCTCTGGAGCCAGGCTGGGAGAGCTGGGGGGGCTCACCTGGAGAAAAGAAGGATCCAGAGACATCTCAGAGCCCCTTCCAGTGCCTAAAGAGGCTCCAGGAGAGCTGGAGAGGGACTTTGGACAAGGGATGGAGGGACAGGACAAGGGGGAATAGCTTCATATGATTCTATGAGAGGCTCAGTAACCCAGCTGGGCAAAATGGACAGCAAAAGGGTGACCTGATACTGCAAAAAGCTTCTTTTGTCTGAGAATTCCAAAATTTGCAAGATCAATAACCTCCAAAACCTTCTGATCCACTTTATAGCTGGCTCAAAGTTATGGGGGAAAAAAAGATTAGAGTGGTGGTGGTTCTTTTTTCTGTAAAGCTTCTAGTTTTCTTCCTTATTATATTTTTAAACATTTTTGTTTTCCATTGACACATGTATGCCTGTGTTTAAAATATCAATTCATTTATCTTCAGAACTGTTGACACAAAAGATAAGAATCAGTATAAAAAGAACTGTTTTAATTTTGGTGCTTTTCAAAAGGAAAGGGAGCTTAAAAATGCATTTCTCTCTTAAAATGTGTGTTTAGATTCTGCCTCATACCCGAAATAAAAGTAACAGTGGTATTTAGATTCTCATCACTAATTCTGCATGGTTATCCCAACAAAAAAAGTAAAATAAGTTTCTGGGCATTGTGGCTGTGCCCCAGGGGTGACATTTGGGGTGGAGTGGGCAGAACGGGGCAGGCAGTGCTGGGAGTGTCCAAGTTTGAACAGCATGGAGGGTTCAAATCCATCATGTGCCAGAGAAGGGAGCTAACAGATAAATCTCTTGCTGCCTTCCCTTAAAATCCATCATCTAAAAGATCTGTTTAGTTTATGCCTGTTGCTGTTTTTAACATACACAGCTAAATCTCTATATTTTTTTCTTTTTTAGCCGCTTATCCAGAAATCAGTACATTTTCCTTTCTTGAAGCTGTAACTTAACAAAAGCCAAACCATTCCTTTCCAAAGAGTTCCAGCTCCTCCCAGATGAGTACATCTAGGTCAGGTTTCAGCCTGGCACAAATATTTTATGCTTGAGAACTAAAGGTCTGCAGAAATTGGGGTTCGTATTGGAACGCCTGACGCAGCCTCGGCCATAGCAGCACATGCGGGTGCTTGCTTTAATAAAAAACCCCTTAATCTCATTTGGCTCTACCTCGCTGGCAGCTTGAAGTACTTGAATCAAACAGTACAGCTGTGAATTGTGACACTGGCTGGATGGAAGCCCAGAAAACTTTTCCCAGAGAAAACCCTTCAGGGAGGAAAAAAAAAAAGGGAAAAAAAAAATAAAGAGAAAAAAGAAGGAGGAGGGAAAAAAGCTTCGACAACTGAAATACAATAGAAGCTAAATACAAAACTCCACAATCAGACCTTGCCCCCCTCCAACCTGAATCTGAAACACACCAGGAAACCAAAAGATATATTGGACTCTTCTTAGAAAGGTTATTTTGTAAGGTAGAAGGGCCAACCTGGGCAGCCCTGAGCAATGGCCCTGGACTGGATTTTCTGCACCGCAGCAAATAAACAAAACTCAGGCCAAAGGATAGGAAAGCCTGAATTACACCACTCCTTCAAAATACATTAAAAAAAAAAAGGCAGCTTTGATTTTTGTGAGGAAGAAGAAAAATATCCTACTGAGGAAATTAAAAGAGGGTTGGAAGCAGAAGTGCCATAAAGCAGACCTAGCACAAGTGTGCTTGCAGTATTTATAATCTTATTTTTGCTTGAATCTTGATGACGATACCTTCCCCTAAAGCAGATAAACTGAGCAATATGGAAAAACAAAACAACAAAACCATAGAAAGCACATCTGAATGGAAGGAAACGCTCTATTTCAGAAGGCAGCAGCCATACTCCAGAGTCATAAGGTCAAGAGGTGAATTCCTACTGAAGGAAAACATTAGAGCTGGATATTTCTCATCTGTCAGTCCCATTAAATACCATCTTTTAAGGACTCGGGACTGTGCATTGCGCCTTTCTTCAACTTAGCAGGATAATAAAGATTCTGTTGCCTTTTGCAGATGTTTAAAGACATGATGTGAAAGACAAATTCTCCAGCTAAAACCCTCAAGAAATGTCACTTCTGTGTCTAACTGAAGGAGCTCCAGCACATTCTCTACATAAACATCTGCCGGAAACATTTTAAAAAGGAGGCTGTTTAAATAATGGCTTTTGTAGGCTCGGTTGGGTTTTTTTCCCTTCTTTAAAGAAAAGAAAATGAATTTGTGGAAAGTTGCCTCTTCCAAAGCAACTTTCCTTTGTAAACATGCTTCAGCTAGGATGATCTGAGGGAGCAGCTGTAAAATGAAGAAGAGATGTTGAAAATATCCCTTCAAAACATTCTATATCCATCACACCTCAGAGACAGCCATAAATCAGTGCTTTCTTTGACTTCAGAAAGTTGCTGCTCTTCATTGTTATGCTAACTTGTTTGTGACAATTATAGCAAGGCTCTCTTTACATAATAATTGGATTTTTCTATTAAATTTAACAGACAAGGAGAAAAAAAGGCAAAATAAAAACCAACATTCTGTCAAAAGTGGTGCATTTGTGGCATAAACTGAGAAGAGGAAAGAGAATTAAAAGAAATCCAGTTTATAGTCTTTTTACTGTAATTTGACTCCTCATTCTATGTGACTAACACAAGTCTACCTACACTTCTCCATTTTTAAATGTCTGCCAGGGTACCGAAATGGATTAAGATTTTGGATGGGTTTAGCTTATTTTATGTTTATTAGAAGAAGATCAACACTTCTGGATGCAGTACTTCTATTTCAAAGTGTCAGAAATCAGAGATAGTTGGAAACCCCTCTTAGGAAAGTCCACCTGTTGCCAGATAAAAGGGTGTTTCTTCTAACAATGACTATATATCCATTTTATGAATTGGGAGTGGTGTTTAATGCAGTCCATTAAAAGCTTCATTAAATCTTGCAGATTCCACTTAAAAAAAAAACCTTCCAAGGATTTTGGAAATGATGCTGTAGCTGTGCAAATACCATTGGATGATTAATATTGTCACTCTAACATATAATGATGCAGGGAGAGCATTCACAAGAAATTCTATTATATAGAATATGGTTTTAAGATCAACATCAGATGTGTGACTGCTTCTTCAGGACAGAGATGGAGAATGATCAATCTTCAGCAATTTATCTGATAAGCAGTCCAGAGCTCCCATCTCCTTAACTAGGGGAGAGTGCAGGGGAAAGGCTGCCAGGCACTGTGGGGAAACAGGGGAAGCAAAAAACAACCTGCTGTAGTATTAGCAAGTAGACTGGTACAGTGTATTTTACACTCAGGTCAAAATTAGGAGAATAAACCAGGTATTGTCTGGCTGGGGATCTGTCTGATGGCATGGCTCAAGCAAGTGATGAGGAAAGAGAAAATCTTTCACTTTTGCAGGGCTCAGATCTTTTCCATCACTAATGCCCATCCCTCAGCATTATCTTCATCCATGGATTTACCCACAGTATGCATTTAATTTACTTTCTAAAAGGCCTTGGTAATTTCTTGGCTTTGGCAAGGTACTCAGATGTAAATGAAACTATTTTGGCAGAGGTATCTCAGATGGAAAAAAGATCCAGGAGGCCACAAATTAATTTTCCCCTGGTTTTGGCTTCTCCTGGTGCTTGTCACTGATGGCATCATTACTTAAATCTTTATTTCTTGTGCTATGCAGAAAAGGTCCCCCAGTGTTAACCACCATACTCTTTCCTCTCTTCCTAAAAACCAAGAGAGGTGAGGACCTGATTGCCTTCTTGTTTAACATCCCTGATTGTCTCATAAAGCTCACTGAGTAAAACTGCTTTCCAAACTTAAATACAGTAGAAGCAGAAAAACAGGGATATTTTCCAATTGTTTCTTATCTGTTGGTGATTTCTTTCACAAGTCACTAACAATTGTCTTTCTTGATGATTAGTTGCTATTGTATACCAGTTTGATTTTTGTATTCATACGCTTTCACAAAAAAGGTTGAAAGTTCAGTTTTTCCCAGTTTTCCCATCATGTAATAAGAAATCTTCCGTGTGATCTTAGCTCCCAGAATCCCTCGTGACTTTGACTTCACTGATGGACACAACCTTGTAAAATTTGAAGTTCACTGGGTTTGTGAAGAAATGAATCTCTTTATTTATGTGTCTCATACAGATACATCAAGAAGTCTGTGGGATGTGACATCCTCATGCTGAAAGTCAGTCTGATCTCCTCTGTATGAAAACCACAAACATCTCATTTAACACTTCCTTTAATTGATCCATTTGCTTTTCTAGAACATGTGTATTTTTGTTTAGTGATATGAAAAATGAAAATAACTATCTAGGTAAGCTTTTAGAACATATTCTAGGGTTTAAATGGAGAGATTCATGAGCAGGTCTGTGCAGGGCAAACTCAAGTAATAAAGGATAGGGAAATTGAGTCAGCCTTTCCTATAGAGGAGAAAATAAAGTCTTGTCGCTAATATTACTGAAATGGTGATTGCTGATATTTACTCTACACTTCCTCTCAAAAAACCCCTCTAAACTGTACAAATCTCCCTGCACCACTCTAGCACAGCTGATAGACACCAGCTGTACTGTAAAACGAGAAGTTTCTGAACAGACAATGATTATCTGTCAGTGGATAATATCCTGTGCTGAATCACTAATGGCCTCTGCAGGTTCAACGACGGGATATCAGAACAAGCTTAAGCATGAGCTTAAATATTTGCATGCAGTGAAAGCTGTGTCAGAGAGATGTCTGTATTAAAATATTTGTGATAATGATTTATTTCAAGGACTTTTCTGCAGAGTTTAGTACCCAATCATTTTGTGGAACATTTTATCATTCTGTGTAAGATCTTAGTAAGTACTTCTGTGTGCAAGCCAGGCAGGGAATATACCTTTTTATTAGCAGAGCTGGTGTGATCTAGACAGGTGTAGTTTGATCTTTCCCACACTGACCTTCACATAACTTCATACCTGACCTGAATGAAGCTCTGTCTCAAGGGTAAGGAACAACTTGCTCACGGAGAAGAAAATGATTATGCTGCTGAGTTATGTGATGCAGCTTTATAAGATGGAGTGTATTTTGGGTATGTGACTACAAAGCCTCATGTTTTGACAATTATGCAGCATATGCAAAGGCCCATTTCATTTACAGAACCCAGGGGTACTCTACAAAGCTTTCTCTATAAACATGGGTTACAGCCTATTCACAAAGGTGCTGCCTTGCTTCTTTTCTTTCATTAACTGCCACACTCTAATTGTTAATTTGTGGCTAACATGCAAATAACAGCATTTTATCCCAGTAAGCAAAATTAGAATAGCTTTAGATTTGCACTTGATGCTGTGGGAAGATGCCAAATCCCAAGTGTCGAGTTTGGTTTTCCTGTATCTGATTTTCAGAAATCTTTTTAGAGTTGGAAAAGAAATATCTCCAAAAAGCTGGAGTTACTAGGTTTATTTTACCATAAACAAGTTTGTATCTTATTCACATTTCTGGGAGCTGGGGGTATTCAGTTTTAAAAAAGAGGAAAGCTGGGGCCTTCAGCCTGCATAATTTCTCTGGATAAAGGATGCTGCAGCTGTGTAGCAGCAGTTTCGGGCCTCAAACACTCTCCTGCAATGACATCTGACACTCAGCTGAAACAAAGAATGCAAATGGAAGCACGGCCACTACTACAGGCAAGAGCTTTGCTGTTCCAGGTAAACGGCCAGGCTTGTAGCAGGGGCTGGAAAGGACTAAAAATCTTTTGGCCTCTGGGCTCTTCCTGCACTTCAGTCAATACAAGGTTTCCCTGGCATACACAGATATTTTGGTTTTTTAATTGCCAAATGTTCAAAAAACGCTTTGAAGGACGAGGCAGAGAAGGAAGTAATTGAGAGTTTAAAAAAAAAAAAAGAGGAGAAAAAAAGCCCTCAAAGTTTCTCAATGCATTGATATTTTTCAAGGCAACGAGGGTGTGATGAAGGAGAGAGATGGAATAAAAGCCATTACCATGCTTAGTTCCAGAAATTCTCCAGTTATTGCTAGAAAAGCCATCCAAAAAGCACTTGAAATTGGTGCTGTGTGCTGTTTATACCCTTTGGGAGGGAAGAAAAAAATCAGAACAAAACCTCAAACATCTTCTCCAAAGAAGGGAAAGGTTAGAAATTATCTGTGCTGCACTGATCAATTTACCCAAGTTGTCTTTCCATGGATTGTATTAATGGAACTTCATTTTCTTTTATTCAGCTGCTGGCCAATTTCTTCTTGACTCTTAAAAAGATCAATGAACACATCTCACTATCTTTGTACAAAATGAGCCTCTATTTTTTCCTCAAAGTTTAAGGGACTTTATTATTTTCATTTGTAATGGATTTTTCTGTCTCCTTTTTCTTTCAGCCCCTGTTGTGATTTCTCTGATCTATTCTTTCTTTTTCATGGATTTTGTCTAAACTACTCAGGTTTGCTATTCTGTAGGGTACAGGTAGGTAGGAAGTTACTTCTTTAGGTACAGTAATGTATAAACTCTTAACATTACACACAACTCCTTCTTTAATGCTGTTGTGAGCCAGAGGAAACATCACTAAAACGAGACTAAAATGAGAGTGTGTTGTTTGAGGAAATTCAACCAGCAATATCAGTGAACTGAACTGCACTTGTGAACAGTCCCAGTAAAATCAATCAAATATTACTCAACAGGAGAAAGGCTAACAAGTTACAGCCAGACAGGATTAAATTTAACCAAAAAGTGCTCTTTGGTTTCCCTTCTTTTTTTTTTCCCCTGTTTGGTTTGTGTTTTGTTGTTGTTGTTTTGTGTGTGTGTTTTTGGTTTTTTTTTTTTTGCTTTTTTGTTACTTTTTCCCCTAGTTTTGACAGACTGTAACTGGTTTTAACCCCACATTTTCATCTCCAAGCAAACATCACTGGTTTTTAAATGCAGCTTGCCTGGGATCTGCTCTTTGTTTATGCACATACACACCACTTAAACAGAAATGTACTGCCTTATCATGTCAGTTATTAAATTCTTTATACATTCAAATCCTTAATTCTGCAGAGAAATTCAGTAATGTCCTTAATCATAATTTTGCCACAAATCCAGTCTTTTTCAAGAAATGTTGGCAAATGAAAAAAAGCATAGCCTAAACATGGAAGCCAACTCCAATAACTTTCCAAATCTATCAAAATGAATTTTTATTCTGGCAGAAGTTCCAACACTGAAAACTGTGGGTTTAGTTAGTATTTGTAAAACTAACCTCCCTACCCTACTAATGCTTAAATTATTCCTGGGAAATGAAGTTGTTAACATGAAATTGTTATAAATTACTGTTTTCTTTCAGACAAGCTGAAATATTTCATCTTAGTTTTTACTTAAAAATAAAAAGATAAAGTGAGTTTGAAACGACCATTTGAAATGTATTGCTAAAGTCATAGTAAAAACACTTCTAAATTTCAAAATGGCAGGTTTTGGAAATTGATCTGCTCCCTAAAGACTTTGTGATTTAGGCAAAATGGCATTCATTGAGTTAAATAGCTTTCAATAAACAGTACTTAGCCTATAGGACCACTGGAAGTTTCAGTAATTCCCATTATAAAAACTAATATTTCTGGGCCTTGCTGAAGATGCCTGGGACTGTTTCTCCTACAGTAGAAACAGGTCATGTTAAGAGGGCTCATTGTTTTGGCCCTTCCAGGCTCACATCTGCAGACTGGGGCTGGAACTGGATGACTTTTAAGGTCCCTTCCAACCCAAACCATTCTACGATTCTCTGATTTTATGATTACAGCTGATATCCACACAACACCTAAGCAGTGCACAGATTCAGTAAAGAAAAGGAGCAAAATAACAGATTTGCCTTCTATGTAGAGATACAAAAACATGGTTTCACAAACAAAGACAAAGTGCTCATTCCAAAATCCCAGGATGTCTAAAGTATTTCAGAAGTGGTGAAAAGAAAAGAAAAACCCTTTGGCAGTACTGCCACTCTCCATTTTCCCCATGCACAATCCTACTCCCATATGCAACTCCTGCCTCCCTTTGGCTGCTGTGCTGCTGTTAATAAGCTTGTGCTGTACATTTGGCATGATTTCCACCCTCCACTTGCCATTTATTCCTTTTACAACCGCCCTTGTTATAGGTCTAGTGTAGCAAACTGCTGCTTTATGGGAATTTGCAGCCCACTTGACATATGGTACAGGATCACTGGCCAAAATGGCAGAGGAGCACAGAGGATTTTACAGCCCAAGTTCATCATCTGTCTTGTTCCAGGACTTACTTTGGTCTGTGCCCAATAGGAGCCTGAAATCCCAATCATATGATAACAAGACTGGCTCCTCCACAAATTTGTTGGACATCTCGATGGCTTCCAGGCCTCTTGGAAGGATTCATGGACTGTGCTGGCATCCCCTCCTCATGAACAGCCACGGCTGAGGGGCGGGAGGGGCGTCAGCCTTTGCTTTTTCTCTCTGCTGGTAACCCTATGACAGTGAAACCATGGTGCTGCACATTCACCCACACTGAACTTCCTGTGATTTTCAGAGTTGTGTCACTGAGTCTATGAACTCCAATGAGTTTATGAAGCCTCACAAGGAGATGACTGGGAATGTGGATTCACCTCAGCACCGGCACCGCTGCTCCTCTCCTTCAACCAGCAGACAGAGCAGAGTTTCTCCTCATCGTGACAGACATGAACTGATGCCTGTCCTGCACCAAAGCCACACACAAGAGCTTTGGTTTCTGAACTCGGACAAACATTTTGTCCAGTACGAGATGCCCTGCTCTGCACTCTGCTAGAGGACCAGGTGTAATCAGACACCTGGAATTTACCAAGTGCGCATCAAACATGTAAAACCCATTCAGATGTGATTTTTAGCTTAAATATTCCATACTGGGTCTATTTTCACTGGAAAGACAGCAATTTGAACTTTTCAATGACCCTTCTCATTTTCCTTCTGCTTAAACAAAAAGAAATATAATTTTTATTTAAATTCCATAACTCTATAATGCGTAAAATTCTCCTCCCTGGGTTCTCTCTGGCTTTCTTTCCATGGGTACTGCTGACACTGTCATTTAGACACTGTGCTATGGGCACTCTGCCCCTTACACGGATTGTCAGGAGAACCACTAGTCACTTGTGGATTAAAACATTCCAGCAGACACATTCATAGCACAAATCATTAGTTGCTCAATTTGATTCCAACCACAAACTTCTATCACAAAACTTCTGTGTTCCACAGGGGCAGCAGATCTGTCTCCCTCCTACCACGATCCTGGTGAAAAGTTGGCTTTCTGCAATATATTTAACATCCCATTTCAGCTCAGACTTCTCACTTACAGAACGAGTCCACCCAGAAAGGTGTATGAGCTGTAAGTAGTCGGATAAATGAGATGAGCAGTGTTTTGAATTTAAAAAAAAAAAAGAAAAAAAATTGTCAATAAAAATAATTGGTGGTTTAACAAAGCTAATAGTCAAGTCAGGCAATACAGCCAGGTCTTTTCCTGGGATCACGTATATGTTGCATCCCAGGCTTCATCAATATCCACATACTCTGTCAGATTCTGGATTGTTGCTTCCATGTACCCCAACTCCTTACGGCTTTTATTCCCTTGCTTTCATTTCCTTTCATTCTCGTTTCCCCTTATTGTTGTTGCTTCTTTGAAAAGATCAATGAACAGGTCTTACAGTCTTGGCGCAAAAAAGCCACTATTTTCCTTTAAACTTTAAAAGAATTCATTATTATTATTATTTCTCATAAGAGGGATGTTTGTATCTTCCTTCTTGCCTGTAGCCCCCCTGCAGCTAAACTTTCTGATGGTCCTTTGTGTTTAAAAGAGAATTAACAGCAAAGAATGCCCAATTTGACTTAAAACATATTGATATTGTAAAATGAAGAGCCATTTAATGAATTTTTTGTCCCCAGTGAAGAGCCGGTGTAAGGAACAGTAGGGGCTGCAAATAAGACTGAAAATGGTACTTTAATAGCAAAATGCATTTGTTTGAACAGTGCTTCCCTTTTCTAATGATTTTACAACATTGTCTCTCCTTTGTTCTCTTCATTAGTTGTCTGTGACCACAAACACATTCCAGTAAGAAAGGTAAAAAAATAAAACCATCCATCCAAATGTTTTAGACATCAGGAAAAACACCTATTAGTACAAGAAAGCACTCCAGTTGGTTGGTGCCCTGCCTTGGACACACACAAAAACCCACAAAAGCAAAATCCCAAATGACCCAAGCTCCCCAGCAAGCTCTTGCCTTGCAAAATTTTGCTTCCTGCCCATGAGAAGAAAGTAGAGCCTGGAGGAGGGGAGGTTGTTGACAGGGAAGATGCCATTAATATTTCTGGGATTGCAAGAGCATTGATACAACTGTTATTATTTTAACAGCACTTACAAGCACTGCTGAACGTTAGGGACTGAAATACTGGTAGCTGTATTTGAGGCTTTATTTATTAATGCCTGTAAAATGCTTTGAGATCTTCAATTACAGGATTTTTACAGGGAAAACTTTTATATTGTCTTTAGCCATGCCAGCCTCAATCCTCAGCTGAAAGTTGATAAATACAGGGGCCATACTGTCCTGTAATATAAGTTAATGTAAAATAACCACAGAACTCTCTCACTCAGATTGCTTGTGGTTACTTGCATCGCCTGGCTGTAGTTCAGGAGGGCAGTACCCTGTGTCAGGGTCAATCAGAGCTTCTCTTTTTCCATCCCACTGCTCCCAAACCATCATGCTTCCTGAAAAAACATGAGTTTTCCATCTTCCACCACACCGGCCAGATTCACTGAAGGGTCTCAGTAGGTACAACTGCAGAGCCTGCTCCAGTCCACGTGCCTGGGATGCTGATACGATTTTGCTGCTCTGTCCCTGTGCCACCTGTTTTGCAAGGATGCTCCAGGTTGTATCAACACAACCTCATGTCGTACCATTCTTTCCAATCCATGTCCCTTAGTCCTGACAACATGGCCTGGGTGGACATGGTTGGACAGGAGATGACATAACCTGGTTTGGTAGTAGCAGCTGTAAAATTCACTTCTCTTGTACCACTTGTTAAAAATAACAGCACTTTTTAAGAAGTTCTTTTCACAGATCTTGCTCTGGACTTCTTTAAGATCTATCCTCAGCCTGGTAGGTGGCTGTTCCTTCCTCCTGCTCCCATTCCATCAAGCTGGAAAAGACCTGTAGATTCCCACCCCATTAGCTGAAAGCTGCCCTCTGCACCACCTTAACCATTCTCTGTCCTCTGAGCCAGTCAATATTTCTTTGGCAGCACAAATTTTCCTGCAATTTTCTCATTACCCTACATGGCAAAGCCAAAAGCCATTAATATGTGAGATATTCCTCAGAGACTTTTTGGAAAATCCAAAAATGGCACATATTTAAAAGCAAACCATCTCAAAAGGAGTTGAATGATTTAAATATAATTATTTATGCTCTCTTTTCTTTTTTTTCCTCCCACCTACTTGGAAAGCCAAACTACCTTAACTTGCCAAAACTTTGAATCTCCAGACACACAGTAAGGGAAAGGCATTTTACAAGCCTTAGACAAAGGCCTCCTCTGCTCAGTCATTTAATATATAAAAAATTTGAAGAACATCTCGAGACACACCAGAATGAGGCAAAAGCTCTAAGACTGCAGAAGCATGGGGCAGCTGTCTTGGTGCTGACAGCAGGTAGAAGTAGACATTGCTTGGATTTTCTGGGAGAAGGGAGAGGCTCTTTCATTCTGTGATGTTCTATGTTTTATTTGCTGCTCTCCATAACCATGGCTGGGGTTTTCTGCTGGGCTCATGGAAAGGCCACCATAACATCTCTATTTGTGCCTGGAGTGTCCTGCAGTTCGAAATGTTCTCCCATTTTAAGGGAGATTTATTGGCCTTAACATGGGGAACAGGGAGCAAGGGGGAGGCACTTTCACTGCAGGTCTGGTCATGATGGAAACCTATTCCTGCCTTTCCTGGGTCAGCTTCCCCCGGCATATCAGACTGCAAATCTACATTAACTTGCAATTCCAGTTAATTCTCTGTCATTCTGGGGTGGTATGTAGAGAGGGGGGAAACTTTGACTTGTGTTTTATTTTTTCCTTTTCCTTTTTTAAAAATTATATCCCAGGTTTTATAATATTAACAAAGGCTTGAAGCAACACGTTAGCACATCAGAAAAGATTCGTAGTAACCATGTTAATAAGATGACAATGTCATGAAATAACAAGACATTATTGCATAGTTTTCCAGCTTTTAACATGTGTCCTCAATCTATCAAATTATTGTTCTCTAAGTTTTTAACTACTTGACTGAGTTTTTAAAGAGAAAGATCTCAATTCTTGTAAAGCACAAACAATCTTTCTGCAACGATCAAGGACATTTTTAGATCTTGACTCACACGAGGATATTTCATAACTGATTGATAAATGACAAATTGCTGTTTAGGTAAAATGTGATTAACAGTAAATAATATATGATGGTTGTCATGGGCAGTGAATGAACAGAAATCATATTTACTCACCACCTACAATACTTCATATCTACTTATAACAGACTAATACTTCTGTAATAAATAACCATAACAAGGTCATAAATCAGCATTAAATGAATGCACTGTTTTAGAAAGCCAAACTCAACATTACATGTTAGAACAAAGATTTTCAGCTTTTCTTAATAATAACTTGGTATTTGATTTCTTCAGTCCCATTCACACTACTGATTTTTCCTCAGCTGAATTCATTTAAAAGCAGGCGTAACCACACAGGATTTGCCTACTAATGAAAACACCATCAAAACCTAAGTCCCAGTTGAATAAATGGATTTCTTGCCTGAAATTAACTCTGAGCACCCAGCATTACCACCCTTTACAAAGGCAATATGTTTTTAACATACTGAAGACTGGTCTCAGACTGGCTACAACCCTACTCGTGATCTGGTGTGGGAGGTGTTCATTCACGGAGCTGCTGCTGTTCAACACCACAGGCCTTAAACCTTCACACCTGGTTAAAATAAAGAAAAATAAATAACACAAAGCAATATAAACCTGCAGCACAGCTGGCAGGATGCCAGTTTCCAGTCATGTCCCTTTGCCTGGCAGACCTCGTGCAGTGCAGCACGTGTGACACAGGATTGGGATAAGGCTGTACGTGTTTGATAGAAACCTCTCAAACATCAGAACTCTGCAGTGGAGGAGTGAACAGGAATGCAAAACTTTACTCTATGGTCCATCACGACTGCAAAGGTTTTTGGTTGGACAAGCAGCTTTGGGTTTTTAACAGTCTTCTGATTAAAACATTCTGTTAATTAAATAAAACTAAACCCCAGCGCTACCCAGTGCTCCAGGGCTCACTCTGACTGATCCAAGAGCTTTTGTTTACGACACAGAGACCAATTGATTTACACTTTTTGCTTTCAACAAGCCTCTCATGAAGAACACAGTGACATGCTGAAGTGCCAAAGCAGAAGAAAGGCACACTGATGAAAACCAGACACTGCAGCCATTAGCATCGATCAGCAATTGATCAGTGTATGAGCAAGCAAAGAGGTACAGTATGGTTATTGTGTGTAACAAAACCTGATTTAATCTCCTTCAAAAGGTCTGTGTCCTGTGAAGGGGCTCTTTGGCTGGGAGGCACAAACTTCATTAGCTCAAACCCAAGAGTCATGTAAGGAGCTTTGCCTTGCAGATTATGGAGGTCCCTCCTCGTGCAGACAGGAGGATATGAAAACATTTTTCAGATGATGCATTAGTCAATCAATAGCTTCACGTCAAACAGGACCTTACCTATGTCCTGTGCTTATTTAATTAGATATTTCTCAAGACTGGCTAAAACCATGCTATCACATCACTACAGGAACATGATTGATTTTGGAGAATGAGTAGGGGAAGCAGGACAGCTGAGAAAGAACCCGAGGTGCTGGGGATCCCTCGTGTGTGTTGGACAGCAAACCTTTTAGTTGGTAGCATTGACTTTGTTATGAGCAGGTTCTTCAAACTTAGATAACCCTGAAAGGGCTTTCTTTTAAGTGGAAAAAACCCACCCAACTGTCAGCTTGACAGAGGCCTGTGAGTTAACTCCTATTACACTCAGTGTGAGCTAAAACGAAATCACTTTTCACTCTCACCCCAAGACCTAACGAGCTTCAGCATGTGAGATGTGAAAGACCAATAACTTAATCCACTGTTTGAAGCAATCCCTATTTTTAAAGCAGTGCTGTATTTGATTAAGCCACTGTAAAGCTCAGCAGAGCTGTGTCAAGTTAAATTATATTCTTTAAAGTAAAAATGCCATTTTACCTGAAATGTAAAACTTCAGTCTTACTGCATTTTTATAAGAAAATCAAGCACCATTTATTTACATCCAGACAGCTCCATTAATAGCAATCTATAGCTGGCAGGTGTTACAGGCCTGGATGTGTTCTAAAAGACTAAAATATTATCTTCTAGATTTATAGTTAAAAATATCGAACTGTTTTCAAAAGTGTGTGCAGATTCCCTGAAATGACAGCCAGAAAATAACCCCTCTGATTATCACCAAGTGATCACACAAGTCCCCATATGATTTAAACATTGTGGCTTTTACAAAAAAACCCTTTTAATCTCATCAAGGCTGTCCTTGTTAGCCCAATGGAGTAGGTTTCTCACAGTCCAGCATTGACTGGTATTTGTCACCTTGCCTTTCTTAAACCTGTGACCTGGGTCACTTCATTCACTCTCTAAATATTGGCACAACATCAGATTTCTCAGAGTCGTCTGGAAAATAACCAGCGTTCCAAGGCATTAAAAATCGACACTAAATGCTCGGACAGTTCCTTGGCCACCTCGGTGAAAATTTCTGGATGCAGGTTGTTCAGATTCAATGTTATTAAAATGATCAACTCTGGCATTTTTGGAAAAGAAACTATTTCAGCAGCATCATGGTCCTGCGTGACTGTCTACCTTGGCTTTTTTTCAAACACAGAACAGAAATGTTTCTGAGCACTTCTGATTTTTCTGCATTGTTATTAAATATTCTATCATATCCACCCAGGAATACCCAAGCACAGTGTGCTGGTATTAACCCCTACCCTGCAATCCATGCATGTGCACATGCAGACACACACATTTTCTGACATTTCAGTGCCTTGGCTGAAAGTTTTCTATGTGCACTTTGGTTCTCATAATTTTTCTGTTCTTTCTAACATCTAGGCCATGTGGTGTTACCAATTTGCCTTTTCTCCTTTTGTTATATAACAGAGTTAATAAAGACTCATTTTCCTTCCAAGCTTGAACAGTGTCACCTTTTTTTCATTGAACACAGAACCGTGGCTTCTGAGACAGAAGCAGAAATCTTAATACTGTCTGTGGTGAGGCTGGTGCACCATTCCCACTGAATTTGAAATCTTATGGGAATAAGATGATCAAGAGGACTTCCACTGATTGATCTCTAAATTTAGAAATGAGATACAACACTGTTCAAGTCAGAGATAGACATCTCTGAGAAGAATTTGTGGACAAAGGTATGTGACACACTGGAGTGGTTGTGTCTTGGGCACTGGGGATCTTGAATTGCTCAACGTATTCTTGCACCAGTAGCATCTTTCAAACACTCAGATGTTCTAAGAGAATAAAGTTATAGTGAAGAAAATACTTAGCACTAAGGGCTGCTTTTTTTCAAGCTCAAACAGTATTCGGAGGTCTTCAGGACTTCAGTTTTCCAAAACTATCCTGCCAATTTCTTTGGTGGTTCAGACTCATACTAGTTATTCAGATTTGCAGATATTGGCCAAAACAACCCCAAACCTCAGCAACCAACCTCAGAGCATCTGCTAAATGCAAACCCCACATGCATTCTGTTTAACTGGAAGGGCATGTGATTTTGTCAGTGGACTGTAATGGTGAGAGGAACAAAGGTGAACAGGAGGGTGATCAAATTGTTGTCCTCTCACTTGCTAAAACACAGAGATAGGGGCTGTACCATCAGGGCTTCTCAGAAGACAGAAATAAATCTGGTAACATTAACCTCACCTGTGGTCTCCCTTATACTGTACAAACTGACTCTCCATGTATTGTGAAATTCACACATTACCCTGTGAGCTGAAGCAGCTCTGACCATTTACCAGAATGCCTTGGGAAGCTGAACAAACTTTCTCTCCTTGCTGTGCTCCTGGGAACGTGAAGTTTTCTCTCACTGGGGTTAAAATGTTTGAAAAGTGGAGCCCTATATAAAATTCTGTTTGTGTAGCCGAAGTTCTGACGTTGTTTACCTGAAATGTTTCTATAATTCCTCAACTTTTGAGTTTCAGGTTGGTGATTTGCGAGTAGCAGATTGCACTCTCCTGAACTAAATCTAACAAGCACCACAAAGCGAAAATAAACTGGAGAGACTTGAAATAAAAATCACTTCAAGAAATCTAAGCGTGGTGGGTTTTTTGTGTTGGTTTTTTTTTTTTTCCCTTTTCCTCCCACTTTAAGCCAACTAAACTCCCAACACATTCTGATCATCTCGCCACAGTGTGTCTGTGCTGGTGACAACTGATTCATGTGTACATTTACATATCCCCTCAGTGCCAGCAGCAGAATACAAAATGGGTCCTCCTGCTCTGGCAGATGACACAGCGCTGGCAAATCAGGAGGAGCTGTCAAAAACAGCTGTCCATTAAAAGAGTTTGCTGAAACAACTAAGAGCTGTTTGAAAATGCTAGGTGGTAGAATTTAATTGGAGTAGCAACTGTTCAAAATTAAGATTAAAAAGGACCAGTCGGTACGGGGTTTCAGGTTTAAGGGGTGTTTTTGTATATGGATATTTACATTTGGGACAGAAACAAATAAGTCTGCTGATTTCCTCTGCCTCTCTCTGCTTACACTCATGCTCCATCCTCTGGGTCACAAAGTTTGGGCATGTCCATAAGTGCTCTGTTGGACATTAAGCACAGCAACTCCCCACACTGGCACCCAGACAGCGTTATTACAGAGAAACGGGAAAAGGAGAAATTAATGTTTTTTGGAAGCAGCCTGTGTGTGCGGGTGCAAACCCTGCTTTATGCTGCACTGCCCGTGTGTTATCAGCGGCCCCTGTGGACAGGGGATGTGGTCAGTTTTCCACAGTGGGAACAAAATGCCAGCACAGACGGCCCAAGCAGAGCTCCCAGCAAGAGTATTCCATTACACCACGCACCCTGCTTAAACACCACATTTGTCTCAGCACATAAAACTGCATGCACATAAATGAAAGACTTCATAAAGTTTTCCCTTTAGTATGAATGCAGTCTTGGGAAAACAGACCACTGCAACAGCCCAGAAAATTTCATTTTTCACTAGGAACTTGTTTTGAATGTGCTGGAGGCAACGCTAAGCCCTGCTTTGGCTTAGGTGGTCTCTGAATCAGAAACTTGACTGTGGGATAAATGTAGCAGAATAGAAACACGGGCAAGTAAAACTGTTTGGCAAAAACTGGAGATCCTGCACATTCTCCCTCATTCTAGTGGAATATTTTGTAGAACAAAACCGTTTGAAAAAATACCAAAATTAAGTCAGTGTGTTTCAGTTTGACAGTGTCAAAACAAAATTATTTCAATTTTGTGATTTAAAAGGTTTTCTATTCCAAAATTTTGCTCTTTTCTTCTTTTTCAATAAAAATATTCAAAATCCCAGGAAAAGGTTTCCTTCAAGCTCAAATAAAAGTGTTTCTCTTTTTGACTACTTTTTTTTTTCCCTCTCTCTGCAGCAGCTCAAGCACAGGCAGGCAGAAGATCTGCATTTAGTTCTTCATTTTGAGACCAAGTCCTCATCACAGCGCCTCGGGCACCAACTCTGCTTATGTGCTTTAGCTTGGCGCATCTGTAAGTGTGTGCCTTAAACATTTCTAGCACTTGGAATGCTTGGTACTCATTCTTTTCCTCACACAAGTGAAAATCGCCTTGACTTTTACCTTTACACTAACTGTCAATCATAGGGCAATGAATTTGTCAGCCAGTGAACTGAGAGAGGCCATAAATATTAAGTACATACCCAAGATTTCTTCTTGCTTTGAAAGCAAACACCTACATCTTGATAGAATTCAGAATAGCCACAGCCATATTGCAACTGTATTTTGTAAATTTTAGTGCCATTGAACGTTTTTACCTTTGTTATCACTTGGACCCCAGCTTTGGTTTGTTTGCTTTAAATAAAATCTGCCTTAAAATGTAAGAAAAAAACGAAACCGTTGCAGCAAATCAAAAAGCATGCAGGCACTAAAATTAAATTTTCCATTCTGGTAGAAAAAAATAGAAGTTGAAAAGGCATTAGGCTCAGTTTCCCAGCAGAAACCTTACAGTAATGCCTGTGACTGCAAGTCTATAGCTCAGTGTATGCAATGCATTGCAAATAGAAGTACCAGTGACAGCTGGTGGGTTAGTAAACAGATTTCATTTCAGTTTTTGTCTGAAAATGATACAAATTTTTCTTTAATACGATTCTTTGCTACATCTTCTGTTTCCATCCAATGATGAGGTCCTTTCCAATTTGTATCCAAGCTCTGTTAAATATTTTATTTGACTTAACACACATAAATGAAACAAACAGAAGTCATTTTGAAACACTTTGAGTGAAGTTTGCACTCTCTTGGAATGATTAAAAAATGTAAGTCCTAATGGAATTTGGAATAGGATGGGCATAAATTGAGGGCATGTTAATGGCCTTGTATGCACAGAGTGCTGCACAGCAATATAACTTAACACATATTTCTAGAGTGTTTTGCTTTAGAAGAGATGTATTTTTAATTCATATTTTCTGAATTTTCCTTCAGGAAAGTCTGTTAAGTAATCGTTTTCCTTTTGTTTCCCTGTCCTTTCCTAAACTACCTCAAAAGCCTCCGAACTGAGGTAGGATTACAGAAAAAACACTTGGGAAAAAAGGCAGAAAAAAGAAAATGCCTAAAGTGATCCAAAAATCATAATCTAATGACACAAAAGCATGAAGGTTCACTCTGTTTGTTTACAAGGATATATACAGGTAGGAAGGGAGAAAGAGGGATCTCCAAACATACTGGGCAATTTTAATTTAAAAAAATCCTGTCTACATTTACATTAAAAATTACACATAACATCTATTTTATGACAAGTCACCTGTAAGTGTTCATTTGAGCCAGCTCCCAGAAATGGGAATAGGGGTGGCTCATGGAATTCTGTGTGTGCAGGGTGCAGCCTCAGGGCAGCAGACAGATACGTCTACGACAAAATCTGTCACTGCATTTCTTCTTTTCATAGCCAAATAATTTGTGCATACAGGCAGAAAGATGTAGATTAGTTAAAAACATGCAAAGTTTAATACAGCTTCACTGCTTTCTTTCCATCACTGCCACCTCTTGCTGCAGAGACTTTACAGAAACAAAAAGACCCAGAATCCTTTAATATAAACAAATAATAAACTGACTCTGGATTGAAACTCTCCCTGTGACTCTGGTGTGAGGTGGGAGGGTGTTGAGGCAGGTAGGACAGACCTGTGCTACAATCACAGCAGTGATCATGGAAGAGAAGCCTTCATTATTTTCAATGTTAATAAACCTTTTCTGTCCTCTCTAACCAGCCACTAAGTATGGGTTTCATGTCTCTGGATGCTGCAGAATCCCACGGTTCATGAGTATTATCAGCCATGACCAATGTGAGAAGGCACAGCTTTCATATGAGTATGTGTATAAATCAATATACAACTGCATCGAAATCTAATACATTGCCCAGACACTGATATAATCTTGCCATTAAAACATCACTTTCTATTTCCTTTTATTAAGGCCTTCGATCTAAAGATCAACTGCTCTGCACGCCCTGCTCTGCCTTCAGTTTCAAAAACTCAGTTCAGCAGGGAATAATCAGCCCTGGGTACCCCAATATATCATCTTTGCTATGTTTTTGTGGTTGTTATTCCAGTCCACAAAGAAGAGGTGAGTCTAGGAAATGACAATCCCTGAGAAGCCAGAGAGAGTTGCTGTCTGCAAGAAACCCTGATAACACAATTTCAGTGCCACCACCAGCTGATTGCACAGTGCAACGGCACTGCTAAGCTGCACCACACATTTGCCATTAACAGCCAGGACCCAAGTTAAAACTCAAATGAGAAGTAACAAGTCTGTGTGTTTATGTACATGAGCTCCATGGTGGGAACAAAGATCTGTTGTCCACAGCTGACATACAGACTGACATCAATAAAGAACTCTTAGTTAAGAGTCTTGTCTCTATTTCTGAGAAACATTGGCACTTTTAATAAGTTTTGTAAAGTCTTTAGGAATTGAAGGTCTAAAAAATTACTCTGATGAGGTCCAGTTAGAGGAGATGGAAAAGGGAATTTAAAGGAGTTAAAGAATGTACAAGTTCACTGTGATTTTATCATAGAATATCCAGAGTTGGACAGGACCCACAAAGACCATCCAGTCTGTATTTTCTCAATAGGGAACTTAAAATATTGACAAGCCTGTTCATCTGCAAAGCACAAAGCAAGCACAGCACTGGATCCCCTCTCACAGACGCGTTTTAGGATTGCAGGATCCAACATTACGGGCAGAGTGATGCATCCCTGGGGTGGAAGTTTTCAGATTTCCTTGAAATGACACTAAAACCTCTGCACACCAGGTCACTGGAAAGCTGCTCATGCTAAGTAAAGCTGCCATGGCATTGCCAACAGGGCAAAATCCAAAAGCAATCTCTGGTTCCAGCCACATACAACGGGGCAGCTCGGGCAGAGCAAAGGCAGCCCTAAATACAACGATAAATTGAGAAATGAGGAAGGGGGATATATAAAAATGAGGGATCATTCTTAAATCAAAAGCTATGGCAGGTCACACCCCTCACTCATGTGTGTGTGCACTCCGTGATTCTCATTCAGTTCTTCCGGATTCTCAAACAAAGTGCGGAGTCCTAAAAATATTTGGAACTATTACAAAGCATAAATTATAAATGTGTCGAGAAAATGGAAAAAGGTATCTTGGGCCTACTTAGAGCACAAAATGATCTCAACCATTATTCAACAATGATATGAAGATCTTTTATTTCATTTCTTCTTAACAGTTCCCTGTGTTTGCTATCATTTCTTGCCCAGCACCGTGTCAATAATTACTAAATTAGCAGGACGCCTGTACAATTTCAGCTAAAGTGTTATTACTGACAAGTCAAACAAAGAAAGCTGATCGAAAAGATGGGACTCCATCTCCTTATTTAAATGGACCGTGTTCACAGAAGAAGATTGAAACTCCTTTTTCTTCAAAGGAAGAAGGGAAAGGTATAGTTTACATTTTGTGCTGCTCAAGGACAGAGAGTCAGAGGAAATGCCTTTTTAATGTAAACCTCTTTTCATTTCCAAGAGACAAAAATGAAGGTTATTTAAAAGAATCATGCTTGGTGGAAGAAGTAATTATATATTTTTTTCAAATCTCAGAAGAATAATGCTTTTATATTTCCCTGAGATGACCCAATTCACTTTGTGATGTGCTCCCTTAAATGTAAGTGTGTTGACTTTTTTGAACCTCATTGTTTTCAGTGTCTAAAGAAGCTCCTCTCATATCACGGTGTTGATTGATTTTGCCTCTCTACCAATGCCCAAATTTTCATAAAGCTATTGCTGGTTTCTACACCCCAGAAATGAAAATGGTGTGTAATATCTACTCCTGGATAGCTCCAAAATACCCATGTGTAATGACATGTTCAAATTGGTTTTTTGAGAAGTATTGCACCAAATTCGTTACTCACTTGGGCTGGAGAGCTCCATAATCTGGAAGCTCCTAACAGAACTCCAATATCATGCAGACCTGTCTTAATATTTATTTGATGTTACTTCTTTGTGGTAATTTTCGGTGGAATAAATATGAGTACCTACTGTCATCCCCTAATGTGTGAAACAGGATGCAGTTCTGTAACTTTCCTCAGAGAAATATCTACCTTTACCCTTTCATTACTCCACTAGCTCATTCCCCCCCCAAAAATAAGAGCTTTCACAATCAAGATCGACAGGTCTTTTGTTTTTTTAATCTAAATCACCTACTTCAACCCCGTTGAAATGGTTCAGGGGCAGGGTTTTTAGGTAGCAGACATGTAAATATGGAAAAAAATAAAAAGATTAAAGAATCATAATCACTCTAACAAGGCAAGGCAGAAAAGGAGACAAATTTTGTCAGTCTTAGTCATTCAATGATTAGTATGTGCTACTCCCCTAAATCTGGAATTTATTTAGTTGTTGTCACTTGTCATGTAAGCAAGGCAATGGGGACTACTTAAATCTATAAAATTAGACATTAGGTTTTAGGCCCTTTCATGTTTTTTTGATTAGGTCTCACTGGCTCTCTGGGCATTGCTTTAATGCAAATAAATAAACAATGATAAAGTTAACTACAGCATCTCACTGACATTTTTCAAACCTTAAAAAACTATTTTATTTCAATTTTTTGGCAGAAGTTTTGAGTTAAGCTCTCACTAGCTCCAAAGCAACTCAATTCTATTCCCACAGAGCTGAATCCAATTACTAATTTCACTTGTAGCACACCCTATTCCATTCCTTAATTCTCAGTCAAAGGAATAACTAGTTTAATATCTGTCATCTGCTACTTGCAATTCTACAGTCTCACAGGCTGGGGTCCAATTATGCAAACTGAACCAATTTCTAGGCTAGAACCATATAGAAGTCATCTTTATCTCTTTAATCTGTCTGAAACTTTCTTCTCTCTTTTTTTTTTTTTACAAAATTGACTGTTCTCAAAGCTTTAATTTTCATGAAAAGATTGGATACAGAAGACTTTTTTTTCCCCCAAAACACAAGTGTTTCAAAAAATGTGACCAACTGAAAGCAAAGAAACAGATTTGTACACAGATTTTTGGAAATGAGTGGCAATATTGCAGTAGACTTCACTTCAAAAAAGCACCCGTCCTTTTTAATGCTGAAGGTGTTTTTGAGGCTGGCTGCAAAGTGATCTAGTGCTAATGACTTATTTCATTATTTGCTTTTTATTCAAAATGCTCTGTAAGACCTTTAGGTATGCATTTTCAGTTTCTGAGGATGCCATAGGAAATGTAGAATGAGTTCAAAAAAATAAGAAAAACAGAATCTGAATCAGATAAAACTTGAATTTTTACTTTATCACACAGGGAGAAGGGATATCCTGTGAAAATGAAAGACAACTGATATTTGAATTTACTTCTTGCAGAACACACAAATTAATCCGTGGTGCTCTAGGCCACAAGATATTTATTGAGGATAAAAATTTAGCAAGAGACAAAAAATTACTGAAGCTGTACTCTAAGACTCTTGATTCAATTACAGAAAATTAAATACTTTAAATAGTACTTAATCTCCACGGAAAAAGGAAACAGCTTTTCTCAATGAACAGATTATATCATGTTATTTATTAGGGAGTTTCTCGCACTCTCTTGTGAAGCATCTGGTTCTGATCACCGCTAGAATCAGTCTAGGGAAGTAGGTGGAATTGGTCTCATCCTCACAGGCACGTTCACTACTACCCAAACAGAGCCATATCTGGGGTAAGAGGTAGCTACACCTTTAGTAATGAGGAGCAACATCACACAAGGACAAATTAAACACACCTTCCCCTGCTATTGAGAGAATATGGCAGCAAAGGTAGAGCTAATCACACTGGACTTAGAAGTAAAGAATTAAAACCCACATGTTTGGAAGAAAAATAATGCTGTCTAGACAGCTTTGCATGGTGTAAAGTCATTTTAGGCAGTTGGAAAATGGATGTCTGTCTACTTGAACCACCACTTCATTCCAGGAGAAATGTTCTCCTTGTTCATACATTCCCCGTCCACGATAGAAGGAAACAATGATTGCTCATGCTAGGATGGATTTTCTCTTTAAGCAGAATCATGGTGGTGTTTACTTTGGCAGGGAACAAATTTAATGCTAGTTAAAACATTTTTTTGTTGACTTTTATACTCATTACATGCTGTTGCAGCAACTCATGAAAATTATTAATAGAAATACAAATAGCCAAATGTTTTTTAAAATCACTGTTTGTTGCCTTTGAGTCAAGTAATCAGATCTTTGCATTTGGAGAACCAAGGTATTGAAGGAGAATTTGGCATTCTGAGGAACCAGTTCATTGCAGTGTATTTTGGAATATTAATGCTGCGTACGGAAGCTGAGAGTATGGTATAAAGGTTTAAAGAAACCCTAAAGATTTCTTAGCTTATCTCTAAATTATTATTTTTTTATCACGAAGAGTCCTGAGGGAATGTTCATAACTTCAAAGAAATCACAGCAACAGTGTGACATAAACAGCCACTTCCAACTCAATCTGCTTGGCCAAGATTTATCTCCCCCACACGAGGCCGCCAACTGAAGTATCTACCATAAAAACACTGCTACCCTACAAATAACTAAGTAGGCGCTGGAGGAAAACGAGAATCTCATAAGGACAATTCAGATCCTAGACAGGCTAAATTGCCTCCTTACGGTGCCTCTCTCACTCCATTGACTACATGGAGAGCCACAGGAGAGAATATCCTTAAGCACCCTGGTTAAGTGCCTAAAGTTAGGTGGAATAAATCCGAGCCTTGTGGGTGAAAGTCATTTTATACATGGGCTGATTCGTTCATGTGTCTTTTTCTCATGCTACACATGCATCTGAAGAGATTTAAATGTGCATTTTTCTGTACCTGGGCCCATTATTACATATATTTTCACCCCGTTACAAGGGGAGTGCTAAAAAGGGTTTTAATGGAAATGGCAGTTTGTTCAACAGCATTTAATTCGAGACAATTGGCTTTGTGTGTGTATAGCGGGGTTCTGTAGATTGTTCATGTCTGTTCCTGTTCCTACTGAAAGAATGCTGTATCTCCTCTGTGAGAGAGAGACTCGGCCTCCCACAACGCAGTGTTAAATTCTCAGTAAGTACAACTCCACGCTGTCTATTAAGCAGGTGACCTTCCTAAGTGGTCAGCTGGCTCTGTTTGCTCTTCCTTCAAAATCTATAAAAATCTATGCTGAACATATGTCTACACATACAGATGTGTGAAACCATGCATAAGAATTATTGGCTGACACCGAATTTTAGGCACAAGGTAAATTCTTCTAGCAATGAAAACTCACAGGGAACAACTGAATCTTTTAAGTATCCTTCACGAAGCTCTCTTGTAAATAGCATCCCTGAGGAGAAAATGTTATGTCTCACTAGAGTTTATAGAAGAGTGATCGCCAACAGTACTCTGAGCAGGCATGGGTCTCCACAGCTGGTGTTTTCCTCATCCCACCATTTCCACAGCTGCATGTCTAAATTTCGGCCACCCCTGGAAGTCTCCAGTCACGAAAAGTGGACTCACATTCTTAATACTGCGTACACTGTGATTTGCCTTTACAGTAACTCAGAGTTTCCCACCTTCTGGTAGGAAAATGTTGATTTAGTTGCAAGGTCCTAACCAAGAACTGATTCTTAGGGAAGATGTAAATAGTGCGTGAAAGCAAAACAAACCCAGATCCCTGATCTCTGTGCCTGGTGTGATCTGAAGTCTTCACACACACTCCAGGCACAGCAATGCCCAGCTGGACTTACAGCTGAAGGAATCCTTAACAAAAGTAATTTTGCAGGATCATCTTCTCGCCACAAACTCAATTTTTTAGCTGCCTAGGGCTGGTGCATCTTCTACGACATTATTCTTATGAAAGGGTGCGGTTCTGGCCATTTTGTAAAAAGATGATTGTTCATTTGGGGGGACTGTGGGCTGGGATCTTCAGCTCATGGGAACTGACACAGCCTCCAGAAGCAAAGCCAGCTGACACCTGCTGAGGTCCTGGCACACCATATTTCAAATGCATGTACAAATTTCACTCCCCAATACCAAATGCTATGATGTCTACATCAAACAGTCAATTACATGTGGGTTGCTTCTAAACAAAAGTTTTTCTAATTGTTTCAGATACACCATCTGTTTCTGATCAAAACCATGGTGAAACTGCAAGCCCTCATAAACATCATCCTAGACTTCTCTTTTGAATGAAATCAGATTAGTACTGAAGGGTATAACTTCAAAGAGCTCTGAGGTGCTGTTGTTATCCAAATGTACATGAGGCTCATGGGTCTTCCTTGCCAAGAGATCTCATGGGAACAGCTTTCATGCTAATTTTTTAAAATTTTTACCTACAGGGAAAATGACATTAAAATGTCCTTTTCCAGATCTGTTTTTGTTTTTGTTTCTAGAAAAAACTAGGCAGAAGTGGTTCAGGGCTTTATTATTTTCATATAAAAACACTCTGAGATCGGTGGTTAAACAGATGTCAATAAATATTTCAGCTGAAGTCCTTGGAGCGCTTTTTGTTTTACTCTGGGCATCTCTTCCCATCTAGATAGAAGTTTTGACTTTGACTTCAGGATATTTCTTAATATACTGCCCACAACAGTGTTTACATACCCCAAGCAGGACTCCCTGCTTAGCCCATTCTTCTACTCAGAAATATACTTCAGTGTAGCTGGCATGAGACAAAAAAGAAAACTTCCCTTGGCCCAACACCAACACATTTCAACAAAGCTTCTGATCAAAGTGCAAGAGAGAAATGAAAAATAAGAAAGGCAAGAGTTGCAATAGCTCAACAGCTATTGTGGAATTTTTTTAGGGAATCAGAAACCATCCTTAAAGAATGTATATTGTGGCATTAAAGTACGAGCAGCATTTCAACAAAATACCAACAAGAAAACTTTAATCAAGGAAGTTTAACCATTTCTGTCAGTTTGGAGGTCAAAAAGGCAGAATGACAATACATCCCAGGGGGAAAAGGGCTTCCTCTGTAGGAGGTGAAGAGCAGGTGAAAAGGAGGGATGCATCTGGTTCCAGAAGTCTGGGTACCACCAGTACAATCCAATGGTGTGGGTTTGCAATGCTTTGTAGAAAATGTGTCTCTCTCTGTGACTGTTCCTATGACATTGCAGGCAAAAACTTGCTTTTGGTTAATCTGACACATCATAGCTGAATAACTCCAGATGTAATAATGTGGAATCTGTCCCGTTATATATATTTAAACCTGAACTTAGTGGATAAAAAGAAAATCCTTCGAATAATGAAAAAATAAAAAGAATAATGAAAGAATAAAGACAGCACAGTATGACTACGGCTAAAACACACTAACTCTGATCACAAGCCTGGTAATGAAACAGTGTTTACTGGCCATGATATTTTTATTTTCACTTAATCCGAAATATTTCCTGTGCGTAATTGCTTTGGAAGTTACAGCTCTAAGGCATGACACATTTTTGTGACGGCAACATCAACGTGTAGAGAGAAACATTAGTGCTCAGTGTCAAGCACACTTGAGTTTTTCAATACACTTGGAGGAAGATACTCATAAAGTCTCATCACAATGGCGTGGAGGACTAATATTCCAGACAATTAGACTTTCTGCTTCAGATGCGACAATTCAAATGCGGATGTCTATAAAGCACATTTTCATCCCCTTTATTGCTCACAGGAGGAAAAGAGATGCCTTTTTTGTTTATAAAATGTAGGGCTGAAAACTGTCTGAACAGATGCTGGAGACTGTAATGTCTCACTTTCACTGTTGCAGAAACCACCACTTGGTCATCTCATGCCCCTTTCTCACTAAATCTCATATAAATATGATTATGACTTCAATTGTTATGGCTTGCAGAGGGTTTTAGGAGTAGAAAACATAAAGCTGGAGTCAGCCATCTGAAAATCTTCCCTTTCCCTTCATGACATTTCTTTTAAAACTTACAAAATCTATGCTTGCTAAATAAAAGTGAAGGTCTTTTCCACCTGAATCTAAATTGAATATAATTGGATACTTGTATGTCAAAGCACTCAGAGACATAAGTCTAGGTATCAGCACATCAATAGGAAGGCAATTGGGTCACAAGGTAACCTATAGTATATATGATATATCTTCTTAAAGCTGTTCTCAGAATCCAAGGAATTCTTTTGTTAGACACTGAGTGGATGTCTCTTATTAAGGGGGTGTTTATAATGGTGGACAATGCGATTCAGATACAGAGCCTACACTAGTCTCCCATCAAAGGTAGAGAGAAACCTAACAGCCTGAAATAAATCTCTGCAATACTTCAATGGCAGAACGTTTCAGCAATTTTCAAATGTAGTTGTGAGCATCAGAACTGTGTCTGAACCTGATGAAGAGGACAAAGGTAAAGGAGACCTTGAAACGATCAAAACCCACTTGTCCAAGTAATTATGCAGACAATTTCCAACATTTATTTTTCATGCCTAAACTAGTTAAGAAGCCTCAGCCAGCACAAGGAGGTACCCTGGCCTGGTGATATGGACAGAGGATTTCATGTTCCAACAAGGGATATAAAATGAAATTAAAATTGCAAGCAGAAGTCTTACAGAATATCCTTATGAAAGAAGAGAAGTCAAGAATAAAATTAAGTGATGAAATCCTAAACAGAAGGAAGTCTTTTAATTTTACCTTGTCCCTAATTTAACAAGCTTCAAGTTTAATCACAACTGGTAAGGCCAGTGCTTACTGTAGAACATATCAAATCCATAATCATTTAGCTGAAAATGGGGTTATGATGACAGGGCAGCAGTCTCATTGCTAATGCTGGCTACTAAGTAGATCACTAAAGCCAAGTACCTGACTCTGATAAACTGAAATGTGCAGGTTTTCTGATACAGTGGCTTCATTTAGCACAGCCAAGTCTACAATACACTCAGACACACATAATTCTCCTTTATGGCACCCCTTACTGCACCATATGCACAGACTTCCCTCCCATCCCACCAAGCTATATAGATTTTCTAAATGCATGCAAATGTATCCAAGATGGCTCATTTTGTTATCAACTCCCCAAGTGCTAACATTCTAATCATTAACTAATTGTCTCTGTGCTCTATTGACAACTTGGCCACCTTCTTGCTAATTTTTGCTGACATGATGGAGGCCCTGAAGAACTGGGTTAACCTTTCAATGTCCATTGAAGATCCACAGGTCTGATGACGATTGATTGACCTGGCCTCTGTGTTAGATAAAACCTCATCAGCTTTCCAAGTGATTTGTGTAATGAGGCGTCAGTAATTGACAACAGGTAAGTGAACATAGAAGTCCCCTTCTTTACTGCTCTACAAAAATGAGTAGAAGATCCAAGTCTCTGTAATGAGTGCAAACTTGTAAAAGTTAGCATTAAATAGGGGTGAATACGTGCATTGTAATTTCGTGAATTTTTTTTCTTACAGATGTACACAGGAGCACAGGTGCAACGTTCTCCAAATATATTGCACTTTTTATATATAAGTGATGTGTGTCTCTTATAAATGCATATGTCTGTATACGTATTACACATATATATTGTATTTGGGTTGTTACAGGAGCATATGCTCACTCTTGTGCTCTCATAAAATCTTCTGCATGGTTTAGGAGTCTATATAGCCCACATCAATCTGGATTATGATAATATAAAGCCAAGAAACCCCTTCTGTTTCCAAGTGCTCACTGAATGCTCAAGGAGTAAGCTCTAGGTGGCCATACAGATTCATGGGTGTCCACCTAACCCTTACTTTAGTAAAACTAAGAATTAAATGCTCTCAGATGAGCACAGGATATTTTTCTCAGGATGGTTTTAAGGGTTAGGCCACACAACCCACACCAGTTTTCTTTCTGTGGAGACGATAGAAAGTGCTGCAGCCTCATCTCTACATGAGTCAGCTCTGCTCCTCCCATTTCAAGTCATTTCTATGTGCTTGCAAACAAATTTATTTAAAGCACGACTCACCTCTGTGCCATTAAGATGCACCCCAAAGGATAAAAACTATTCCACAAATAGAAAGGGAACCACCAGATTTGCTGCTGTACCATAAACCTCTATACTTGTCTTCTTTTAATTTTATATTAAACAGCTACAAAACTATCCACAAGGGACAATAATACAAGATGAAATAAGAGAAAATACTGGTAACAAAGAATGATTTTCTCACTCATCACAGGCAGCCAGAGAGCATGAAATGTTCCATGTATGCAGACAGGCACAGAGCTGTACACACCAAAAGCACCCACACATATGCTCAAAGGAAATATTAATGTAATATACCTGCCCAAAATTATTTGACCAAATTAAAAAATAAAAACGCCCATCCAAAATTCTGGATTTTGTATCCTAGCTCATCTGTGGAAAGACAGATTCTGTCTGTCTTCCCTCTTTAGCACTGTGTCCCTGCACTTCCTTCATTCCTTTCGATTTTTTGTGCCAAAAACACTTGCAGTTTCCAGATAACTCTGATTTGGTGTCCATGTGGCCATCAGTGCTTTTCATCTGATGACATAGACAAAACTGGCAGCTCTTGTCAGAACCAAGCCAATATCATCTCATACACGTATGTGCATTTCTGTTTGATTATTTTGTAATTTTTCTTTCTGCATCTTGGAGGTTTTCAAGAGTTCATATACTTTCCTTTCATAGCCATTATTTATTTTGGCATTGTATCACATATAGTAAAGTTAGTTTGATTATAATGATAATTAAAGAAGTAGAATTCTATAGAAAATCGTAATAGAATCCCAGAATCAAAGAAACATTTAGATTGGAAAAGAACTTTCAGATCATCAAGTCCAACTGTTCTTTCAGCACTGCCAAATCCAACATTAAACCATGTCCCTAAGTGCACATCTATACATGTTTTAAATCCCTCCAGGGATGGTGACTCCACCACTGCCCTGGGCAGCTGTACCAGGACTGGACAAACCTTTGGGTGAAGATATTTTCTACAGCATCCAAGTTAAGCCTCCCCCGGTGCAACTTGAGGCAAAAAAACCCCAAAGAAACACCCTACTATTGTTCAACAATAGCTCCTAACATCAAGAAAACACAAAATGTTTTAAAATGTTACCTAAAATGGAAATAGTTTTGGTTGAAACAAAACACAACGGGTAAAATTTTGGCACAGCTGAAATCAATGGCAAAGCTGTTGCTGACTTCTATGTGCAAAGGATTTATTTAATGTTTCTTATGTACCACAAAGGGTTGTTAAAGTCAAGTCCAGATTTTATTGAAGGAAACTTCCAGTTTCTTCAATAGCACTGCTTGGGTCTTATCCCCTGAAAACCATGAACTTGGTAAAACGAAAAAATGAAGATACACCAACCAACCACTTTCTACCAGCCCATTATCAAAAGATGACCACCAGCCCTCAATCCCCCCCAAATTCCAATTTTCCTCCTTATGATGCCAGGTGTAATTCTGTTTGAGATACATTTGGTTTGGTTTTTTTGGTTTTGTTTTTGTTTTTCTAATCAGCAGGCATCGCTGCTCTTTGGGGACAGCCCTATTCAAAACTTTGGTCAGCATCAAACGAATCCTACAAAAGGAGTCAGCACAGACTCCCTGCACCTAAGCTTTGTCCTGGTCGCTCTGATGCAGCCAAAGATTCGGTCTTATCTTTCCATAGGCAGAGACCATTAATTCTTAAATAGAACCAGAGGCCAGTTCAGGAGATAAGCTGGCTGCATTTGATTCTAGAAAATAGTTGGATTTTGGGGAAGATCATGCAGAAAAGCATTTTTGATCTGGGGAGACAGTGATAAAATTTTCCACAGTGAGTTACTGCCTGTCTGGGCTGCGAAACCCGTTCCTCATCATTGTCCTGCACGGCATCAGTTCACAGGACCAGAACAGTACAGGTGCTTTTTTATTTTTCGTATAATTTTTGAAAATTGAATTTAGGTAAAATAAGGCAGACAGAGATCAGATACATAAACACAGGAAACATCTTATCATTCAACATATCAGCATATTTTTCAAAAGGTCAGAAGTGCCTTAAATCCTAGGAAATGAATTTATCATAAATATACAAAATGAATAACCTAAGTTTATAGGAGAGAGAATTCATGTTCTTAAGATACTCATTACTTTCTTGTTTTAACATTTCTATCTCTAAATAATGAGTAGTTTCTCTACTATCAATTTGGGGATTGGATGAAAATTATTAAATTTTATCATAATCTTTGCACTATATTAAAAACCATTACATCAATATTGAAGCAACAGATTGAAATGATTATAGTGTGCATATATATATATATATATATACACACACACATTTATATTTGTATACACTCTCCTCTCCAAAAATCCCAGTATTTAAAAAGCTCATCTACTGGCATCTTCTACCCATCAATTTAAAACTTAAGTGTTAACCTAGTGCACTGCTAATAATTCTTGTTTAATATTATTTGTTCTATAGTGAAAAATATACATGTGAATGATGTTTGAAATGTAAAACCCTTAAAAACTAATCAAGTCACACTTGTATTTAAACTATTGGAAATAGAAGCTTACCAGCTAACTAAAACAGAAACATGAGGCCTTGGTGGAATATGCAAAACATAAAGTACTGTTTTTATTGATAAAATATGTTGCATCTTCTATATTAGATAGTATGCAATGAATAAAAACCTAAATTGTGTGATAATGTTTATGTTAAAAATCAACAGTGAAAAAGGACATTTACTAATTAACTAAGAATTCACCAATTTTACATCTCCAAATGTTTTTTTTTTAATTAATGCAATAGCAAAAGTTTGTGAGAAGGTGTTCACAGTTGAATGAAATTTGACATGGATATGCAGCGTACGGGTACTGTTCTCAAGAGCACTCAAATGGTTTAGGAATTTGAGTATGACTTTCAAAGAACGGCTTTTAAGCAGTTTACATAGCACCAATCTCCTCCAGAGCACACACAACAGTGGGAAGCCAATGGAAACATTCACACTTCCATCAGCTGATTGAGACGTACACCTCCTTCCCAGAGATTTGATGTATTCCCACATTACAGACTGCAGTCAGGAACTTATGTACTACCTTTGGGGTAGGCACAGATCTGGCCAGTGAATTCATCACATGGATTGTACTTTTGGTTAAAATTAGTATTAAAAGTAGCCCTGTGTATGGAATTATTTCCTTTGCTGCCCTTTTTCTCCACCCAAGAATGATCCCCCTCGATGAAATCCCAGATAACAGTGCAAAGGAAACCTTGGAGTTACTTGGATGGTTCAACAAAGGGCCCTTATTTCTTATCTCACCTAAATCAGCTTCCACAAATCTCAGTTTTAGGTTGAAAAAACAATGAATCATGCAGCAAATGTTGGGTGAGGACCATTTCTGGCTGTTTCCACATTAAATCGAGGTAGGTGTGAAAATTCCACACAAGTAGTAGGACCAACACTCACAGTAACACTCCTTCCTCTCTGCTGGTTCCTATTACCAGAGGCAAAGCAGAAATCTGGCATCCATTACTAACAACAATAAGTAAACCTGGTGCTTAATCAATCTAATAAAGAATGTTGTTGCCTTGGGCAATTGCTTGTGTATGTTGCCTACCCGCAGGACCACCAAGCTGAGCATCAGCAGAATTCCAGCGTTGGCTCAACCCACATGTGCTAGTGTTTTCCTGCTTCTAATGTAATTATTCTAAGTTATTCACAACATTATTAGTCTTTCCTATAAAGGGTGTTTTGGTGGTTGCAGTTTTCTTAGAGGTGATCTCTTCAAGCCTTGTTCACTATCTCATGACCTATCTTCTTCAGCACTTGCTCTGAAAACAAACACATGGGTACAAAAGCGATTTCTCTTCTCTGTGGTGAAGGTACCAGCGTGGGCTGTTTATGATGTAAAGCAGGGAAAGGAACTGTTTCTTATGCCTGATATAAATGACTTCAGGCACAAAACTGGAAATACATCAAGCTCCTCAAGTGTTGTACTTTTTTTGCATAATTATACATGAAAAAAGATCGCATCCTCTTTCTTCTGCTGCTCCCACCTACCTCACCCTAGCTTTGACCAGGGATTCTTGTCTGAAACCTGAGAAATCTCCGTGAAAACAGTTTTGCAAAACCTGATCTTGGTTTCACTAACAAGCATGGTCTGGGCTGTGTCCTATGACAAGTGTTTTCTCAGAAATTCCCAGCTGCTTCTACTGCAATTCCCAATCCACTGCCCGTCAGTCTAGCTCTGTATTCCCTTGCTCGATACATTCTTCAGGGAACACAAGGGCTGGAGCTCAGCAAGAGGAGCTCCCCCAGATTCACATTCTTGTATAGCAGAGTCAGGGAATACCCTGAGTTGGAAGGGACCCACAGGGATCACCAAGTCCACAAACTCTGTGAGAGTTCTCGCTGCTTCAAGGACCGACTCTACTTCCACTTTCATTACAGATGTAATTTTTACCTTTGCCCTCTACAGCTTTTTCCAAAAGGTCTGACAACAAGCAATGAGAACCAAAGGATTTATTTTTGGTTTAATACCTTAACAATTGACTTGTTTTACCTTGCACTGACAAGTCATTCCTCCTGCAGTCAGCACTGCTACCTGCTCTTCCTGCTGATGAGATTTCCGTGGCTTTCTCACCTGAGTTTCCATATAAATAGTTTATTATTGTTGTCAAGGATGGGCAATCCAAATATGTTTTAAAGAATTAGAACGTAAGAACTTTGCAAAACAAACTTGTAGCTGTCGACTTCTTCCATCAAGACTTTTTTTTTTTTTTTTTTTTTAATGAGCAGATTCAATGTTTGCATTAAATCATAGAATCCTAAATGGTGTGAGTTGGAAAGGGCCTTAAAGCCCATCTTGTTCCACCCCCTGCCATGGGCAGGGACACCTCCCACTATCCCAAGTTGCTCCAAGCCCCATCCAACCTGGCCTTGGACACTTCCAGGGATGGGGCAGCCACAGCTTCTCTGGGAAACCTGTGCCAGGGCCTCACCACCCCCACAGGGAAGGATTTCTTCCTAATATCTAATCTAAACCTTCCCTTCTTCAGATTAAGACCATTCCCCCTTGCCCTATCACTGCATGCCCTTGTAAAAAGATCCTCTCCAGCAGTGGAGAAAATTATATTTTAACATAGTTAGAAATGGAGAAACGGTATGAAAAAATAAAAATTTGGAAGAACATAGATGAACTTTCAATTATGTTGGTATAGATGACTTTTTTCTCTACTGCAAGGCAGAAGTGGGAAAGGGTAATCAGCATTATTCAAACTCATTTAAGTAAACCAGAATTTTAATAAACAATCTATTAATTTTCCTTTAAAGAGACTGTACTGCCATTTAATATTTATAGGGCCATGTGACAGTTCTGTAAGGGCACAGCCCAATTACTTGCAAGAAAACTATGTATTACTAGAAGTAAAGACAAAAAAAGTCAAAATATTCAACTATTTCCGAACTATTTCTACAAATATGCAAACTCCTGAACTGTTTTTTATCCTCACAATACTCCTCACAGTGCTTTATTTAAGCAAGTACTCAAATTAATCTGTAGCTCAGCCAGGCACATAGACACATGCTCATCTGTAAGCTTGTCTTCAATAAAAAACAGGTTTCAGTATGAAAATTCCTTTATTAGATCATAATTTCCTGATTATCAACAAATACTAAGCACGTTATACAAACTGCATTAAATTTACTGTTGATACGGGATGTTGAAATAATGTTTTAACAAAAATTACTCCAAAGAAGTGTGAAGTTTTAGTGATGATGACATTATTCCTACAGATTATCTCAGTTCTCACCTAGAGAACTCTTAAGTAGGAGACAAACCCCCCTGTGCCCCACAGTCCTGAATGGCTGAAAGTATGAAAAGTTGGAAATTTTCCCTTAAATTTAGCCCCTCCACAAGGGGTTTTAGAATGGAAACCTACACTAGAATTGCTGTGTATTGTTTTTTATTCCCCTTTGTTAATGCATTTTTTACTAGGCTTTCATTTGTATTTCATTATTTCTAATGATTACCCCCAATCCAAAAGTGAATTAAGTCAGTGGGGAAACTTCTGTTACATTCAGCAGACTCTGAACTGAAATCCTAATTTTGTATTTTCCTATGTTTAAATTGTAAACAATTTTCTTTTAAAGTAATTGTTATGTAATGCCTTCAGCACATGGAAAGGGAACATATTTCAATTGAAATTATTCCCAAAGAATAATACATCTTTTACAAAATGCATATATTGTTACTCATTAGCACACTTTAAAGTTTACATACACGCGTGCACGGAGTAGCAACACACCTACTCTTTCCCTTTTTATGTTCCTATTTTCAAAACACAGTGGGTTCATTTTTATGAGACTGAGTCTGTAGCTGGTACCAAAACCTTATTCCATGCTGAAGAAACGTGGTGTAGGCTGAATTTCCTCTGGATTTTCAAAACAAGCTTTGGGTTAATTTGTAATTTTCTATTTAGCAGCCAATGAAAATTGACAAATGGGAATTTCCCATGCAATTTGTTCTTTTCCAATGTTATTTCTGTGGCTAAAACCTATTAATACAAATTGCATTAAAAACCTCAGCTTCCATTGATGCTGTTTGCACAGTCACAGCTTTCAGCATAATTTTACTATTTGATAGATGCTAGGTAGTTAACTCCTGTCATTTTTTAAAAAATAGACATTCCAGTTCAACAGCAGTGAAATGTCCTTTCAGAAAGTTTTTCTGCTTTAATGTTTTGCTAAGGCCCTTTTATTTTTTCTGCAGCTAAAGAAAGGGGGAAAAAATCCTTTCACGTGTGTGGCTTTTGGAGTTTGGTAAGGAAAATGTGAGCAGAGTGGGGAGCAGGGGAATCTTTTTCAGATGTTGTGATGTGAAGGTTTTTTCTCTCTCATCTCCCAAACCCTGTAGATGGAGCCCTCCACTAAGATCTTGCTGTATCTCTAGCACAGATTGACTTCTTTTGGGTTGATGATGATTGATCGTGTTGTTTTCTTCATTACTTTAAACCTAATCAGTGCTTGGTGTAATTTGAGTAATGATTGCTCATTATTGGCAATTGTGAAGTTTAAGGCTTTCTTCATTTCACCTCACAAGAGTGTCAGCAGGGAGATTCTCGTGCCTCCCCATTTGGGCAATGTTTGAGGTAAGAGAAGGGGGAACCATCACCACTGATAGGTGGTAGTGAAAGCTTTCTGCAAGTTTATTACTGTGTGTTCTCTTGGCAGGGGGCTCCTGGTCTTACCCCCATCATCAGATCCCATCATGAAAAAATGATTTTCTTAGCAGACTCTATCATTTAGGCCTTACTGAAATGCCTCACTCCAATAAAACATGCTATTTCCTAATATCGTGTCTTACAAAGTAGTATGGATAGATTTGCAAATAAAAGGGTTTTTCACTCCCCCTAAATGGAAAGAAGATAATGAATGAGGGTCATATACAGGCCAGAATGTTATAGTTCCTCATTACCCAAATTCTACTTTAACTTTGCTATTTTGAATTAAGAATAAGGGGAATTACTGCATAACAGAGTGGTTGATTTACAGGCGCTAAGTTTGGTAAGCAGAGAAGAAGATGCTAAGCTGTTCCATACCCGTAGGACACACCATGGGAGCCTGGCTAAGCCCTCCATTTGTGCTGAAATTATGCTAAGGACATAATGAAAATCTGTACAAATCAGAAAATTTCAGATTCATGGTTCTGGGAGTAAGGGCAGTTTTTCTTCCTGGGCCTAATTCCACAGGTACAGCTACAGCACTACATAAGAGTGGATTATTATACATAATGGCTTGTCCAAACACAGCAATAAAGGGGAAAATGGATACCTTTCATATTATTGTTAATTCTTACCAACTGCTTCAACCATATTAAGCCAAAAGTCACATTTGATGTTTCCTCAGTTCAAAAAATTGCTGTGCAGTTGAGATAAAATACATGGTGCTTGCATTAGATACCACAGTTTCATCCATTCTATTTTCAAAGCCCTTATTTTATGCTTGCCTTGACACAGAGGATGTGACAGCCAATAATTTAATTAAAACACTGGGATTTTTTTTTGCATTTAAAAAAAAAATAAAATTTGCACTAAGCGCAAAACATACGAACCTCAGTTTGCTCTACAGCAAAACCAGCTAATTCTGGGGTGAAAAGCTGTCCTGAGACATCAGTGGAGCTGCTCTCCCTGCGCAGTTCCACGAGGCATTTTGTGGGAGAGGAAGCGGGGCTGGTTCCCCGCCTGCGCCGCACGGAGCTGACACGGAACAGCCGCGGGCGCGGTATCAGTGACACGCTCGGCAGCCGAGGCGCCTCCACGCGGGGAGGTCACGCGTGTGCCCCCCCGGGATCGCGCTCAGCCCCGGGGGCACCGCCAGTGCGTGCAGATAGGAGCAGCCTCAGCCACGGAGCCGCCGCCTGCTGCAGGGCAAAAGAGATCTCATTTGCTTAAGTCACACCGGAGGAACCCAGCATGGATAAAGCCCAGCTTTTCTTTTATTTCTTTTTCTGCTCCTCCTTGCTGTTTTTTTTTTTTTTTCTGGAGAGAGAGAGACACTGCCTACTATGACTGTGCAAGTAGAAATAAATACATTCTGATATTATAACATCACAATAATGCGATCGTTTGGATTCATACCGAGAACAGTAAAAACAATATGCTTTCTGATTGAATTATTCAAGCTCGTAGCTTTTAAGTTTCAATTATAGATAGAAACATTGTAGGCAAGAGAAACTGAACAATAAACAGCATTTTCTTGCTGAGGTATAAAAAGCAGTGAGTTGCAGAAAATGATTTTTTTAAAGATGAAAGTGTAGCCCATCATTAAGATCAAATCTATGAGAGGAGAAGCTCTGCAAAGCACAGTGTTGCTATAGTACGCTACTCCAGATGTAATCCCACACAGACTTCCCTGGCTATGATTCCGACTTACTCAGTAATTACAAGCAACCAAGAAAACAGGCGCCTGATAAGTGTATGTTCAGATACTGAGTTTAGATGAAAAGTAATATGCAAAGCCATTAAAAGAAAGATAGAAAGCAAAAAGATGTTTTAAATTCTTCTTAAGAAATGCAAAAAGTATTGCATGCCTTTTTTTAAAGAAAAAAAAAAAGAAAGAGAAACCACAAACGGTTTGTCATTGTTTGCAGAAATGCAGAGGGAAATTCTAAAGGCTGAGTGTGTGTTGGTGTCTGTGTGGTTTCTCAGATAAGGATTTGGACTCACACTATTTATGTCCTAGAAGACTTCTGCAAGATTTGTTACAGTCTTACAGGCCTATATATGCAGAAACAAACTACATATTATACGCATGCAAATGTGAATGAAAACAAATAAGAATCATTCAATTTAATACAGATTAAAAGCATAACGGAAAACCAGGGTATTTATAGCCTTAAATTGACTCACTATGTTCTTAACTGTAATCCATGTCGCTGATTCCACCCCGCTGAACAATTCTGTGATCTTGTGTCTGCACTGGGGGGCTGATGCTACAAGGATGTGTGCATGTAGTTATAATTTCTTTAACAGTCTCACAGAACCAGCTGCATCGCCTTGCAGGCTGGCGTTGCTGACCTAATGAGGCAAAACCACGGCTCGCTGCTTAACTCTGTGCGCCGTGAGAAGCCAGGCTTAAGTCAAATGTTGAAGTTACTCTTTCAAAACACATAGAAGAGTGGAGTCGCCTCAAGTCTCAGCAGCTCTCGTGATTTTTCTGCTTAACTCGGGACCAAAAACAGTATTACGAGCTTCATAAACAGTTATTAGCAAATTCACTTTTTATAGGGATTATGGGTTTGGATACATTTTAAAATGTAGAAGTGAAGACGTCCTTTTCTGTGTGAGAACCAAAATAATCAGTTACTTCGAAAATTTAATTCATCCCCCAAAGCCACTTTTTAATGAAAACTATTCATGGTCCAAACCATTCAATTTGCTGCAGCGCCTGGACACATTTTTGACTGTGCAGGCACATTAGGAACTACTGTCCTGGAGATCCCAGAACTATTAACTCTTGAGTACTGGTCAGACTGGTTTTAAATGGCATTGTAGCTTCCTCCTTCACCCTGACCACTTGTTTGTGCTCTGGCAGAAAGCCCATGAGAAAAGAAGTGTCTCTGGCTGACAAGTTAGTTTTCAGGGAGCTGCTCCTTGATCTGCTCCTCTGGGTGCCTGCAGAGGTGTTCACCCAGGCACGAACCGGGCCTGGTAGGCACAAAGAGAGGGTACAGAGTGGCAGCAAGACTTCTTTTCCTACAGACTTGGTTATATTGAATTAAGATATTCACCAAACCACAGTCTAATTTGTCTTTAATTTTGTCTTTAGTGCAATGGCATTTACCTTCAGCCTGAGAGGGGACAGCAAACAAGTTGGAGAACCATAAATACACAGGACAGTAATGTTTCTCAGCTTGTATTGCTTTACAGTTCTATTTTCCATTAGAAAATAACTGTGGTAGACAGATTAACATGGCTGAACCTACAACTGTCTTTTTTTTAACATGCACTTGTGACCATTTTTCATAGAGGTAAATGAAATATATGATCAGGTTACATTTAAATAGATGGCAGATGCATAAAAGTAGGCATGTGGGGTTTAATTATGAGCACAAAATTAAATATTAAAAGCAATTTTTTTCCTTTCTAACTGAATTTTGATTGGAGTTCTAATTTCTTGGTAAACAATAGATATATATGCAGGTCCATACACACACCCACACCCACAAATAAAGAACTTCTAAACCCAGGATTTTCACTTTTTGGCATCTTTTTCATCATTTATCATCATGATTAGTTTTAGATTAGAGCAATATGTATTCCCATTTTAAGTTGTTTTGAAAGAGATTCAATATTGATTGCACGTGTTTTCCCACATCAACATGGACAGAAAATGAATGATAAATACATTCTCTGTGGATGTTTTGAATACAGCAACATTTGGGGGTTAATGAAGGTAAAGAAAAAGCTCTCAGATAGAATCATTGGCCTTCTGCCACACAACTAGAGAAGTAAACTGGGGCTGTAATTTCCAGTTCTGAGGGAGCTGAAATAAGACAGCAGAACTCCAGGGCTCCATGCATGGCACATCACCCTGCACAGGAAGTTTGGGTCCATGCTCCCCCAGGAATGGACAGCCATGGGGTGATATTAATTGATAGAAACCATGGTTTATGCAATGGCATTCCTCTTTTGTTTGGACATATCGGAAGGAGAGGTGGACAGATGATACCATATGTCAGAAATAATTACAATGCTATTGAGTCTCAGTATGAAAAAGAGAAAAGTAATGACTCTGGCTAAGGCCAGAGAGAATAGAAAGCAGTATTTTTTTGGAGAAAAAAAAAAAAAGGTCAGTGTCTAGAAAGATCACTAGAACTGGGGCTGGGTGAAAACAGCAAATTTTGAAGCCAATTCTTCTGGTTTTCAAGCAAGACAGCAATCTACGTTGCTGATAATTCATAAGAAATTTCAGTTAACTATTTGTGCATGTTGGAAGAAGCCAAAAGAATCTTTTCAGCTAGATTTTCGCATTCCAGAGCTGACTGACATTTATTTGTGATATCATCCAAAAGCTAACCCATACTTGCTGCCCTCAGTGTGGATCTTGCTGAGTCTTCCAAACAAAGAGGAACCCGTAAGAACAGATAGCAGGAGGACCAGCTTTTGAAGAAAGTTGAAGAATCAGAATGCAGAAAAAAGAAGAATCAAGGCACAGCCTCTTCACTGCTATTGGGGCAAATGTGTCTGAATCGATTATTGAAAAACTCCTCTATGTTTTGAGTACATTTGATGTGTTTCATTGAGCAACAAGAACTTAGCTAAAGGACTGCATGGCTGTGATGATTAACAAGATTAATTTGCATGAGAAATTGGTGCAGTCCTGGAACAGGAAAACATTGCAGCAACACACCCTCAGAGAGACAAATGAAGCCAATAAGGGGAGCATTAAAGAGCTGAGAGTGATGCTCACAAGACTTATTTAAAAATCAACAACAGAACTGACTGGAAAGTTGAGAAGCCTCACTAAAATACACCCTGGCTTTACTAAATTGCTCCTGCCAGAGGATTTTTTTTGTCTTTAAAGTTCAGAAGCAGTCCCACTGGGGAAGAGCAACAAATACGAGCTATTTACTAGAAGTTGTCTGAAGCAATATGTACTTCCCAAATCTTTCTTAAAAATGTTCATTCCTATCTGAAATGACAGCAAACATTGTCCAGCAGTAATATTTAATGCAGAGCCAGATCAGAAGAACAAGGCCAATTTGTACCAGATGAAGAGCCAAGGCACAGAGGTGCCTGCTGGTGCTGGGCTGTATCTCTGGCTGCACTGACTGGAAAGCTCACACCCCAGCTCTCTGGGAGCTTCCCTGATGAAGGGATTTGGGATTTTTATTGGACCAGTGGTGTCTCAGTGGCAGCAATTTCTCCAGCTGTATGAGATGGAGAATTCTGAGTCCCTGTCACTGCCTTGGCAATAAAGGCAAGTAGTGCAGAGCTTGGGAACTGAGGGAAGGGAGCCATTTCTGAAGGACATTATGAGGATCACATAGCTGTCTCCTGTATCAGGAGGCTGCTCTCATTGTCTGAAGTGCTCCCACTCTCTCCTGTCCTCCAATATTTTCCAGGCTGGCTGTGTGAGTAGGTCCAGTGATGCCCCTCGACATTAAAGCAGCTGCTGAGTGAGTTCTAAGGCAGGATCACTCCAGTGGGAGAGCAAACCAGAACATTTCCCAGCCCTTCTCCCTCTCCTCGCTCAAGGATGCACCCACATCATCATTACTCCAGACTAAAGGGCACAATTTTTTGAAGCTTCTTGTTCGAGTCCTGGTAACATATAACTTTCAAGCATGCACTTTGACCCTCCCTGAGTTTGGAACGGCTCTCTCTGGCAACTGAGAGTATTTTTCCATCCTGCTGATGACTTAATTAAATAAATAAATCCTTGAGGCTGATATGGTTGCCTTGAGGTTTAATTCCTTGGCTTAATGCCCCTTCTTCTCCAAAGTACTGTCAAGTATGGATAGGACAGCAAGGGAAAGAGAAGATTCTGGCCCCCATCACTGTTCTTGTCACACAGGCTAGGGGAAATCAGGGGCCTTAATCTGGAGCTATGTAGGAAAAAGAACTAGAATAGGACTAGGACTACTCACAGGCAGGTTCAGTATGAAAATTCTCTTTAAAGTGAAGAAGAGCTGAAAATATGCTCCTTTTATAAAAGAGACCAGACCTTTGCAATGTTAGTGGGAAGGATCTGCATGCCTCAAAGAGAAGCAAACATATTCAGTTCAGTCCTTTAGACAACAGTGCTCCAAAGGGGAAACAACAATAACTGTTTCATACACATTGGTGCCGTACAGGGTGTAATGCTGAATGTCAGCTCTTATCTGCCATGAAAAGGCACTACCACCATAAACACCTGAGTGGAACTGATCCCCTGCAATCCCACATCATCCCCGTGGTATACAGACCTTTCCTGGGTTGTTTATTTGCTCAGATGATATGCCCCTGAGCAGCATGTCAGAAATCTGAACACTGATTAAACCTCACAGCTGACCTAACCTATCGGGAAGAAATGTTCATGTATTAAGCTGAATAAATTCTGCCCAGTTATAACTGTGAAACCCAAATACTATTCAAAATAGGCCAAAGACAGAAACCCAGAGCCAAACTATTTGCTCTCTTAGGAAGTCTAAGTCTAGAATTTTGCTATATAACAGCAACATTAATAGTGCTGCTTCAACGTGCCTGAGAGCCAGTTCTGTGGGGTCAGAAAGATGTCACACGATTTCAGATAAAATGGGATTTATTTAATACTAACAATACATATTTTATTCTACTGGTTCGGACTTGTTTTTGTTTGGGGGTTTTTGGATGTTTTTGAATTTTTTTTTAAGAGCTCTCTCTGAAAAGGCAAAAAGAAGCTTTTCTGATGTATGTCAACTGTGAGACCAAGCATTCCTTCTTGGTTATTTATGAAAGACTTTCCTGGCTGACTCTTAGAGTCCTCCTTATCAGTTTAATCATAATTAGTTTATTATTGCTCACTGTACAGACTAGGAAATCAAACTCCAAGTACAACATGATTTAAAAAGTTTGTTTTATAATTCTACTCTTGGCGTCCTCTCACTGTGTTTTCAGATGGCAGGGAAAAGTCCCTGGAACTCAACAATATTCAGAAAATTGTTTTGATTAGTAAAACTGTTATCCAGTCCACTAGCTTGATCCCCAGGTGATTAACTTAGAGATAAAGTTTAAGTCTTGAAATGTTCAGCAACTACAAGGTGTATAGTACAGCCACCCCCAGAGGATTCAAGCATTTCACAAACTGTTTCCAAATGGGGCTCCATAGCTAACCCAGCTTAAAATTCAAGTCACTCCAACAGGTGGAAGCAGTTTTCTACTGCAGATCTCCTCCATCAGGTTGAGAAGGGAATTGTTTGAATCACAAGCACCACAAAGAACAGTAAATGCCCCTGTTTAGAGTTCAAAACACTGACCTGAGCTGGTGTTTTTCATCATGGCACTGCCCAGAAGGCAGTGGTACGTGCTACAGGAAAAAAATCAGCTTTAACATGGTGCAGCACGTTCCCTTACCCAGCTAATACAGAGGACAGAAAACCAGGTATTTGCTTTTGGACATCCTACTCTTCTTTCATTAAATTCATGAGCTTAATCTGCCCTGCATTAAAATAGTTCAGGACAGCTTTTGGTGTGTTCACCAAGTCTTCCCACTAAATATTTTTGGGGGTGGCAATCAGGGGCATTGTTCACCAAATATGCCAAGAGCTGCACTGGATACACCCTGGGATGCTCCTGAGCCTCAGAGGTTTGCAGAAGATGTGCAGCACCTCAGTGACTCAACCCCACTTTTACTTAAAACAAACGAACCCACTATTCCAGTATTTCATATCAAAGGATCAGTGAAATTCCAGCCTTAGTCTGAACCCCCAGGCATAAAGAGGGTTAAAGTTATCTCTAAATGTTATTTTAACATGGATTCTGTGTAGAAATTTTGATGGTAAAGAAAGAAATTTTGTAACTGACAAAAACTATGAAAATAATACAGAGTTATCAAATGCAACCATTTATGGCATGAAATATCTCCTCTGATATATCTTCTGTATTTCCAGCAGCAGTGTACATACATATTAAAAAGGAATTTGCCTGAAAGCATGTGATTAGATAACCCATCTCATATTTAATGTTAATTTATGAGCATTAGACAAGTTCTTATGAAGCCTTTTAAAACCAATTCATTGCCACAGAGATGATCATTTATATCAGTCCTTGTACTCAGGTAGTAAAATTCCATAATTCACTTCACTAGATAACTCTCCTAGCAGAAGGCTTTGCTAATGCTCAATATATTGTCATCAATACTAAGGAATACTATTATTTCTCACTAACAGCATTATTCAAGATGAATGAAGATGCCTTGTACCTGCTACCAGTACCTTTGATGCTAAATAATCCTTTTTTCTCTGAGCATAAAGGCTCAGAGGAACACATGGATTCAGCAGTTCTGTGTTTCAGCCTCAGCTCTGCCACTCACTCCCCTCAGTGCCTCTGGCGACTCTTTTAATACTCCAAATATTGGAGGAGGCTTTCAGTGACAAAGCAGACTTGACTTTGTTGCACCAAGAGCTTCCACCACTCTGTCCTGTTCTCTCTTGCAGCCTTTTGACAGAAGCAGAGTAATGAGTCAGTGGGAAGACACTTGCACCTTGGCAGTTATGGGAATCCAAGACACATGGTGCTGGGTCTTCTGACACAGAGATTGCACTGGAAGAGTTACAGGGACACAGACAAAACCTTACAGTCCTGGTATCCACACAGCTACCAAGAGAGCAGAAATTCAGCCACAGCCCAGTCCTGCCGTTGCTTTCGGGTGATATTTCCAGCAAACTGGTTCTTGTGAGTCTGACTGGGAAGTATGACTCATTTGATAAATCATTTCAAAGTTTCTAAAATATTGGAGATTGTGAAAGGGCAAAGTATTATTAGCATCACAAGAGGGGCTGAAATACAAAAAGCAGATTTGGATTTACGGCTTTCATTTCTTTGCCAAAGCTGGGGCCTGAACATTCAGTTCAGTTTAGTCTGCAGATAGGGACCCGCTCTGACATTTAGATTGGGTTTCTGGTTTCAGATTCCAAATCCATTCAAAGTTGTGGTCTCTTTAATATTTACTGCAAAAGTTCAGATTGGCTTCACCCAGCGGCCCCGGAATGCTGCCGCAGCACTGTGGCCAGCTGGCGCTCCAGTCCCACAGCCACAGCTGTGCTTTATCCTCATGTCCCCATGCTAGCTTGAAGAGCTCAACTGAACCCAGAAACTTCAACGAACAAAGGAAAGAAAGACACCAGAACACAAATGTTGATGTGGGGTTCAAAATGGCATTTGGTAAAAGGGCATCTAGCAATGCTGGCGCTAAGAATATACTACAGGCTTGTGGAGCCACACATCACTCTATGAAATAATAAATACTGGATGACATGAACTAATCTATCTTACAGGATAGTCCTGAAGGTTGGACAAATCTAATCTAACATTAGCAGTCTCTTGGGAGGAGTTTCTTTTTGAGTAGGGAAGAAACAGGAAATGCCCATTCCCTTTCCGGTGCTGTGTGGCGCTCGATTCAGATGAGGTATCAATTAGCATTTTTCTTGATGACTATTTGACAAACCATTATTTCAACTATTTCCACTGCCAGCTCTTTGGGAAAATTACACTCAGTGCCAAACAGTCTGTTAAAATCTTGCCTAACAAGTCTGCACGTTCCACACTTGAGAATTAAAGCAGATGCTTTATGTGGCTAAGAAAAAGAGCTGCCTCCCAGCGTCCACGGTGGAATTTCAGGTTGCTTTAATGGTGTTCAAATTCCTTCCCACCAGACACATTTCCTACCAAATCATGAATAAAATACATCTTCTGCTCAGGCATTAAAACACAGAGGAGAAAACACATCAGCTGTGATGTCTTAATGAGGAAGGCTGGGAGAGGAAAGGTATGACTTGAGGTCCACAAACATAGAAGCAATGATGCTTTTTCTGGCATGTGTCCTCTGTAGGTACATTTTATAATGCCAGCTAAGTTACAGAAGTAAAGTTCAAAGATGTCAATATTGTATTATTCAAGGGATATCTGAAGTTGGAATGCAAATCATGCTAAATAAAATATTACAGTTGTCTGGTACTTAAAACATTAGGAAAAGAGCAACCTGATACTGTGGAAGACAACGGTTACAAAGCGAGTTCAGAGCATTTGAAGCTGGGTAAATTCTGTTTGAGGAAATCTGTTACCCAAATCCCCAAATTCCAGATGACTATGGACAATCTCTAGGCCATTTTAGTCACCAGATAATTGAAATGTGATAGGAGCAGTTATTTAATGAGATTCTGCCATTGAGGCTGCAACCTTATACGAACAGGTTTTGTGAGATACCAGGAGAGGAAAACTGGGGAAGAAAACTTCATTTTTCGCATTGAAGTGAAAGATTAAAGCCTGGGACACATTCCACCCAGCAACTGAAACTTCACTTCTTTCTTGTTATATCCACAAGGCTGTTTTGTTTCTAAAACAGAATAAAGGAAATCAAAATAAAATAGGAAAAATGAAGTAAAATAATGCTTGATGATTACTAAGAACCTTCTAACTGAAGATGGAGGAGAAGAGGTAGCTAAGATTTACGTAGCTCTTTCCAAGCATTGATCTATAATATTCTTCAATTAAATAATGTTTTACTTAAGATTACCTGTATATTAATAGATCTGTTTCCTCTGCAATGTCTGCCAATAGCTTCAGGTAGTTTTATGGAGTTCCCAGCTTGAGGCAACAGCCTCAGACCATGTAAAATCACTTCCCATGTGACAGAGATGGCTGCAACATTGTACTCCTCTACCAACTCTCCAAATGGAAATGCAGTAATCTGTTCCTCTTCTGAGCACTTTGTGCTTATACCAGAAAGAAAGTGAAACTAAAAGCATAAATAAACTAGAATGAACACAGCCAGGTACATTTTAGACCCTTCAGACAGTGTGCCTCACCATATTGCTCTACAGTCATCCACAGATGAGAAATCACTATTATCAAGTTAGATGCTTTCTTGAAGAGTTATTTAAACTAGTCAGTCCTGACAAACTCTCTCTTTTGCACAGCTAGATTTTTTTTTAGTTTCCAACCCCACAGGAAGAAACAGGCCAATGAACTGGGAATTCAGGCACGAGCTCCAGATTTGTGTGAAAGTCACTTCACCCCTTTGTCCTGGTTTTCCCATTTGCAAACTGGTACCAACACCTACAAAATATCTGTGCCCTGCGGAACCAGTGCTGTAGTGCCCAGGAGGTGTTGGGAAAGCCAACACTCTTTGCCCAAGGTCAACTTTGAGAATGAGAAATCTCTCTTCCCAAATTTTTCTTTCCCACATTACCTCAACTTCAAGGGCAATTTCCTGAAAAGTTGGGTATTTTTGTGGTAGGACAGAAAGAGACAAAGAAAGTTCTCCTGAACTGCTCATTCTGATGTTTCATGTCCACAAACCTCACCAAAAACCTTAATACCTGTGAACTCAACCATTCTCTTATCAGGCTGTAACTGACCAGTCTGTAACACGTCTTGAAATTTTCATCTAAGAAAGGAGTTAAGTGGTTTTATCAGAAAAAAAAAAAATCTTTCTTTCAGATTTTTTTTTTTTAATATATTTTGGACATCTTAGCTTTATACCGCACATATTCTACAGATCAGTGTTGTGTGTTTGCGTAAAAACCTGGATTACTGATTTTCATTTTCACGGCAAGTATCAGCTCTGGATAATTCCTGCACTTCTCAAGCCCATTACCAGACAGGCACCAGTCAGTGGCATCATTGCAAAGGTTAATGGTTTCCTTTTGCTGTGATATAGAACAGTGACATCCAAACCAGTGTAGCTTGAGAACCACTGGTGAAGGATGAGGCCCATGGTAAGCTCACTGAGGTGCTGCTGGCCCAGATTCCCTGCACAAATTAACACTGGTTTCCAGCTTTGCTAATGAACGGCTGTTACACTTCGCAGCTGGAGGGTTCTGCTGCAACAAATTCTGAAAGAATTTTTGAGGTAGAAGTGAAGGGACAAGCACAGAGACCGGGAAAGCTTAGTTATTGCAAGGGACCATCATTTGGACGTTTGCTTTAAGAGTGAATTATATATGATAATGGCTTCATTGTCATCAAATAGAATACAATTAATTTTATTTTTTAGTATGTTATCAGCAAGCAAACCACCAGTATTAGCTAGATACCATCTGGGAGTGACAGTTTCCTTATTACAAAATATGTAAAAATATGGACTCCCTTAAGGAATCTGTTGCACTACATCTGCTCCGATTTTTGTTATATGCTAATGGATTTTAACCCAGCATATGAAGCATGTAAAAAAAATAACAGAAAATTTTCAACTAAATTACTTGTTTCACATTTAAAGTGTCACAAAGACAGAGACAGCCACATATGCAGCCTTGGCTACAGGGGACTGGGAAGAAACAAAGAAGTAAGGAAGAGGCATTTCTTACCTGCTGTTTTGCTATCCAAGCCTCTCAAGAGGAATTCTAGCTGCCCACATAATTAAGGCTCCTTGGTATGTGAAGGAAGTATTGGGACTGTACACAGCTAAATCTCCAATAAGTTTAGGTGATAACAAAAGATTGTGGCTGCTGAAGTACAATTATCTTCCTTATTTCCCTCTGTTCATAATATTTTAAACAATCACAATGATTAAAATGGGCTATTACAATTAAGAGACTATTCTCCAGGGGAGAGAGTTGGATTTTCATGATCTTCAGGCATTTCCTTTACTTCTCTTGTACTGATCAGATCTCAAGAATGAGCCTGAATGACAGACTATGCGGTGAGGTAATGAGGAGCTGTCTAGATTACACTGAGAACATGGTAGATTAAAAATCCTTTCTGCTGAAATATTGGTGTCATCAGTTTTTGAGAGAATGACCCATTACCAGAGCTCAAAATAAATGCAAACACAGGGCAGAGGAGGGCTGGAGATTTTTTTCTGCTTTTTTTCCCCCCTGTACAATTATGTAGTGCTGTAGCTTTAGGCTAACAGGATTTTTGCACTTGTAAAGCAGTTTGGTATGAATTGCTTTTCCATGGATCTGTGTCCCCAGGCCCTGCAATGTGAAATATTCCAGGCATTACTTTTTCATTAGCATCAACACAGGACATTTCTGTGTATTAAGCACTAAAAAATATTTCATGATCTGTTTACACTTCATATTAATTAATTAGAGCTGGGAAGTTTTTGACTGCACACAAGATTTTCGTGTAAGTTTTCCTTAAATAAAAGAAATGCACTGCCAGCTGTGGAGTCTCGGAGATTTTCCAGACTATTTGGAAAGACTATCTCTTCTCTTGCTTGTGTGTGTATAACCATGCATATATAAATATATACAGACGTATATGGCCACACACATACATGGTCACATATACAAGATACTATTATTTACAGGTGTAAAGATGTAACTCACAGTCAATTTCTAAATGCAATATTTTCTAGAAAAAAATTGTGTGTGATTGTACAAGTAAATGTGATCAACTTAAAGTAATGTTCATAGGAGGGAAAACTACCTTACACCTTTAAAAATCAGTAGTTACATGCTTTATATAAGCTCTCCGGTGTGATAAATTGAAAGAGCTTCAGAAATATAAATTAAGTTTCACAGCACACGGGAAAGCAGCATAGGTGTTCTTATACCCACTAATAAACCAAAAGGGTAGATTTAGGTGTAAAGAATCTGACTGAGTGACAGGGCCAGGAAAGAACTCAAGGGTCCCCAAGGTCTATCTTCACTTTTCTAACAACCAGATCACATTGCTTTCAGACAAAGAAAGAATTCCCTAATCAAGACAGATGTATAAATCAAAACAGAATACTCTCCCTTTCATCCTTGGCGGCCCAAGTTCCAGATTTGCAATTTCTAAAATTTCTATGCTGCTAATCAGGGAAATACACAAATGAAAAAGCCATGGCCAGATGATATGAATAATAACCATAATTTTTAAAATCTGAGAAAAAAATGGAAATGGGAAAGATATTTTTGGATAATGCATGGGATAGCTTTTAAAGAATAAATCTAAACTGAAATTAATTCCCAGATCTAACACTGTGGGTTGTATTTTGGTGCTTCCTGTTGTTACATGACTTAGTACCTGCTGAGTCCACTCTTCCTCGAGCAGGTTAGACAGTTCCACCCAAATAAATCAATAAGTTTAGACACATGAGTGTCATAACAGGAAGCGATGGTTTATGGTGGATGTTTCTGGCTAGACATTACAGCTTGCCCCTCCTCGCCAAATGGGTGACTGCCGTCTCCCTGCGGAGAAAGTGCAGCTGGAATGACGACAAGGGATGGATTTCTGCTGGGCCCAGGGACGGCATCTGGGAACAACAGTGGGATTTACTACCCTGGCTGGCAGGGAACACACAGCACTGCCTGGCTGACCCAAAGAATGAGCCTCAAGCCCCTGCGCTTTTGAAGAGGGATGGAGGAAAAAAGAAAGTGAGTAACTTGCCCTGTTAATGGTATAATGAAAGCAACCCTTCAGCGCCTCGCTCCCCTGTGCATTCAGAGGGAAAAGACCCCTGTAGCATTCATTTCCATTTTCATGGAAACACTTCATAGTAAGTGGCAAAGTCGTCCTGCCTCCTTTGATACTTGCTGCAATAACAAATACTTGTGCTACATTTCACTGCATTAACAGTGTACCAAGCCTCTCTCAGCGAGCTCAAATGGACTTCAGCAGCTTGGGCAAGTGCTCAGATCAAAGTGATTCCTTTCTTTCTAGGGACAGGCTCACCCAAGAAAAGCCCACCTTTGGTATTTTATTTTGTTTCCTAATGTTTTGGACAAATTTCCCAGGGCAGCCAAAGAAAAAACTCATTCAACTTTTGAAAAGGAAGTGAGTCCTGATGGAGGCACTTGTCCACACATTCCAACCCCAGCACCTTTAGCACTCAGATCTAGTCAAGATGTGCTCTCAGAAAACATGTGCAACTTCAGCAGTCCTTTTTAGACACATTTTCTGATTCCAAACCAGTGTCACCCCTGGTTTCTGTCTTGGCACACTCAAGAACACCAAGGTTTTCCCAATCAATAGTTGGTAGCACTGACTTTGTGGTGTGTTGATTTTGGATTTGAGCAGTTACTGCAAAATGCTGGATGGAAACTGAGGGTTCTCCAGTGGCACAGTGTTAGAAAAGGCCAAGGGGGACTCTTTGATGACTCTCAGTGAATTCAGAGCCAGAAGATCACTCCAGTCTATTCCTAATAAGATGTACAGGAACAGATTTAAGTGGCACTTAATGTTTCTCCACCTACAGTACTTGCTGTCACTAGGTGCTAAATAAAAACGACTTACAACCCAGCCCTGAACTTCGTGAGCCAGCACAACTGAGCAAGGCTCACTGAGGGCCCCACAGTTCAGGTTTATGGAGATACAATTAAAATGCACATGACAGATGCTCAGTGAACTCTAGCTTTTAATATTTCACAAACAACCTGGATGCCTTTACTCCTGACCCCCAACAAAGATTTTTTTTTTCCTCCTTATACTGGTATTTAAGATTAATAACCAGCCATTTGGTTAAGGGAAGTTTTGCCACTGTAACTTTTAAAAGCACTGCTTTTCCAGCCGTATTTCCTCCTCAGTAGTGCTGACTAAATGAGAGAGAAACATACAACAACTAAGGAGAAAAATCTTGGTCAACTGATGTCCAAAAGGGAGAGAGGGTAGCAAAAGAAATCCAGCCACTGCCCCCAAACTCCTGAGGTACCCATATTTGCTGCACTTCCTCCTCAAAACAGATGTCTCCTTGTGCACAGTTACATGGGGTAGCTCAGTTTTGGGCACTAATAATTCATGTGAGTTTATCATCCAGTATCTCCATGAACAAGATACAGCATCTAGTAATGGTGGGGTGGGAGAGGGGAGGAAATTTGAGATCTAAATATGCCTGACACTGCTGAATCAACTGAAAACAGGGTCGACATTACAGTCTAGGGAACATAAGAGGGCCTGAGATGCTCTTTAACAAGCAGATCTGGAATGCTAGTTGGGAAGAGAGCAGCATATTTCCCATGCTGTTTTGGCACTTGTGTAGACATGGTACTTGAGCTCGCCATTAGCTGAGATTATACTTTTATTTCAATGTCAAAAATTCCTTTCTAGAGAGAAGAGGAACATTTTTTTCATGGGCTTCTTTCCATGTGTTATATTGTACTGGAAATTTATCATCTCTTTCTCACCATGAAAATTTCATGTATCACTGAAACAGTGAGTATTCTGTGTAGCAGAGCAATCTGTGAGTAGCCAAAAATGGTTAATGAAGTCTATGTTCATTATACAAGATATCTAAAAAAACCCTAGATGTCTGAATCCCAGGCTCCCAAACCAACTTATAAATTCTCTCTTTTTTCTTCTTGGTATTCATACACTTAATACCCAATCATGGCATCACTCACAACAGACAAGAACACTGCAATTCCAGCCTGGCACTGACCTCCAAGTGTTTTTAAGGAGACACTAGTGAAGGAACTACTCAAAAGGCGGGCCACAGCAGAGGAAGAGCGAGAGGTCTGTTTCGTGTCAATGTTTCAAATTACCCCAAGGAAAGGAACGCACATTTTTGCTTCTGGGAAGCTGGCTTTGGCAAGTGGGCAAAACAGTGCAGGAGATCTGATATGATGTCAATACCAGATCAAAGAAGCTCATCAAGTCAGCTTGTGAGTGAGCTGGGAGCCCTGGGAATTGCTGCTGGATTCCCTCCTGCTTTGGTGCTTCGCAGATTTCTTAGAGTTAGCAATACAACCAAGGGCTGCTCTTTTCCTTGTCCTTGCAAATTAACAGATTGTTATTGAAGATATTATTTTAGATTTTCCCTACCTTTGATTGCTTTAAGCACTCAGCTTTCAGAGCACATTAGAAGCCCCCTGCAGCCTCACTTTCTACCTGTAGTCCCTGTAGTTCAGAGACTTTGTTTTCTTCTTCTGCTCCCTCCGTAAAATTAGAGAATTGGTTAGCTAAGAACTATCAGTATTGATTTGAAGATTTAACATACAAACTTCAGTGACAGCAACAGACTGACAAGTTGGGCTTTAGAAATACTAAGAGGCTTCTCTTTGCTTTTGAGAAAAGAGGTTGGAAAAAATAACTGAAGGACTCACGGCAGTAACGCATTTAACAACTCAGCAACCAACAGTTTAACTTCTATATTTTAACAACTGAAATACTCATGTCATTGTAGATTGAGACATAAAAGCAAATCATATTTCAGATGGAGTTAAATTAATTTATAAGACATACTGTCAAAGAAACTGCTTTACACAAGAAAAGCTTCACTCTAAGTTTGTTTTTGTTTGTTCAAAAACAAGCATACCTGGATGTCTTGATATTTAAAAGACATGGGGATATGATCTCATTTTGCTGCAGATCTATGGCATGAGATTTGTGCAGGATAATTCAAAACAAGTGTTCTCAAACTCTCTCCTGGCTGTGGATCACAGCTTCAGAGACTCTGAATGGATTGCTAATTGGTGCCTGACAGGCAATCATGTACAGCAGCCACTCCTCAACTCCCCACTCAGAGGAAAATAGGTAAGTGCACTGTGTATACACAGCTCCCTTATGGCGTGGTTACAAATGAGAGAAGGAAAACAAGTTGTGCTCACAAGGAGCGCTCAGGACCACTAGAAAGTGCCAAAAGTACAGAGTGAGAGCCACTGAATACAGAATATTCATCTTAAAATGTCAAATTGATACACGCTTAGAGTGACAACATCTGGGGGTGGCTTAGTGGGCGGGAAGTGTTTGTTCAGCTTTCGAGGACTCAAATGTCCAACAAACTCTTTCCATTCATTTCAACAGCCTCTGGGCAGGCTCTTCAGTGTTCCTCTATTCATATCATTATTCTCCATCTATATATCAGTGCAGGACACCTTCCCCTCACCCACCACGTGCAAGTGGCTTACAAATCATGGATGTTCCCATCCATTGGCCTTCCTTCCTTCCAACCGATCTTTCTCCCATTCCAGCCTGCTCTTTATTTCTTAGTTTCCCACTCTGCTCTCCAAGTCTCACTGCCAGGTGTGGTCTCCAGGGTCAGGCTCTGAGAGTGTTTCCCTCTGTCCCCTGCTTTTTCTCCCATTTTTGTGCTGACTTCCAGCCTGTTTATCTCCTTTCTTCATCAAATGCCCCAATGATTAAAGATTAACAGAGTTGACACAACAGGAAAGAGTGGTACAATAGGAAATGACAGGTGACCTTTTGCAGGGCTGCCCACCTGCCTGTTGCATATTTGATACTAATGAAGCTTTGGTAAAAATAAAAAGGATGAAACAAGAAGATTAATTTGTTTAAATATTAAGTAATCCCACAGATACTCACATAGCTGCCCATACTAAAATAAATCCCCAATAGCTTCTCCAGGTTCAGTGAAATTATTCCATGTTTATAGGCAGTAAAACCAACACCAGAGTCCTGAAAAGCGATCTGAGCTTACAAAACAAACAGGAGTCTGAGTGTGCTGAGAGATCTACACTCAAACAATTGGGACCCTCAGGTGATTGCAAAATTTGGAGGTAAGCCAAGCCTGCCATTTATTTTCTGGTTTGTTTGTTTGTTTTCAAGCACAGGTGTTGTGGGTTTTATTTCCATTATGTTCTTTTTTTTTCTTTCCCCAGCAGAGTAATACACTATTCCTTTAAAAGCCTGTGTTATTTTAGTGCAAAAGGGTCTCTCTCCTCCACTCTGCCTCTCAGCCTTGAGGTTCACATTGCACTGATAGCACTAATCTCTGAAGAACCTTTTCAGGATCAATGATTATAGTACTGCTAGCCCCTTGTTTTGCAGACTTTTAAAAATAAAATAAAATAAAAAAAAATAGCCAGCACAATCAGGACACATTCCTTTTCATCTCTGTCTTTCTCATAATTTTCCATGGCAGAGTTCATGTCAAAAATGCTTGGTTTCCACCCTCCACCCAATTGTAAGCTCTTCAAAGGAAGAGAATAAAAGTTGGAGCCTGAATCCCAGAGCAAATGCTCCTGCAGCCATGCTCGAGCCAGCTTTTGAAGTCTTTCGGCTCACCTCTTGATGCCAGGCAGGCCCCTATTATTACCAATGTTGTTAGCCATTTCAGCTCCATTTCCAGGCCTACATGGACAAGAGAGCAAGGGAGGCCCTTTCATGTCAGGCTTTGCAAAGCTGCTTCAGTGTTTGAAGGATGAAAGTCACTCTTGTTTGTTCTTGCTGCAGTGCACAACATTTGGCTTAAAAAATAGAGGATGTTGCCTTTCTTGAAGTGGACTGTGCATTGCTGGACACAATCAAGGCTAATGGCAGTTCTGCAGTCAGGGGGTTCAGGGCTGATTTACTTTTTTTATTCTTTAAAGAATGTAAACAGCCAAGTGTAGCAGCAGCGAGATCTTCTTTAATTTAGAAAAGAAAAATACGTTTGTGCAGATAGCAGGGGAGAGGGACGAGGAGGAATCAGCCATTTCCTCGTGGCACATGTACAAATGAGAGATTATTTTAATGAGGTTCAAGTAATGAGAGCCCTTAATTCAGGGACACTGAGAGGAAAAGCTTTTCCCCCGTCCAGGAAGCAGCCAAAACAAAGCTGACTTATCCCAGATACAGAAGAGGTCTGTGAATCCCACAGAGAGCCTCTGCCTGGCTTTGGTGCACGACCTGGGCTTGGTGTGATCCCTCTCGCGACCTTCCGAAGGTCGGGAGGGATGAAAACTTCCTCTCTTTGACGCTGTATTGACAGGTAGAGTTTTCATCATGCCATCCTCTTTTTCAGGCTCATTACGTCCTCTCTCAGTCCAGGAGTTTCCACCCATGCCGGTGTTTTGAAGGCAACAAGGGAGGGGATGACAAGGGAGGGGATGACAAGGGAGAAGGAGAGCAAAAAGAACCCCCCTGAAGCTGAACATCATTTTTTGGGGAATGAAAACCTGACATTCTGTGGCGGACACCATCCTCCAGCAAAACTGCAGCAACAAGGTTGCCAAGATAAGAGAACCCCAAGCAAGCGAGCAACTAAATAAGTAAGTACATGGAGGAAGGAAGTTTTTGTTTTGATTTCTTGTTAGTCATGATATTTCGCCTTTTATCCCAGCAAAGTTCCCATCCACCCCCTTGAAATCCGGTGCTATATATTCCCCTGTAACAACAACAATGCTCAGAAGTCTGAGAGCAGGGAACGGGCGGTCAAATGTACTTCTCGGTCCAGCTGTGTTTAGTTTTCAGATGCCCATGTGTTCCTTGTTAGGCTGTCTTCCAGCCCTCCTCTGCCTCCTTTTCTATTCTTCACAGGCCAAAACTATGAACCAATTACAGACCACAGAGTCAGCTATTTACCCCCTCCTGCCTTTACACAGCTATTTCCTGCCTGCTATCAGCAGAGTCAGACAAAGATGACAACAAGCCCAAGGTTTTTACCATAAGTTGAACCATAAGCGGGGACCTGAAAACACCCTAAAGCTGTTATATTTTATGTAGGGGAAAATTTGAAAAGGATTATCTGAGGAAAGCAATCAGCCCCAGACTGAAATCTATCTTACTGGTGTTTATATGATAAAATAATTGCCATTTAGGCCTCTATCACACTTGGAATATGAATCATATGTCTGGAGGGCTCTCCTGCAGAGGTTTGGGGGCAGAGCTTCCTTCTTCACCATAGTAGCCTCTCTGGAGGTGCACATGGGTCTCCGGGCCAAAGAAAACAGTTGTGATTACAGAGTGATAGAGGCAGCCACATGCTGATTCAAAGACCTATAATCTTCTCCCCTTCACCCTCCCCCTCCCAAAAGCAACAAGTCTGTAAAACTCATTCACTTGCCAGAGGCTGTTTATTCTGTTTAATGGCCACCTATCACCCCTTCACTCATTCTTTTTAGATTTACTAGACAAGCACAAAGCAAATTAGTGCAAAATGCTTTCAGTCAAGTGTCAGGTGGAATCAGACTTGATGAATACTATACTGCTGGGCTTTCTAACTGTAGGAACACATATACTGACAACATTGTCTCCTTCAATTAAAGCTATGCTGCCTGTTTGCTGAATCCCTTATAGAATCCTCCCCCTCTCCAAAAAAAAGAAAGAAATAGTCAAATTTATAACTTTCTAATACCCTATTTTAATAAAGACATTTTGACCCGCACCGTGATGGCACAAATGGAGGAATCTCAATGCTAGAATTTTTTGTGATGTGTTTCAAAAACGTGTTCTTCAAAGGAAATACTGCAGTGACACACTGATCTGCAGCAAAGTGTGGATATGTTCGAAAATAGCACCATGTCGGAACCTTGTAATGTAATATTTATAGTATAAATCTCGCTAACTTACCATAGAAATGAGTCTCCATTGTTGCTTATTCATAAATACACAAGGCCAAAGGGGTGGGGGCAAGGGTGGAGAGGGGGGCTGGTTTCTCCTTGACAAGGCAGGGCAGAGGTGTGCTCTCCCCCTCAAAGCTAATGCATGGAGCAGTGTGCACACATCAGGGGAGAGGGTAACCCCAAGGGGAGCGCAGGGACTCCGAGCAGCGTGACTCCCATTAGAGTCAATAGGGGCCATGTGGCTGAAACCCACACACAGATCTCAGAAAATTCACCCCCTGAGCCAAAAACCCTTTCTCTGAAGATGGATTGTATCTGATGGGCACAGCTCAGAGTAATGAGCTGATGATGCCGTGCTGCCCCAGGGATGCAGCGAGCCTGCAACAGCATCCAGGAGCAGACAGCTACACCAGAAACAGGCACAGCATGATAACAACCCCACCGATGGGCTGGGATAACTGCTTTGAAGAGTGAGAGACTACAAGCTTGCCTGGAAGAATGATTTCAGTCAGATCACTGTGGCCACACAGGGGCCACCCTGATCAGAGCCTGTACAACAGTGATGCTCCTGTGCCAAGGAAAACAGAGTGCGATGCTGCAGGTTGACATTTGAATATGTGGGGTTTCCTGCAGGTAGAGCAAGATGGTGTTAGCCTCATCAAAGACCACAGCTGTAAGAATTTTCATAACAACTCTGGAGAAATCACACAAGGCAGAGAAGCTACAGAGAAACAAATTTTAAGGCATTCAGGTATCATGGATCCAATCCTCTGTCTCAAAGCCATCTTATGCTCCCATTCAAGGCCTAAAAAGATTAAACGAAGATACTCCTATGAGCTACATTAAATAATCAAAGCATCCCCCTTTCTTGGAATTCCAGTTAAACTGGCAAAGGACTCTGAAGCAGGGAGATAGTCATAAATAAAACGTATTATTATTCTCTACCCTCTTCAAGGCACTGGATTTCACAGGTAAAGTTTGGTTCTGCACTCTATTACAGTGCCTAAAAGCAACCCTAAATAGGGATGAGAGAGATGAATACGGACCTTTATGCAGGTGTATTCCATGAATGTCTTTTATGGATGCCAAGTTGAGGATAAAATCTAATTTACAGCTCTAAATTGGAAACATGCACAGACCCTTTGGAATGCATGTTATTAGTAAGTCAGCTTAGAAGTCTGCATTAACTCATGCCCAGTCACAGTAAGAAGAAAAATATCATAATTATTTCCTCTACTGCTCTTTGCTCTTTCTGAGAACAGAAAGTACTCAAATAAATTCAAGTTTAACTGAATGGGGCTGACCCATTAATTTTGTTCTTATTCCCCCCCCACCTCCATAGTGAAGGGCAAACAGGCAAACTGTTTTCCTCCCCCTCAGCATTTGTACTTTTAAAGTTTAACATACTGGGGGTTTTTTCCCCTTTCCAAACTTACTCTTAGCCCTTGGTTCCTTAAGAAAACTACCCCATGATGAGAATGCATTCAGGATGAACATGGGAAGTAGGGGAAGGGGGACAGAAGAAAGACCACCTTTAGGTATTGCCTGACACGATGCCTCAGGCCACAGATGCAAAAGTGAAACTTAAGGCATAAAGATGGGGTCAGATGTAACAGGTTTGCTAAGCACAAATGCTCTGAAAACCAGGAATTTTGATGCATAAGAATAAGGGATGAATCATGCAGGAAGAGAAAGACTATTCCCAGCCTCACTTCTTTTGTCTTTCCAGAGGAAAACGCAGACACAAAGGACAGGATCCATCACCCACATTTCAGCCACCTCTCTTAAGTTTATAAACCTGTAAGTCTTAGTCATTTAGGATCTGTCTATAGCAAGTAAAAGGAGACATGATAAAGGTTTTTCTTGCCATTTTAGTTCTGATACTTGAACAAAATCACAGAATCACTGAGATTGGAAAGGGCCTCCAACGTCACCAGGTCCAAGCTTTGACCAAATACCCCCGTGCCCACTAAACCACATCACAAAGAGCCACGTCCACTCATTTTCTGAACACTTTCAGGGATGGTGACTCCACCACTGCCCTGGGCAGCCTGTTCCAATGCTTGACCACTCTTTCAGCAAAGAAAATTTTCCTAATATCCAAGCTGAACCTCTCCTGGATATATCCCCTTCAGAGGCTCTGCTGCCTCCATGGTGGCTCCTACCTAAATTACTGCTCCAGATTTCGCAGAGGTACCTTCCTGTTCTTCCATCCATCCCCAGCACTGGGCTCCTCCACTGAATTCATTCAACCACAAGGTGGCAAATCTTTCACCAAAAAATGACATTTTCCTTTTCCCAGCAACCTGCCTTAGCAGCACACACACAAAAAATCCTGCAGCACAGTTGCAGCAGGTATAAATCAGAATAGTTCCACAGACCAGCATAAGCCTTTTCAGTGTTACAAGCTTTTTTTGAGGTTAGTGAAGAAGGAGAAAATTTTGGTAAAAACTGGAAAAATGCATAATGAAAACATCTACCAAGCAATCCTGTGAAAACAAACCTGTAACATTTCCAGCAATTGTCTTCTCTCCACTGTGTTTTAATTTCCTATAGAATCTATCACAGGATTTTACTAATTCCACAGAGAGCTGAGAACCTGGCATTTAATCCTGCCAGGAAAAAGCAGCTAAGAATAAAAATTCAACTTACAAATCAAAGGTGCAGAGTCATCCTTCCTACTAAATAATTCACCAAGATTTAATATGCTAGCTTTAAAAAACAATTATGGAAACAAAACCTGTTTCAATTTCCTCTTTCATTTTAAGATGTGACTAATATTAAAGTAGGATCAGAGGCTCATATCTGAGGTACTTAAACCAGACTCTTTGTGTGTCACTGCTGTCTCACCTGGGGAGTTCTTTAAGGTTGTTTGAAGAAATGAAAGTTGTTGGCTTTAATTACTCTTCCTGAATGGTTACAGTGGGAAAAGTAGAAGGTTTCAGGACGAAGGTTTTCTGTTCAGTAAAAATGCTTTCTGAACATTAAACAAATGGGATAAATAATAAATAAAAATAAAAAGCAATAGATGGCAGTTATTCAAATAACAATTGCAACATCTACAAGAATGAGGAACAGAAATCATTCCAACACCTAACTGCCATGCCTGTTCGCTGCTCTGGTTTGGGTTACTGTCTGTGAACTCCAGAAAGGTTTTAGAAGAATCTCCTTTAATTGTTCCCTGCCTTCTTGACTCAATAAAAAACAGGTAATGATAGATTTTAATACTCCAGCTGTTTTTTTTTTTTTTTGTAACATTAAAATTCTGCCAATAGTTTGATTAATAATAAATAAAGGCCCAGAAGCCCAGCTTCTTCCACAGAAAGGATGTCAAGCAGAGGCTGCAGTGATTTACCTCCATATTACTGGTAACAGAGATGCTCTGACCCAAAATATTCTTTGGAGATGAGCTCTGAGAACTAGACAAGAAAGAACAATCAGCAAATCTATTTTTTTGGAAGCCAAACAGTGATGATTCAGCATCAGTAACACAGACAAAAGAATAATCACTGACCAAAGCCCAGCATGGTGCCTCTGGTGGCTTCAGGGAGCGTCACCACACCAGTGTCACCACATCAGTGGCTGTTTCACCTTGTAGGGGCATTGCCCTGGGCAGGGGCAGTGGTGGCGTGTCCATCCCCATCTACTACCTGGACTTTGACAACTGTTTCAAGCCTTCTCTTCCCACTGGCACAAACGATGGTCCATCCATGATGGTTCCTTCCTGTGGCTGCCCCCCGTTCAGAGGAAACAGCCCCAGTGAATGGTACCAAGGAAATTACTCAAACTAAAGCAGTGAGAGGGAAGGATGCCACCTGACCAGGAGCAGCAGAACAAACCTGGGATCAGACTGAGGTTAGAGGCTGGCACAAAAGCACAGGAAAGCTTCATCCCTTTCCTTTTCAGTGCTGGGCTTCATCAGCTACTGACCTGCAGGTCTTTGCAAGGAAAGCGTGTGACTGGGGAGGATCAAAGGGATTTCCTTCTCATCTAGGGAAGGTGTGAGGCCTGGAGACTCAGCACCAAAGAGGGATGCTGGCAAGACCTACAGGAAAGCAGAAGGGACCACAACACAAACACTGAGGAATCTGAACAAGGTCAAAGGAGGACAACCACTCTTCAGTGAAGTGGGGTGGGAGACAAAGAGAATGCACGCAGATGGATCAAATCCTCATGTGGCCTGCGCAGTGTGTGACCGGTGGGAAGAGGCTGTGCTCTTCCTCCTTAGTGCAAAACTACTTCTCTTGTTATACCCACGTCACAGAAATCAGCATATGGCTTGCTAGCTCCAAAGGTTGTTATACTGACAGCATTTCCTAGCGTAACGTGAAGCCATAATCTGCTGCTGACTGGAAGTGAGGAAAAGCCAATGCTTTCTGCTGCCTAACCACAGAGCTGAGAGTCAGGAGTCTGAATAATTTTTCCAGCTCAGCCAGTGGTTCGCTCCATACTGTCGATTACAGCACTTGGACTCAGTTCTCAGTGGTGAAAGGAAAGGGTAACAACACTTCCTATTGTTGGGTGACTTGAAACTTAATTAATGTTTTCTAAGTGTGATGACCCTCAAAGGGGAGATGCCAAACATCACAAAGCACTTGGCACCTCTTTTCTCTCTCTCAGTCTCCAAGTCAGTTAAGTGTCTTGATTATCATAAAATCACACAATAATCTGTGTCTTTTCTGCCTGTTAATGCTGGTGGATTCATGACAGGAAGTGCATAAAAATGATTCCACTTTCCCAGACTCTACAACTCATATGGCAGGCCAAGAGAGAACCTGACAAAGAACTGAACTCATCTGCACCCATGTCACTTTTCCCCCCGTATTTTACAGCTTCAGAGAAGTGTGCTGAAGCTCACTCCCTGTTACCTGGCTGGCAGGTCTTGCTCAGAAATTATTTCATTCATTATCGGTACATCCTCAGAACTGGAGGCTTTTACACTTCCAAAGAGTAAGTGCCATAAAGTGGTTGAGAAAAATGCATTGGCTGCCATAAACCAGCCTCTGTTGGATGCACTAAATATGTCAAAGCAAACTCAGATGGTCCTTTAACTCGGTAACTGTGTCATCATGGGGGAAAGTGCTCCTCCTCCCAGCAAGCAACACCAGCTTAAGGACTCCACATGATTTCTCCCTTGTGAAACAAAATTTAGATTTTATTACCTGCTATGTAACTTGCTCTATTTATGGTTTACATAATTTTTCCTCTGTCCAAATACATTTAATTTTTATTGGCTTCAGTGGCTTCACACCTGATAGAGCCAAAGCCTGAACCGAGGCATTTAAAGATATCTCAGAAACTCCAAGGCAGAGGCAAGGCTTGCTATCATGTGTATTTTTAGGCCAAGTTTTTACCTCTGTTATTACTCCTAAAATACCTCCCTGGGCCTTCACAGTTCTCATTTTACCCTCAGTACAAATCAGGATAATCCCTGCTTTTGGACAAGACTCACTATCCAATCCAGACAGCCCATATACTAAACCTATTGCTAAGTACGATTTCCTGAACATTTCAAAGTTGGATTACAATACCAGTTGAGTACATGATTTAAAAAGAGAAGTCAAAAACCCTTAAGCATGGCCATAGAAAAATGACACCACATCTTGCAATGTTCCTTTAAAAAAAAAAAAGGAAGAAAAGAAAAGAAAGCAAATAAAAGATGGCTGACTGCCAGAGTTTTGCGTTAGCTTGAAGTGCAGAGGTGATTTTTAATGCTTCAAACATCATTCATGAAATATTATATATATAATTTGTACTCAAAATAACATGCAAGCTCTCCAAGGAAACATTAAAATAAATAGCTTCTTTAACTCTTTTGTACCTTGATCGTATCTTATTTTGATGAATCAATAAAAGAGGGATGTAAGATTGATGGAGGACAGATCAGTAGGGCAATCATGTACTTTATTACATATTTATGAGTCTGAAAGATCAAAGGATGTTTTTATGCACATAACTTGGCAAATGCGTTTTGCCACGTTCAGATATATTCCAAGTGACTTTAGCAGGAATGTGAAAGAAGTTGGCATGCTGCCCACAGAGCTATTTGGTAAGACTTTGAATGATGGTGGGATTACAAACCATGATAATAAAAACACATACAGCATAACATCGATGCATGTAAACAGTATATCCAAATGCATATGTGTGATTGTATAATGTGTGTATATACAACATATTGCAATTTCTGTGCACGTTCTTAGATATCGAACTACAGCCTGGACTCAACAGCTCTTCCACACACTGGAAATCTCCCTTTTTCTTTCAGCAGACTCCACATCAGGCCTCCAACGCAAACAAAAGAAGGGAAAAGAGTGCCCTTCAACCAGAAGACTTGAGCTTATAGGCTGCCATGCACAAACATAAGGAAATCACATTTGCAATTAGGTTCTTTCATCAGCATAGGACACCCATTCTTTGGGTCACTGTCAGATGCTACTCCTGCTACACGGGCACTAAGATTGAAGAAATACCTCCATTAGCATCAGAACCTGTAATTCCACCTACTCCCAGCTTTTGCATATGGACATTTCACATCCTAAGCTCACATTGCTCCTGTTTTTATACATTAAATGCCTCAGCATGAAAGAGCAGAGAGCATCCTCCTTACCCAGGGCCTGCACTGTCACCCTACCGATCCCATGTCCATGCAGGACCACATGGAAGCTGTAGAAAGGGGTGAAGAGCTGCCCCATCACTCCCCTGCTGAATCCATGACTGTATCATGAAGCACATTTCAACCATTCTCATTATCCCTGACACAGAAACATTGAATGAATCTGCACTACAGCTGGAAAGGGGTTTGCAGAAGAGTTAGAGCAACACAAGGAGGTTAAAATCTTGTGTTCTACTAATAATAAAATTACAGTGTCAGGGACTTTGGGGTAATGATTGCTGGGTGTGGAAGGGAGAGGGTTACTGAATTTCATTAGGACTGATACATATTTGTGATCTAGAACAGTTTATTCTGATCCCCAAGAGATCCAAGACAAGTCACTTTTTCATATGATCTGGAGAACATAATTTTCCTATTAGTTCAATCTCAAATACTGCTCCTTTCAGAAATACTCATTGCTAACAACAGAGCTGAGGGACTGTACTTGAGATCTCTACAAATCTGACCCAAGGTGGGCCTCAAATAGGGCTAAAATATTCATGCACCCAGAGTCATCAGATTCCCTTCTTATGTCCTCAAAATGAAACTGTCACTCATTCCTTAATTGCAAAGTGATAATACGACTTCCCAGACACAGAGGGGGTTGACTAAGAAAATAACTCTTGTGAAGATACAGAGATTGACAGAAAAGCATGTATCTTCCTCAAACCAAGACAGCAGGGCTGCTACCATTCTTCTTTTACAATTTTCTTACTATGATTTAAAAGTTAATGGTAAATTTTTTATTAGATTTAGCAGAACTTGATTGATTCAAGGATGCTGTAGAGGCCTGTCAAAATGTGCTAAAATATACAGTATCTGCCAACACCCCATAGGGAACATCAGGATATTACCTGCAGCTACAGGAGGGATGGGCTTTGGGATCTGTCACTGCTTGAGAGGTGCTACCAACATTTAAAAGAAAAAGCTAGTGAAAATAAGGTTTATTTTATTTTTTATATTAAGGTTCATGTGGGTTATTAGAGTCCCAGCGCAGAGGTATTAGGTATGGAAAAGCCAACTACCTTCATCTCTCCCACTGCATTCTTGAGCCAGGTAAATAAGGTGTCACTCAGGCTGGGTCAGAGTGTCACACAATGGTAACACACTCGATGGTATCACAGATCATGCCAGAGGATTTTGTCCAGCAATTAGGGTTCAGATGGATTCAAGTTGGTGGCTCTGGCTATTAAAAACCACCACAGCAGGTTCCTCTTTCTGTTGCTCCCCTCTCCTCTTTGCTCTCCTCCCCTGCCCTTGCCCCTTTGTGACTGTTCCAAAGCCCTCACAGACACCTCTGCGTCTGTGATCCTCCATCCATTTGGACACCACACATTTTCCAGTGCAACCCCACTGACTTTGAACCTCAATTTTCCATTTTTAGTTTTCTTCGTGTCACTGTGAGCTTTGGTGGCCTCAGTAATCCTTTAACTTTGGTGTTTACACCCTTGCAGCACCAGCAAGGTGTACCCATGATTTGGGGCAGGCATCACTTCACAGGTCTTTATTACTCTGCGCACATTTTGTTCATTCTTCACAAGTCGTTCTCTCAAGCTTCCTCATCTATTTATTTCTCTCGTTTCTGAACTATCTTCCTTTTGTTGGCATCATTGTCACTGAAGTGCCCGGAAAAGAACTATTCCAATATCTGCTGGATCAGACCCTATTTGCTGTGCCTACCCTAAGTACTATTATGGAACCTCTCATCCTGATATCTTCCCAAGTGGTCACCCTAATGACAGTCCTAGACAGCCCAGGCTCTAAAGTAATTTCTGCTACTGGCAGATTCGTTGCTCTTTGCTATTTTTCCCAAGTTTCACCTGTGTTTATCAATAGTCACTTCTACAAAGGTCTCCTCAGTGTCTCGGGATTGATTCAATGAAGCCTTTAAGCTGCTGTATAGAGTTAAGCACATGAATAAGCTTTCATTTGAAGACAATAGGACTAAATGGCTCACAAGACAATATACATTTAAGTGCTTTTTTGTAAATTAAGCTGTAATTGTTCAACAGTCTTGTGGGATTTTTCTTTTTTAAGGAAAAAAAAAGGCAACCCAAACATCTTGTCTCTGCATTTCTGGTTACCCGCTGGTAACAGGCTGTTATTTTCAGAAACTACTGATGGATTCCTTTAGTCCAAATGTTTATTAACATAACAACTATTAAAAACCACACCTCACCACGTCCCAAAGACACACCCAGGTCCTTCTGTGTGTGGAACTCAGCAAACAAGAGTATTAGGAGACAGCTGTGGGCTCCAACAGCACTAGGTAACATTGAATTGCAGCAAACTTAACAACTTTGTTATTCCAAATATTAGCACTACTGATGAACCTTCACTGTGTTTCAACAGACACATAATTAATTCATTTACAAGACCTGCAGGAGAAGGTTTCTCTCCACAGGAAGGGGCTTTGGCAGATTTGCTGGCAGCATTTCAGGTGGGTGGGTTCAATTTATAGTTCTAGCCACAAGCTTTTGTTCACATCCAGGGAAGTGCCCTGAAGTTAGTCTGGGCTTAATTATTCAGCTATAAATCCTTTGACTGCAAGCTGATTTAGCCCATATTCTCTCTGAGCTTCATCAGGGCATCCTTTCGCAGGGTGACATTAAGTAGAGGATGATAACACAGAAGCATTCCTGGTCTTTCCCACCCTCCATGAAGGGCTGGAATAGGGATGGACCATGCACTGTTTCACTCCTACATGCCCCTGGAATGATTCTGGAGGGTGGCAGGCAGCTCAAGAAAATACATGTACAGGACCATTCTCAAAGCTCACTAGAACAGATGATCCTGGTTTTTACAAGGACCAGAAGAGGCAAGGGAAGGCAGTGAATGCTTTCAAGTTAGGAGACACATATCAAAATGCTCCACAAAGAGAAGAATGCTTAAAAACTGCTGAATCTGGCAAACCAACATGCCAGCAAACAACTGTATAAACAGACTTTCCTGTTGCTGTCTTATTTTGACAGAAAGAGAAAGGAGAAAATTAAAGATGGCAGCGCACTGGTATTGTTCATGGATGCTGTCATCTGTCATGCTCTCTAGCCTGGTACTCAGCTCAGCGGGCTGGGAAGCTGTATCCACAGAACTTGAAGTGAGAATTTAAAATAAGAGTTAGGCTCGTTCACATAGCTCTGTGGACGTGTTTACTGCAGTGTAATAGCTTAATCTGAATTAGTTAATGTTAATTAGAAATGGATTTAATGAACTTAGAGTAAGTTGCCATTATGCCAAAGCAAAATTATCCATACAGGCTTTTATTCAGCTTAACTATCTGCATTTAAAACCTCTTCTGATCATGCCAGAATGACTTTTTCTGCATAGAGAAATTCCAACACAGGAAAAAAAAAACCCCACCCTCACTCAGCTGGAAAAGACAGTGGCCTGATGTAATCCCCATTGTCAATACGTTTATTGTCACGTACAGCTCAGGATCAAAGGACATGCAGCCAGAAGATCTAATTAAAAAGTGAGGATGTAATAGACAAGCCTCATCTTCTGCTCAATCAGCTCTTACTTAGTCCTGAGATCTGAATTTCACACAGGCTAGCACAGGCCTAGAGGTCAAGAGATTTACTCTTCATCTGAATCCAGAGAGGCTCCTTGTCTTGTCCTCTGCTTCTGAAACAAGATCTCCTGTTTTGCACAGCTAACTCGACCCAGCCCAGCTGCAAACCTTTCACATTATCCAGCTGTGATATGTTTAGCTATGATAAAGCTTTCCTTGCCTTCAGATTTGTTTTCAGGTTTCGGTCTGAGGGCTGATTTTTTTCTTTCTTTTTTTTTTTTTTTTTTTTTTTTTTTAATTAGAGGCCAAATATAGTAGGTTTCCAACTGTGGACTGCCCTTTTATGTCATCAAGTGTTATGAAACTCTATTCTAAAGTAACTGCAATAGTTGCTTCTTCTCATTGTTTCTGTACAAAACCAGTAAGAACTCATACATGGCACACCTGGGGATAATGATAACTCTGCTCATTCTCTGCTTTAGGGGAAGATTGTGGTGACTGTAGTCCAAATAACAATGTATTATTTGGGCTGGCCTGCTGGCAAGGTCTGAAGTAGGATCAGAGGATCCTCAGTGACTGAGTTTGGACTATAAATCATTACTGCCCCTCACTGAGAAGGGTAACTGAGTGACCCCAAACAGTTTAGATGAACTTGGTTTATTTTGCTATGTGATAGACTAGCATCATACCTGTCCTTAACCTTTAGGAGCTTATGTGTGTTTCCATCAGAGTTTCTTCCACTTAGAACACTGATCACAGAATTACAGACTAATTTAGGTTGCAAGGGATGCTGGAGGGTCACCTGGTCCAACCTCTGTCTCAAAGCGGGGCCAACTTTGAAGTTGGGTATTAAAAACGTTTGCAGTCTTATGAAATCATCTCTCTGGGCTTTGTGAACACTAATCAAGAGAGGCTGCTACCAGGCCTGTGAAGTCAGTATGAACCTCATCAAGGGTACAGAGGTGCAGAAAGATGAAATTTTCTGCCCTCAAAGTTGATAAAAAAGCTTTCATTGAGCAGGAGAGGAATTCGACTCCAAGCCTAAAGCTGAGCAGGGAACATAATGCACAGCTTCAGCTACAATGCAAAGCTCATTTCTTTGTCTTTCTTACAACAAACATGTTTCCTTGAACCTTAATTTTCTGGCTAATTATGCTCAGCTTTACACCTGAGATGAAATGAAAAGATGAGATTTCATGTGAGGAAGAAGACACTCATCATCACTTCTGCCTCACTTTCAAATTTACAAATGAATTCAGAGCAGCAATATCCAAAAGAGATGCAAGAGTGACAGCATGTCCCAGTGAAGGTTGCTTGCAGTGGACTACAACTTTCCAGTGTCTGTTTGAGCTGCTGGGTTCATTATTGTTTCAAGCTGAAAAAGCTCGAGAAGCTTCTACCGAGCAGTTCAGCCATTTCTAAGAACAATCACACCAGTTGGGTTTAAAAGGTTTAGAATTTTTTTAATAAAGTTCCACTAATGTGCATTGGGGGACTGTCTCAAAATGTGGTAGAGGCCAATGCAGGGACAGAGAGGTATCGTTCACTGTCCTCATGAATATTCAACAAAACGTGGCCAAATTATAATCCTCTGCAAATCACCATCTGCATATGCTCGGTGGAGGTTTGTTAGAGGGTAGCAGCACAATTCCCAGAGCATTCTGTCTTAATTGCATGTATGCCATATCTCCCACAGGGCTGCATGCCAACCGCATGGGCCTGCTCCATCCCCACCTCATCCACTGACCTGGATTCTTCCACAAAATGCACCTCAGGAGGGGCTGCAGCTCGGTTCAATTCACACACAAGGAAAAAAGTGGGTATTTCCAGAACTTGAGAGTTGCTACGACAGAAGAAGAGGCAAGTTCTAGACGTAGCAAGTAAGCAGAAGGAAGGTGCAGTGAACACGGTGTTCAGGCTGCACATTTGAATAAGAGATTAGGATGGTAAAAAAATATTTTACCCACATTAATTTTTCCTGGTGACAAAGCATCTGGGATGAGACGTCAAAGAGATGAGCAGATGTCTAGGCTTGGCTGCTCTAAGGCAAGCCAGTGCAGCAGTATCTCCATTAGGAAAGAAGTAGGGGTGATAACAGCCAAAATTATTATTACAATGGAAATTATTTGGATGTGGATGAATACAAGTTCAGAGGACACTGCTTGAAGAGTTGAAAAAAAAAAAATTAAAAAATGGTGGCCCATGAAGGTCACTGTAGGAGCAAACAGAAAGTGAACAGGAGAAACAGGTTCCAGGACAGAGTCTTTCAAAGCAAGATTTCAAGACAGATTATAATGAGGTCTGTCAGATGTAGCCAAAATGTCAGAGAACATATGAACGGAATAATGGCCTTGAGATTTGGCCCTGAAGAGCTTACTAGAGACCTTGGCAAGAGCAGTTCCATTGGAGTGGAGAGAACAGAAGCTAGAATGAAATACAGAGTATTATTATAGACCACAGTGATTGGCACCAGAGGGACCTGTTCATCCCATGGGCCATTTACTTGGACCTCATGGGCTAAACCCTTAACTCAGCTAAATTGGCTGAACTCCTCCAGAAATTTCATCAGTTTACATCCCTCAGAAGTTCCATCCAGGGAAGAAAAGCTAAACACATGGTGGGTTTTTAATTTCTTTTAAATTTTGAGTTTATTTTAAACTTCCTGTTTGAAATAATACCCGCATTCTGTAATAATTTCCCCAAACATCTCAGAGCCCAACACGTTTTGTTTCTTTACGTTGTCTCAATGTTGTAAAATTAGGCAGATCTTAAGCTAGCTGCTCTCATTACACAGTGTGATGAATCTGAAAGGGAAACAAACAAACTCCAGGATGAATGATTAGGCATTTAGTCTTACAATAGCTTTCTTTCCTTACACACTCCTCTTCCTATCAATTTCTTTTAAAAAATGAAAACAAAAAAACCCCCACTTGCTATAAATTAACTGAATTATTAATCTCTTCTCCTTCGCAGACTTTGCATATTGGACAATAGCCAGGGGATGGCAGTACCATGTGCTGTTGCAGGTATTCCCTTCAGAGATAGGACACATACATATTCCTAGACATGCAATAAAACCTGGATCTTTAAAGGAAGCATGAGATGATCTCCCTTGACACTTTGCTTTTTAAATCATCTCTTTGGTGATTTAAAACCAACAAGTTTGAACAAGTCTGAAATCAGATCTCTTTGACCATTGGTGACGTTGGAGCTAGAATTATATGGAAAACACAGTGCTTAGACTTAAAATTAGCAAGAGCTCTCCAGAAGGACCAAAAAAGGTATAAATTATGTCTGATTGAACAAACACAACTCCACTGTTGAACAGCCACTCAATGAAGAGGGCAGGGAGAGGCAATGGAGCACGGTAATGTGTAATATTACTAGTCAATGGGCTGTGTGCTGCAGTGGGCTCCCAAACGCTGGAGGTGTCAGGGAGATAAATAGCAGAGTGTCCTCCTCAAAAATATGATTAATACCCTCCTCGGTCCACTGCTGAAGATGTAGTGGGTGCAGCTGGTTTGGACAGCAGTTGCATAGAGGAAAATTCCAGGACGATTGCAGCAGAGCAGAGAGGGCAAAGAGTAGGACAAGTAGTCAACTGAGTGGGAGTGCTGAGCCCCTACAAGGGGAGAAGTAGGCCAGAGCTGGCAAAGGTCTTTTGGCTGCTGTTTAAGTAATGTTTATAGAACTTTCATGCATGCACAACTGAGTTTCGAGTTCATGATCTTTGGAGGGAAAAAAGGGAGAGAAGCATGTTCAAGTTCATTGTCTCTTGTAATAGGAATGCCAGAGGTGGCTTTCAAGGAGCCGCTCCTCTCTCCTAACCTGGCCCCCTGCAAAGCCTGTACGTCACAGAAAAAGCAGGTGGAAAACTGAGAAACATAAAAAAATAAACTAAGAAAGCATCGCTTTTTTTTTTTTTTTCTCTGCAGCCAACTGTAATTTCCTGAGAAAGTCAGGAGTGTGTCAAGTGGGGTTTTCACACTGTATCGTTTTCAAGGAATCCTCTAAATTTCTCAGAAAACATCCTTTCATGCCTCTGTTGTCACAGCACTCAGGGGAGACTGTCCAGAGCTCAAATTCCCAGCATTAGAATCTGAACACACTGTAATGTAACTAATGCTCCCGAAATCAAACAAAGGCAGAGGGCTACGGATGGCTTTATTTCTTAGGGCAGTGATCCCTGCCTTTGTTGGTTTGTAGGCAACAATACCAAGCAAGCAATATATTACCAGCAATGCCATATTATCTACCGTCTTGCATCCACAATGAATGTCTCAGGGTCACCCCTGAAAGCCTTGGGTGGGGATGAATGCCTCGGGCAATCAGGCTCCCATCAGCAAGGAGGTGCTGCAAAAGCTGCAGGCACCAGGCTGCTGCTGAACGGAAGGACACACGTGTTATTAAACACACAGACGCCACACGAGCAGGATACACATAAGTACTTCTGTTTAACTTCAAATGACAAAAAAATAGGATGGGGGGAAGGAAAAGTTGCAGTGGATTATTGATCTGAAAGACAGTGATTAATAATCACCAGTTTAGTATTCTGCATCACCACTGCCTGTCACACTTCCCTGGAAACAGGATTAATATAAGAAGATATTATATATGTGAGCAAGGCACTAAGGTAGCACTGTATTGATCTGAACTTTAGAGCTGTTCAGTGCCATTAACAAAAACAAAAAGAACGCAAGCGCTTGCAAAAAGGAGGATGGCGGACAGAAAGAAAGTAGCTGTTTTTTGTTTTACAAATTGCCAACAGCCTGCTCATCGCTGCAATGGGATTCAACAATCCCCAGCTACAGACCCTTGGTAAACTCAGTGTAACCTGCCCCACGTGAGCCAGCACAGGCACAAAGCCTTTTCCTCACTGTTTGCAGGGTTGGTCCCTGACTGTAGCACAGAAAGTTGATGTAAGAGGTTACATACCCCCAAAGACCCACTTCCAATCCTACAGGAACAGCACTGCTTTCCAAGAGAATTTAGAGAAGGATATATTTTTTGAAACATTACGTAATCCAGAGAACTGTAATGCTCATTTTAAAAAAAAAGTCTAGGCTGACATACGCAGAGTGTTTTAAGAAAGAAGAAAGGAAAGTAAAATAAAGCCGGTTAATGTATTTAAAGATGCTTCCAATGAAATGAAAGTCATTTAACTGCTTTATTAAACCACTGTCTCAAATTCACTTTGTTCTTTTCCTGCCTTTTTGTTTCTGCATAAAGAGGGGGCACCACTATTTGTTCAACATAATATTAAGCATACTCTGCTACTCAATTAGTAAACATGTCAAGAGGTGGGTTAGTTATTCATGGTTCAGGGGCACAGCCCCCTTTCAAAAGAACTTTTTTTTTCACTCTAATGAAATGATGGATAATCTGGAAGTAGGTGCTTTAAGAAGATATTAATCATTCTCTGTGGTAATGTTAATCATGCGTTCCATCATCTCCAGATGCTGTGCATCACCTTCCTCGGAGATAAAGGGCACCCAAGCCAGCAGAGTCCTTTTGATCACCTTTCTCACAGTAACTCTCATAAGGCATTAAAAGAAGTATTCACATTTCAGGGCATCCTTAAAAATGAAATAGAAAGTGGGAGAGTGAGGTAATGGAGGGATTCATGGACTTCAATCTTGACCCTGTCATTACTTATGCTGCCCAGATGGGAGGTGCACAGTTCTTTCGTCCTTTGTCCTAATCTTTGACATTTTTCAATGCAATGTTTGGAATGAATGAGGTATGAGAAAAACCCTGATCACAGGAAATAGAAAATTAATTCACAAAAGATTTGAGGGAGGGAGGTGAGGGGAGAAGCAAAGGGAAAAAAAAAAATCAACCTTCACTTTCTGTGAAGAAAAATCCAACAAAATTATTCCCTCACAGCCTGCTATTCCATTCTTAGAAAACATTAGCAGAAGTCAGGTCAGATTTATCTCAGAGTACTGTCTGTGATGTCTCTTCCAGTTAATAAAACACACTGCCACCACAGAGACTTCTGGCCAATTAGACCATTTTACGACTAATCTTTTATAGTTTTTCTTCTTTTTTTTACATTACGCGTAAACCTAGGGCATATCTTAGATGGTTGAAATATCTCCTTTTGCAGACTTAGATGCTTCAGAGAGCCCAACGCCTAGAGAAGAAACTTTGAAGGTCTCCTAAAGCTAAAAAGTTACTTTCTATAAACTGTTGAATAAAGATAAACCACAGGGGACCGTACCCACTCAAAGGCAGGCGGTGTTTCTGTCACAGCATGTAAGTGTTGAGGAGAAAAGAAGTTGTGTGAACTTGAAATAAAATAATCCAACTTTCTTAAATCCAAGTCTAAATACCAAATCCCTATGCAGAGGAACTGCCCGCCTCTCTTAGACAGTCAATGATCCCCACCAAATGTCACTCATGATGTACTACTCTACGAGGTAAGTTAAAAAGAAAAAAGGAAATTTCACCGGGTATTTAAAAACCATTACATCCAGAGATGTTTTTGAAAATATTTTAACCAAGCTGTAGTCACCACCCTCTGCAGTTTAGATGAAATTATGATGAAATACCCTTTTTTTTTTTCAGAATTTAAAGTAAGACAGACAATTACCCATACCACAAGTTTCATACGAATATAGCTGTGTTTCCTAGAATGCTAAACATCTGCTCAAAGTTTCTGCAGCTTGATCTGGTGAAGAGAGTTTCCTCTTCCTAATTCTCAAAAATGGGTCATGTTGCAACCCCCCATTTTTATCTCTTTTTTTTACCCTTGCCTCTTTGAAAGGAAAACCTAAAGCACAGGGCTCACACTGAGCTATGTGTGGGCAGTACCCTGTGGTCAGTGTCCCTTGCGCAGCTGCAGGAAGGACATTCTGTGGAGTAAATAACCCACACCTCACTGAGTATGATAAAAGTACCCTTTCTTACACAGGAGATATTCCATAGTCCCACCTGAGAGGCACCAGAGGGAAGAATCACCACCTTGATGCTTTGCACCAACACTAAGGAGCTTTATGTGTATTGAGTTGTGCAAGTGCTATTCTCAGTTGCCCTGGGAAATATGAGTAAACAGCATCATTCAACACTGCAGAACATATGTAAACCAGTCCCTTCTTCATTTTGCCCCAGTAATTCCTGGAAAAACAAAGCCACACTTTCTCTCATATAAAGCTGCCTCACAATATGCACTAATTCTGAAGCTTTAGACAAATTACATCCTAATGTATTGAGGATCTTTGCAGTGAATTTATGTAGTGCAAAAATTTGATCCAATCTTTGCAGCAATTCCTGCTCTATTTTGCATTCCCCAGTGCTGCCTCCCAAGCAGTACACACTGCATTAACATAAGATCATTGGTACAGGCCCTTTGTAGACAGCAAAGCTGAGAGACTAATGGATGTCTGAAATGTGAATGTTTTTTCATTCCTTGTGATCTTGTTAACATATGTGTATTTAATGGTGGTAGCATTATTTCTGACTTACACCATTACACTACATTACAGTTGCTATTAATTATGCTTGCTATTGGGAACAGTTGCATGTTTACAGATTTTTTTTTTTTCATGGCCAGTTCTAATTTACTTTTTGTAAAGACAGCTATTGTATCACTCAGTTTTTACAGTCCACACAGTGCCATGGGAAATGTACTTATATTTAAATAGGCACAAGACAGAAATTAGAACTGTTGTCAAATTTAGGAGAAGAACCAAGATTTACAGGGCCTTGGTAAGAAAATTTCTGACTTCAGAACGTAGTACTTCATTATTCTTGTAAAGTGAAATGCCTCAAATTAAATGTAACTGAAACACAGTCTTAACAATAGCCAGAATTTCAAAGTGGCTTCGACTCTTCCTTCACTCAAGTGTGTACAAATCTATTCTGAACATCACTAAGAGCTGGGGCATCAAAATTAAATGGAGCTTGATCAGGAAAATTAGCAGTTACAGAGCTGAAGGGTATTTGGTGGATCCAAGGTGAATATGTTGATATACATCCTTTGTGAAATCCTGGAGTGGTTTCCAGGAGAAATAGGTACGTAGTCTCCCACTTTATTTCTTCTGGGAAGTGAAGTACTCTTTCATTATTGATAAGATAGAGAGCTGCCTTTTCTATTCATTGCACTCAGCTCACATTGATAGATGGTATATAAAAATTTCATTTTGGATGGGTAGAATTCGAGTACAGTGATACAATGGTTCTTTGTGGATACAATCTATAAATCTCAAAAAAAGAAGGAAAAGATAATGCTTTCTGTCATCATGGATAGCAGATTTAGATCATGAAAGTTACCCACAATACTAAGCCAAATGCATTCACCAAGTATTTTGGTTGATAGGGTCAGGAAATACAGTTTGCTGAAGTTCATCAGACTTATTTTGTAAGTATGTTTGGGTACATGGAAAACAAGAGCTAAAATACCTTCCAAAACATCCTGGAATCTATACAAGGTACTGGTGAAGAATCTTTCTTGGAATTTACTGACTAAATTTTTGCATGCGAAATAGATATCCTCATCCTTATTAGAAACTCTGTAGAGTGGAAGATTATTCATCCAGACTGTGGGCCAAATCTGGATTCAACTTTGCTCCTTAGGCTAAAATCCTGTTAATTGTCACAACTGATTTCCTTGAAGAGAGAAGAGACAGTGTGCCAAGGCCATAGAATTTCATTTTAATACTTTGATTTCACCAATCTTGGAAATACCTCTCACAAGGGTTTGTCTCTGAAAGGTGGAAATTTCCTGAAAAGTTCATCTGAACTGATTGTTCACTACTTTGAACCAGTATCTCACAAGAATGGTTATCTTCTGTTTTCAAAGGCCTGTGATATTTCCGTGATGAAACATAAACTCGACAAGAAAACACAAAGCAGTCTGCTGGAACCGTGTTGGAGAGACAACTGAACAAACAGCTGGTTAAAGGATTAAAGCCAAAACAAAGGACTGTTTGAAGGTCTCTCTAAGTTTTAGATAGCAATGGGAATCTTTTGAAATGGGCGCAGGGTAGAGCTGCTATAGAAAGAGAAAGGTTTGGGACCTTTCCCATTTCAGAGATACTGAAACTCTGCAGCACTGTCTGGTGAGTCTTTGGCAATGACAGAAGGCAGTAAAGGATGATAAGTAGATGAACATTACACCTCCATAATTCCAATTCACTTTTAAACAAAAATCTTCAGTCTTTGGAAGGATCTAAAGCGTTTCTATGTATTAACTGATTGTCATTGTCATGTTCCAGTTAATATTCCCTTCCCCTCTTTAGCCCACTTTGCCTCTCCCTTTAAATGAATTACTACTTTTCAGCACAATTAAGTGTTTGAAGCAACCAGGAGATACAGTTTAAGCACAGTAAAAATGTCCAATTGAAAAGGCTAAAGATCAATATCAAAGGTCTAAAAGGTTAGACCAATCCTATCAGCTTCAGGGGAAAGCTGGTGCTAAGCTACCCTTGAAGAAAGAGCTAATGGCCCACAGATGATCTTTGTTCAACCTGGTTTCTCCCATTTAAAATGAAATCCTCCCTTTATTGAACACTGTAATTTTCCCATTGCTGAAAATGCAGAAGCTTTAAATTCCAATTTTAGTTGTGCTGAAAGATGGGAAATAGTTTCTTTTAAATACTTTTCTTTATGAAAGAAGACAATACAGGCTGCCTATTGGCCCTCATTATCCCCATCTCGATTTGACTTGCCTACCTGCTCCACTGCACTGGTTCAAGACAATTAATCCTAATATTCAACCCTCCTGGTGTAATTTCTCATCTTGGCAGCTCTCTTTCTATAATGACTAAAGGGGAGTGGCCAAATTCTCAAAACCTCTGAGGTGAGCTGGATACATTTCCACAAACATAGACAACAATTCGATCCTGATATGTTAATGAAATGGGGTGTTATCAAACCAAAGCGAGTATTTAAAGCCCAAATAAAACACACACTACTGGTCATTATATTACAGACAAAGTACAAACAGGGAAGTCTGCTGATATGGAAAAAGGGCATTGTAGGCAACTATTGTTTTATGTTTCAGAAACAGCTGATGTTGAAGAAATATTTGTATTATTTTCCTAATTACACCACCCAAATCTCTGCATAAAACTCTCAGGTGCTTTAACCAATGTGTTTATCAGTGAACTAGTCACATCTGTCTGTGAAATGGATGTTGCATGGGGATTATGGTCAAGGATCAGCTCCTAGATAGAAAGATGTTAATCTAGAGTTATCCCACTGGTAGTAACAGAGTTAGTCCAGTTTTAGATATTTCAAACCAGAGTGGAATACAACTGAGATTCTGCTCCTGACATCTATCTCTCTGTCTTGCTTCCTCCCCTGGAGGCAGCAGAAACACCAAAAATGCCTGACCAAGAGAATAGGCCATTGGCAGCTTTTTCCCCCAAGCCAATGCTGTTTAATCAGTTGAGTCTTCATTACCCAAGAGACAAAGGGGACGCCAGGCAGAGGCAACTGTGGGGCGAAATACTATTTTGTATTCTATTGCTACAGTTCTGCTATTCCAGTCACACCAGCAACAGATCCTGGGTACAAACTGATAATTAGATGTGATTTCTTTGCTTCTGGAGAAGATTCATTCTAAATTGCATTAGGTAAGGTTTAGACCTGCAGTCGTACAACCGGTGAGGAAACCAGAAGTTGCACTGGATTTCATAAATGTTTGGAATCTCCATATTTATAGATTTATTTTTTAATAACCTTAATATTCTATTTCTTTGGGGTTTTTGTCTTCAAAATACCAAAAGCATAACCAAGGCTGAGGAAATCAGGATTCATCACAACCAGGTATACCTTTTCTGCAGGTAATGCTGTAGGTCCCAGAGCTATTTGAGTGGCTGTGCATGGCAGGGTTTGGGGTATTTCTCCTGTTAGGAAGGGAAACTCCAGTGATCTTAATCAGAGGCAGCATTCACGTCTAACCATGGAAGATCTACAGCACATATCAGTTTCTGAGTCATAACCTCAGTGGCACAATATATGAGTAGCTGTGGGTTTGCAGCATGAATTTACACCAGCTGACAAGCAGGCAAACCAGAGAGTAAAGCTGCTTTAACTCAGAGTAAAAAATTAATAGCTTTTTATAACCATTTCTCACATGGCAGTGGTGTCATGGAAGGCTTTTATACCACCATAGTCTACTGCCTCTTCTTTATGCCAGGGCTTTTTATAACTACAGGTAGAAGGGGATTGGTGAATTGATCCATCAAAAGAGAAACGAAACCTAAGATCTTCTCTTTCATGGCTTTTTCAGGCAAATCAGTTCCCCAAGTCAAACCACCACACGGCTGCACAGACAGACACACCAGCTCAAAGCACAGTAAAGCATGGAGTGAAATCAAATGATAGGAAATGTTGGATTGTTAATTTTGGCGTTGTCACTGAATAAATGCAAGCTGCACCTGCATGCCTTTGGGCACACACAGAAAGGTAAAAGAGGAGGGAAATAAAAATACACTTCCATATAATACTCAGAAATACAACCCATAATACTTTTTTATGAAGTCTTATTGATATAAGGTAAATGTAGTAAATATTTTGGAACTCCATTCACATCTTCATTCTCCTCAGATCTAAAATGGATATTTGAAATTAATAAGTATTTCCACTGAAACCAGAATTTAGGCCAGTAGTAAGTTTATTTCTTAAGGACCTATTTTATTTTTATTTAATTTTGTTTTGCTTTACTTTCCTTATTTTATTCTATTTCCTTTGTGCCTGTTAATTCAACATAGAAGAGGTAACATGTCAGTCTTGCCAAGATGCTTTCACCTTCTCTGAGCATGCTTCAAAAGAACAGTGGTGTTTTATTAGCTGATATTGATCATAAAGCAAATGACAATATATTGGCTTAGCCAGGCAAACATAGCCATACGCAGTAAGATGAAACCTACTTTTATTTTAAACTAGAATTAGGGTCTATACAACTACCAGGACTTAGTCAAAGGTCATAGGGTACAACAAAAATCTTTATCAAAAGTTAGGACATGCTATAATAAATATTTGAGCCAAATCAACTAAAACACATTCTACTTTTTTTCTCTCTCTCTCTCTTTTTTTTTTTGGTGCTATCAAAGAGAATAAAATCTCCCTTTCCTTCACACATTATAAATTTAGGGCAACTCAGGAAATTGCTCATTAGAAAATGAATTTAAGTCATATGTGACCAAAGGCAGAGGGAGCTGCTCCTGTTCTGACTGACTTGGCCGTACCAGTAACCTGCACAGTGGAATGTTTGCTGCTGTTGGCTGATAGACTTGTGGATCAAGAACTATTTGTTTCAAAAAACTCACAAATTATTCCAAGTAATCATTAGGCTGATAAAAGTTGTGATCTATTCCTTGGAGAATCTGGGAACAGTAAAAATCAGAAAAGGTAATTGAAGGAGTTATTTATTGTCCATTATTTGGTAAATTATTCAGTCACTGAAGCTGTGCGGGGCTTTGAAACCTCATATTAGCAAATAATTCCTTAAATATATTTTCTTGCACCCTTATTTCCAAATTAACTGCTATGAACTTACCTGGGAAAAGTGAATCTCTGGTGAGTATTTTATAGTGAAAACACTACACTACTGTCTCCATCTGATAGTTATTTTGTACCCTGAGGCATGTGGCTTGATTTAGCCTAGACACTAACTACAAATGTCATTTCCATTCACATGGCCCTAACTCAGTTAAAAAATTAAACATATGCTCAAGACCCCGAGAAGGCAGCTTCTCACATGTTGAACATTAGGCACAGTCTTACATCCTTCGTTAAATTCTGGTCAGAAGGATCAGGATTAGCCAAGTGCTTAGAGCTGAGCATGTTTTTATTTGCTTTGCTCAATTAGAACGATAATGATCTCATTCTGTTTTGCAGATTCCAAAGCTCCCTGCTTCAATAACCATTATGGTTTTTTACCCAACAATGAAAACTAGAAATTTTAAAATCCTCTGTTGGTTTAGCTGCAGTAGTTTACTGTCCATCAATTCCTCTGTTGAGGCTGCAGTTTTTATACCACAGGTGAATGGGCAGCAGTAATTCTGGATTACAGAAAGATACTGAACATCCAAGCTCCGATGACCAAGAGCTCTGATTCATAACCATATTGGAGTAATCATGGGGCTGCAAAAGGTTACTGCCCCAGCTGTCTGCCCCCCCTTATCTCCAAGGTTACTCTGTTGGAAGTTATCTCTTCAGTCACTGCAGATAAACCCAGCAAGGAAAGGGAATTAAACACATCTGGTTGATCCTAAGGATGGGAAAGTGTAAACATGATGGATCCCTCTCGTCCTGGAAAAAACTGCATTTCCAAAACCTGTAGGGGACTGCTCAGTTTCAAAGGGAAATGAAGCATCATGGAAGAGCAGAAAAAACAACTCCCACATCTTTAAACCTTGTGAATTTCAGATCATTTTCTTAAGTTTAAGCACAACATTATTATTCTATTTGCTTATGCTCCACTCTTACTTTCAGAATAAAAAAAAATTTAGCAAGTTACAGATGTTTGTATTATAGAATTATATATTGAGAACGACATACAGAATAACTATTTCATTTCTCAAACAATTCAGCTAGCCAGAAAAGATTGCAAATAAATCTTGCCACTAGATTTCTGCACAAAACTGTTAGTCAATACCACTACCATATATTTTTGTTTCTGCGCTTTGAGGTGTGCACCCTTTGTATTGTGAGAGTAACATTTCTGCTGTCACTCCAGAGCTTTATCCTCTGCACAGCTATTCCCAGCACCTCACGGCTAATTGTGCATCTCCCTGCTTTGCTCTTGCCTGGAAACATTAGGTGACCTCCCTTTAAGCTTCTACACTAGCGTTAGAAACAACTAACAATGACAAAGCATCACAGGCTATGTTGTCTCTAGCTCTGGAGTGACCAGAGCCAGGGGGAGCACACTTTGCTGCCTTGGCCACAGAATCACACAGAGATCTGTTTTACTCCCTTAAATGACTGAAAATCAGTAATAACCAGGCTGAAATCAATGGAGCTTTACTGCTGTACACTGTGTTAACACGAGCTGTGAATCTGCCTTTGGATCCGGATTCTGCAGCGAGGAATGGTGAGCAGGAATGCTCCGATTGCTCTGACTTCACTTGCCAGTTGCTTATATTAACTCTATATATTTTAAGCAGACACTTGCAGTTTCTCAGATGTCTTCTCTTTCTCATTTACTAGTTGAGTTATATTTTAAGGGTGCTGAGAGATTTACTGTCAATGTATAAGATGTATTCATTTTGGTTAAGGCAAAATCCTTGCGCTAGGATCCAAATGTTGGACACATCTGTTAGCAGGCTAAGGAATGACCCTGTGTTATTATTTTTAAACCTGACAGCTCACACATTTGAAAATTGCATAAAAATATGTAGCTTAGCAGCTCTGCCTTCTCTTTGTACTATTTGCTCACATCCGGATCCATTTTTTCCCTAGCCTGAAGCAGGGGAAGGACAACCCCATATCAGTCGCTCCCTACGCCAGATCACATTAGGGAAACCCCCAACTTTTCATTTCAAATCAGCAGCATCTTTCCTTTGATCCAGAAGACCACAGCTGGGAAGCTGACATGACTCTGCCTCATGCTTCCCCTGCTCTGAGCCCCACTAACGAATTCTAGCAGAGTCACCTCTGCTCGGTTTCAGCAGAACCTTTTCCTCCTGTCACTGACAGAGCAGCAGAATTAATCACACTCAGCCCAACTAACGTTAACAATCTGTCAAAGTGGCCAACGAAATGCTTCGTCTACTGTAACTAGAAAATTCACCTGAAGACCTGCTGATTTGTCCTGGCACTTCCGCCTGTAGGACAAAAGAGAAGCCACCTTTTTTCCCCTTGTTCTCTTTTCAATATGTGCCACCTCCTCTTCTGTTGCTTTTTAAAAAAAATTATTATTTTATTTTGCTTGTCTTGGTTTTGATTTATTCCCTTACAGTAGTTCAGAATTCACTGAGTGTGAAGAAGATTTCTGCCTAAAGAAATGCTCATGCAGCGTTCTCTCTTTGGTGGCATGTGGGCCTTTACTGTTGACACCAAGCCAGGAATTGTTGGAAGTTTTTGCAATAATGTCAACAACTCAATACAGTGACTTCATGATGCTTGTGCCCTGCTGGATTTTGAAAGATTTTTGACTTCTATTTACCTATCAAAGAAGTAGCTGATGCTGTGGGTAAACTCTCCCTCACAGATGGATCTGCCCTACACAAGCAACTGGAAGGGAAGTTCCTGTTACCTGTCTAGGACAATGCTGTAAATCATGGACTTCACCTTGTAAGAGTGACTCTTGCAGCAAAACATCTGGGTGGCTCCACAAAATGATTTTTAATGTTGTCTCTCTAAAACGATCTTAGTAAGACATTTTTTATGTATCATACAAATGGAGTCTAATGACCCTTGCAGTGAACATTTTGTCATCTACTCCTGAGTAAAAATGGGGTAAAACCCAGTAAAAATCAGAAGGGCAGATTTTCCAAGCTTTTTTACAAAGACATAAATAGTAATTAAAATACGATTAATTATATTAATACTCAAACATATTTTGTCAGGTTTTCTGCTTTGAAACTGATGAGAGATAGAATTTGCTCAAACAATCCACATGTGCCCAGCCAGTCACCAAGGCTGCTGGAACCTCCAGGGCAGCTTAATAAATCCCAGTGTTTGCTTTCCTGCAGTGGATTCCCTAGCACTACCCTGTTTTAATGGAAAAGGCCCGTCTTCACATTAGGACATAAATATGATCCAGAAGACCAGAATGTGTAAGAAATTACTAAATTGAGTAGCCACCACATTTCAATTTTTGTTCTCTTAGGCTTAGCTTGTTCTTACTCCCACATTCTTTTTTTTTTTTTTTTTTTTCCTTCTTTTCCTTAGTAATAGATCCATGAAATGGATCTCCAGATGCCAGGCTGGATTCCAGAGTCCTCATGCAAGACCACTGGACTTGCAGGAAATGGGGAGCCTGAAACTCATCCCTGAACCAGCAATTTCAAAAACCAGATCAGTTCCGTGATTTTAAAGGTCTTCTAATTCTTTCAGAATTAACCAGGACTCACCATCCTATGGACAATTTAGAGAAAATGACTGGGTTTTTTTGGTCTACTTGCAGCTCCCAAAAGATTAACTTTTTAAAAAATTTCCCATCTCTCAATTCTTTTAGACCAAATGATTTAAGGACACCAGGAGACCAGGAGGAAACTTCCAAGATGTATATGGTGTTACCTGGCTCACAAAGTTGGGCAGAATCACAATACAGGATCATTCAATTATGGCAGGAAAATTACAGAACAACTATTGTATTGTTATTTTTAGCAGAGCCAAAGTGCAACATATTATTGGCTAGCAGCATCAAGTGGCAAACTGTTAATGCGTGTAAGGCTCTTGTTCAACAACACCCATAAACATATTTCCCACATCTGTATCTAAATATCTGTTTGACTTCAATAGGTTTTAAGCATGTGCTCAGAATTAACCTCCGTGCTTTTCCTGACGTGGGGCTCCGTGTAGGGAAAATATCTATCGTAACATCCCAGTCAGGTTCAAAATCCAGCTCTTTCCAAACTCCAGGTACTATTCAATACGTAAGACTAGAGGTAAGGAGGTAAATATGCATTGGCAGAACCAAGATTTTGAAGTTGTTGTTGGGGGTTTTCTTGAGCTTTACAGAATTCCAAATGTTTAGAATGAAAAGCCCTTGTGCAATTTTTTAACATCTCAAGTAATCCACCCTAAATAAGTTTACTAAATAAAGTACTTGTGCCTTCTGGCACCTCTCAAACAGCAGCTTTTGAACTGCTGGTGTTCATCCAAACTAAATGATTCTGAGTCTGTGACTTGCCTGGAAGTCCAAGGTGTGACACTGGAGAACAGACGCACTGGGACACCCAGAGGGGAAACACTTCTGAGGAAGACCTTGGGTCTGTACAGAGACAAAGAACTTCTCTGTTACATCACAGAGAGTTCTAAGATTCAGTACTATCTAAGCTTTGTCTTCATAGGTCTGTCCCATTAAAAGAAAAAGTTAAACTTAAGCCGGCACTAATATGTCTACTCATTTATCAGAATAAAATGAATAATCAGTGCTGCAAAAAACATTTTCAGTCTTTGCTTACTCCCAGAAAAAGTATGTGCAGTTTGAACCATGAGAAACTAGTCTCTCTTATTTGTGTGGTTTTGCTTTCTGCTATGCTCTTAAAAGTAAGCAACTCATTACTACAACACAGAAAAGCAAATTAAAATATCCATTTCCTACTGGAAATTGTCCGCCTTAAAATGAAAACCAAACCATCCCTTTCTTGCCCAATAAAATACTACACCATTACAACTGGAACTAATTTGGTAGTAGCCTCAGAAATGAAGCAAAAGGTTCAGCTGCAAGGAGGGAAGAGTGTCCACAGCCAGGTCAAAGCTGTGGTAGCACTGCAAGGCAATGGAGGCGGGGCTTGCACAGCTCTGGCTGCACAGGGTGGGCCTTTAGCTCTCCAGGCTGTCAATCTGCCACTACTCACACACACTAAATCTACTCTGGTATTTAAAGAAGTGGCATTATTGATCCTTTTCACTTCCCCCCCCC
>VZRR01010446.1:172686-424352 GCA_013398015.1 Oreocharis arfaki | reverse complement strand
CCCATTCCAAGGCCACTACAGGCCACTGAAAAAGAAAAAGAGACACACGCATAGACAGACAGCAAAACTCAGGCAGCACTTTAGTTGTGAGTAACAAGAACCAAAACCGCTGACCTGACTGCAATTTTTTAAATCAGGGGATGGTAATATACAGCCCAGATAACACTATATTTTCTTTATTACCCTGAACTATACTTAATTGATATAAGTTTGTGGGAGGATTAGCTTTTATACAAACACCCACACTCTGTTGTATGGCCATTCCCTAAGGAGAGTACTGCTCGTATATTTCTCTTAATAGGGCTTTGCAAATTGGTCATTGCACAGTCCTATGCTCAGCAACACTACTTAGATGTTTAGCATCCATTGATTATTTTTTTAAATGCTGAAATCATTGGAGTGACTGATGGTTGCTTAGATATATAATTCTTAACCACTAACTACTAACATCTTTGACTCAATTATAATTATCAGGCAAATTTTGTTACTTTACATATATATATCTTCAGTTGTGATGTGTAGATGGAAAAACACATATGATGAATTAAGACAGAATAACCTGATCCTTAATTTAGCTGCTTTCTGGGGTGGGTGGAGGAAGACCCTAATGGAAACTCCAAGGCCTTTTGTTTCCTTTGGGTGAGGGAATTTACACACTTCCTAAGTGTCAGCACATTTAGCAGCTTCAAGGCCAATTTCATCCTGAAAGGAAAGCCACAGACATATCTGTTCTGTTGCATGAATTTGCGTCAAGATTTCAAGCTATGTGAGGAAGATATTAAGGAATATGCTGTGAACATAAATTCCATAAGAAGGTAGAAAACACAACGGATCTAAAGAGTACCATAGTCTCTTAATGCTTTGGTGTGTCAGAATGGAAAATGAGACCCCATGGGCCAGTCTGGAAATCTGTGGATTGACCAGAATCCTGCTCTGCCTCCTAAACCAAAGGATAAAATTATTTCTATGTAGTGGGGAAGAAACAGTGCTGCTCAACAGCATTCAACTAAACTACAGTGGTCTGCATATTGAGAGAGAGATTACTCACCTGGAAATTGGGCCTGTCTCCTGACAACAAAACACCCTTGATTTAACTGGCAGCACCAGGGAATCACATCGATTTTGGATGGTGAATCATATGCCTACACGGAGCTCAGAACTGCAGGCTTACAAAATGTTACCACTCTATTAGTGATTTTCTTGGAAGTACTGAAGTCTTCCTCACACCCCCAAGGCAGAGAATCATAGGATTTTCAGGTTGATTTTGAAAGACCAAAACATACTTTCCTAGTCCTCACAGCTACAGGGGTAACTGAAAATACCAGATCTGAAAACATCAATCAAGTTTAAATGTAAGACTCAGAATCCACAGGGCAAAAAAACCCCATGACTGTGACATCTGTTAATTTTTATAGCCTACTTTCTGAAGAGAAAATGTATGTGATCAGAAGGTGTTTATGCTGGGGAAAGGGAAGGACATACTCGACAAAAATAATGATGCTCTAACAAGCCTTGTGAAAACAGGTGGCTGTGTAGAAGTGGCTGTGTCTGTTCCATCAGTGGCCAGAGGGAAAAGCACAAGCATGGGGACACACAGGATTAGGCACAAGAGCATCCACCAAAGAAATTGCAGCTACAGGAAAATCTGTTGAAACTGGCAGTAAATGATGAAAAAAACAAATCATGAAGGAACTAAGTGTTTCTTTTGTGCCAGAACTTACGAAACTAATTGCTTGAAAAAAGGACTCATGATTTCAAAGCCAATCTCATTTACAATTAGCAATGAGACCTAAAGCAATTTGCAAATATCAGGCTGAACAGTACTGCTCCAGTGCAAGAAAAAGTTGCAGAATCAGAGCACTAAACCTTTAGCTGACACTGAAAAATTACTCCTGATGAAGTAACCTAGAGCATCTCTGCACACGGAAGTACAACAGGCCAGGGTGAGGAATAAAACAACAAGGGAATCAAAGCAGCAAGAGAAGCCTAGGAAAACACTACTGTGCATAATCAGAGAGATTTTGCTGCTAGAGAAACTTCAACACATCTAATTGATACTGAATCCATGAGGTTTAAATACAGTGTATGCAAATTAAGATATCTATATTCTATCAAACTCATCCAGAAGAATTCATGTGTACCAGAGTCTCATTTGTCTGCAAGGAATGTGCAGACATGAAATCTGGCCTGTCTGCAGATTACATTCTCAGACACATGGTCAGGATCTCATTTCTGGTTTTCAAAATGCTGTGTGTGCGTATTTATTCATTGGTCTCTGGATATATCCCAGAATGGATCCTTCCCTCTGCTCTAGAAGCTACACACGCATCCGTTGGTGAGAGGCTGCCTCACGTGCAGCTCACCTGTCACATGCAGGTCTCTCTGAAGCTGAGGAACCACCAGCTGTTGCTGCGGACATCCTGATGTCTCCTTGAGTTCTTAGAACCTGACTGAGGACCCCTGACAGCCATGGGTAACCTCCAGCATGTTCTGCCTGCCATGGTCTCCCTGCTGAGCTGCAGGCAGATAAAACACATGAGGAAAGACTGAAGATTCCTCTAACATACATGTGCTCCCCATCCCTGGAAGTGTTTCAGGCTAGGTTCAATGGGCCATGGGACAACCTGGTCTAGTGCAAGGTGTTCCTGTTCTTGACAGGTGGGTTTTGGAACTGGATGATCTTTAAGGCCCCTTCCAACCCAAACCAGTCTATGATTCTATTATTCTGTACTGTTGTCTTGCCTTATAGCCTGGCACATGAACCTGAACAGTTTCCATGCAATGACCCTGTTTTGTTGACAGAAATCTCTTAATCACAGGAGGGTCATGAGCCATTTTACAACACCTGCAGTCTGACGCCAGGCTGGTTGCTCCCTGGACATTGCTAAGAACATGACTGAATACATCATGTTCCTCAATTTTAAATGGTTTTCTTATCACAAAATATTTGTAGCTGAGAAACAGATTAGAGTTCAATCCTTAAACCATTTCTCTTACCAAAATATATCAGTAGAAGTGCCAAATACAAAAAAAAAAAACAAAAAAAACCCAAACCCAAACCTCCAATTAAATTAAGACAATACCAAGCATCTGTGTGGTTTTCTTGTCTCACTTCAGCGAATCTGAAGAAGAGTCATTGCCTGCGAGATACACCAGAAGTCTTTTGTTGATATCATAGTGCTGACAAGTGTAATAGTGACAGCAACATCATGTGAAATTATAACAGGAATCTTCCTTTCAGCAGTAGGTCTTGATAAATTGGACATACTGATTCCTGCTATTAGTTGCAAGGTAGCGTGGCATCTCTCCTTTTTTCCTTAACAGGCGCTAATTATTGAGCATCAAATAGCGTAAAATATAACAGCTGTGCATACTGTCAGTGCTATATGGGCTGCTGAAGGTGTCTGTGTGTGCATATGCCAATGTGTGAGCAACTGACAGTGGGTGGTTTTGCTGTTTGCTTTATAAATGCATCTGAATAAACTGGATTATTTTTCAGGGCAGTGGAAATTCAACTGGTTTACAGCTGAGTTAACAAGGAGAAGCTGGTTTCCAGAATGCTTGTGATGACTTTGCTGCAGGGCTGGAGGAACAAGAGTGTTTCAGACTGCTGGGCATGGCTGGGAAGCAGCTGAGGAACATGAAAGTTCTTGAAGAATAATGACATTTTGTCCTACCCTGAATGCCCATCTCACAAATCCCAACTAAACTATTAACATGTTTTCAGGAATAGCAAATAGGAAGTTCCAGCATTTGAAATACAGGAGAAGAAAAGAAGAGGAGAAAAAATATCAAGAGAAACCAAAATCTTGATGTACTATTTTAAGCTTTTATAGGCAAGTGTGCCAAATAGTGGGAACAGTTCAAATAGCAGGTGAAAGTCTGCTGCCAAAAGCTTTCAGTCCAAAGAAACTTTTTCCTTTGTGAGATGATTTCAACTGTAAACCATAAATACCCTGGTACCTCCCTGACCAAGATAACAACCTCAGGGAAAAAAAAAAGGGAAAAAAAAGAAACCCCTAAAAATATTACTGTGACCTGTTTTATGGTAAGGTCAGGCTCTTAATCAGTTTCGGGGTATAGCTCTTGAAACGGGAATGAAAGACTTTCTCCCTGAATAGTTTGCTCTCCTCAGGTTATAGTGAAACAAAATATGTAAAGTTTTTTGCTTCTGAGTGTTAGAGCTGCTCTTTTAACTTTCCTTTTAAGTTGGAAAAATGCAGTGAATAGAATCATTCTTTTCAACTCAAAACTTCTTCATGAAGGGTTGAGTCTTTTTTTTGTGGTTGCACTGGTACTAACACACCAGCTTCAGATGACCTTTACAAGTATCACATGGAGGCTTTATCCTGATTAAAATGGTTTTCTACACAGAAGGGGAAGGCCTGTGACACCACTCCGAACAAAACCTCTGCAGGACAAGGTGTAAAAGGATAAAATATATTGCTTCCTCTAAGAGGAATGGAAAAAAGGACTGAGAGATTCTGAATAAGAGAGAGACATGAAAACCTGTGTTTCATTTTGATTAATTCTGCACAGTTCTTCTTTAAGCAAATGACTAATGTGGCCTCTGACCCAAGAGGAGAATTCTTTTAGCTCCCTCCTTCAGGAAACCCAAAGAAACAGTGCTAGGGTTACACCTAATGCTGACCTACCTCATCCATCTGCTTTCAGTGAGCAAATGTCAAGTTCATATTCTTCTCCCATCGATGAAGGGGTGGGGAAGGGAAGAGAGAGAGGATAAAATTGCGGTAACTTAATACTGGCATCAAGATTTATTTACTGTTGATCACAGCTGGTGGACTTTTTGTATCTTGCATATGTGCAAGGCTGCCTGGGTCAAGGTGCATATGCCAACGAGAGAAAAGCAGGGATAAAGTGCAGGAGAGAGGAAGGCCTGAGGATGTTGCAAACCAAGAAGGAATGAGAGGCTCCAGAGTAAATTTATAGTTATGTGATCTGAGCCCAGAGGGAGGCCTGGGCAACAATGCTCCCTGACCGTAAAAACGTGCCGGCTGCTGATGGGTGTTAATGGTAAAGGGGGGTTATGGAGTCAGGCAATGGGGGTGGAAGTGCTGGGGGGGTGAACATTCGGGAAGTGAGATGTTAGATGGGTAAATGAATCAAAAGAATGGAGGTGGTGATGTTGTGCTTATGACTGTGTGTGTGCCCCGCTTCCGCCGTCACCTTCCGGCATGCATGGAAAAAAACATAAGGGAAAGACAAAAATAAAAAATTCAGGAGAAAGGAAAAGAAGGATGCAGGGAATATGATGAGGAGCCCAACTGGCATTTTGTGCTGCTAACGTGCATGACATTTCAAGAACTGTGCTTTGCATTTTCCTTTTAATTGTTCTGCCCTTTTGCTCCCCGTGCACAGTGTGTGCCACAGCACCCTGCCTCTCCGAGGGCAGCTAGGAGATGCCATGGATGTGCCCACGTGCACTTTGGGTTCACAAGTTTCCCATTTTCAATTAGCAGATGACTAAAGGATGTAGGACAGGGAGTTATTTTTGATTCCATGTTTTCAATTAAAATATTTTCTTTCTCTCTCTTCTTTCTCCCCCACCTCTAATAAGTCTCCCCTCTCCTGAACCCACACTCAGACCACTACAGAGTCCTTCCAGCTCCAGTGTTTGCAGTAATACCTGCTGGACCGGGTAGAACAATTGCATTACAGGCATTTATACCTCTGAGTGTCACCAGCAACTGGGACAAGGCTGCAAGGAGACTGGAATACCAACCCCCATTAGCCTGTGGCAGGTGCTGCTCAAGGAGAGACAGTCACTCACCATAATGAGATCAAAAAACACCAACTTTCTTTTGATTGTGACTTCCAGCCCAATCAGCAAAGAAAGAAAACTGCTCTCCCTGAGTAGTCTGGAACCTGTTCTTCCCTTTTGAGCTGGAGTAACAGTCTAACTCAAGATACACTGAATCAGGCCCAAGCTAACTTAGTTAAAATGCAGGTAAAAGTGACTTCTGCGTAGGGAAGTTTGTTTTAACCAATTTCAATGTGGGTTTTTTTTTTCTCTTGTTTACTAAAACCTCGTTAAATCTCATTCTTTTTCAATGAATATCTGATAAACCATTTAAAATGTGTCTCAGCCAAACCTGCATTTAATCAGTATGGGAAAAAACCAAATATGCTACAGCTAAATAGGCTTTTTTTTCTGGAACATATTGAAACAGATTTTCTGAAAATTAAACAGAGTAGAAGGCTATTGAAACACAAGAATCAGTTAATGAAGAATATCTTCTAACTTTCAAAATTCTGAGACTTCCCAGATTTCTAGGTACAAGACCACATCTCACTCTTCCACCTGTACTGTGCTATTGTTTGTTGCACAGAAACATTCCAGGAAAATGTTGGATGCACAGACCTAGTTTGTGTATAAAGAAGATGTTGTACAAAGGCAGTGAAAACTTTCAGAGTTCATCTGTAAAACACTAACAAAATACTGAATTGATTTTAACATATTCACTGTAGAATTTCTACGGGAGGATCATATGACCTTGTTTTTGATACAATTCACTGGTTAAAAATGAAAACAATTAAAAAATTTGTAAGCCACGCCAATCTACACTATGCTGAGTATACTTTCTGCCACAAGCTGCCAGAGAATATCCCCTTTAAAGATAAAGCACATGTTAACCCCTAAGAGAGCCACCCAGAATAAATGTTGCCGGTATTTTTTCCATACAATTGCACTCTTTTTCCTTTTATTTTTTCCCCCTAAGAAGCACACTGGTCAAACGTACCAAGTGCCTCTTGTTAGAAGTTATCACTTCAGAAAGGAATTTGCAATCTGGAGCACTGCAGCCCTTGGATGGGATCGTGAGTTCCTAACCTCGCCGGGTCTGGCCTTTGAGCAGAACTTGAGGGGGGGGTGGGGAAATGAGAGAGAGAATGAGAGAGAGAGCAAAAGGATGAAGAAGAAAAGCAAAATAAATCAAAAGCAGCTTTCTTGGTAACACCAACATCTCAAAGGCCAAGTGTAAAAGGACCAGGGCTCTAATGATATCAATTAGGCTCAACCCTCTATGTCATTTTAGATATATTGTACCCACTGAGTATACTTAAGTCCATATGTATAAGGTCATTTACTGGGTCCAGAACATAACAAATTATCAGCAAAGAGTTTGGTTTTTTTTTTCCTTTTCTCCCTAACACTTTCCACTTTCTGAAATAAATTACAGCTCATAATGGTTCCACGTTGAGAACTAATTTTACTTAATTTTTTTTTCCTGCTATACCAGGGAAAATTATTATTTTATCATTGCATATGTTCATTGCACAATGAACTAAAAAAAAAAAATGCTTGTTAGATTTTCTTGGATATCTTTCCTCAGCTAAGACAGGTGACTTCCTTTTGAGATGCCACGGTATAATTGGTATCAAAGGTGCCAAAGAGATAGTCTCTACAAGACATTATCTGCCTTGGCTAATCTTTCCCAGCGTCCCTCGTTACACTGTGGGTTTCTTCACAGCAGCATAATTTCATATTCATTCTGAAGGGAAATAGTAAACTGCTAAGAAAAGCAGAGCAAGAGTCTTCAATATTGTCTGTTTGAATCTCTTGGCAGGCCTTCAGAAACATGTCATCTTGTTCTATCAGCAGCGTCTCAGGATGTGGTGACCACCTAAAGGCACACTTGAAGGCTGACAATAAACTTGTGCTACTCCCTACATTTCCTATAACAACAGGCTTCATGCTGGATTTGCCGTCATTTTTCAGTCCCTTGGAGAGGAACTATGCCAATTTGGGCAAACACAGCAGAATCTTGTTACACAAATTGAGTCAGTTCAGACTGTAGCTCAACTGTGCTTTTCATGATTAGGCAGAAATGTTGTTTTTACTCAGGATACACAATTATTGCATATTATGTCGAAAGGCAACACCATGTCCACTGGAATCACTAGAGGGAGGCTGTTTGATCTTGTTTAAGGTGGGATGCCTGAAGCTATGCCAGACACAGGTCTCAGAGAGCAGTGTTCATCATTGCCACGGGGTAATACATGGTATTATTTTCGTAGGGGTTCTGTGTGCCTCCTGCTCTCACCAGATACCCTGTGGGCACCCCCTTTGCCAATTAGCACCAATGAGATCGATGGAAGATTGATCGGCTGGGATAGGGAAATCAATAGTGTGGTGGTCAGGGCACTCACCTCAGCTGTGGGAAACCCAGGCTCAAGACCCTGCTCTAATGAATGCTCAATTATTTATGCAAAGTAGAAAGGTCTGGCAGAACAGATTGCGGAAGTCTATCCCAGCAAAACTACCCACTTGGGGTCGGAACAGTCCCCAGGGACAGAGAAGGCTGTGAAACTGGAGCCCCTGGCTGAACCAGGAAGTCCCCCCTGGAACACAGAGCTCTTTTTTTTTCCTGTAAAGTGGCAAGTTTCCAGCCCAAGTTTCAGATGAGGCCGACGAGAATTTCAAACAGCTCTGCATGTAAATCTGTCCTACTGATCCCCACTCAGCCATGGCTATACCAGAGCTCCTGGGTTCTGCTGAAGCACAAAACAAAGGTTCGTTCAGGCCCTGGCTATGTTCATATGCAGCCAGTGACAACCAGGTGGCCAAGGGACTCTTGATTACAAGTCTTACCATAAAACTCAGCTGTTATGAACTTTTTTATGACCATCTCTTGTCATTAAATCTTGCTTTCAACTCCCAGCTTTTTTCCATCTCCTTGATAAATGCTATGCAACCTAGAATTTACTTTTATTCCCACTCTCCTTCCTTTGGTTCTCTTCCTCATTGAGGACCTGCACGTCTGCTATGTATTTATTAAAGAGCAAAAGAAATATTCTGTTTACCCTCCTCTATATTTATTACAGTTTATATGTTAGAAGTAAAAGGAATATACAGAAAAAAAAAGAAAGAAAACAGCCTTCAGATTGGTTCTTGAACACACAAAGTTTCAAAAATTCGTCCTTTTTTTCATCCTGAGGATTTCGCTTTGTATCCCTGTTTAGTAGTGATGGTGTCCCTTTTGTGTCTCATGTCTACCTATCCCGTGAAGTGCTCAGGTTGGAGACTGGTCCATCCCTGCACCTATTCCTGGGACAGCACAGGGAGTACCAGACTCTGGCACCTTTACGTGCTTCTGTACTGAAGCAGAAGCACTCATCTTATTCCTCTCATTCCCCCCACTACAAAGGGGTGCTTGCATGTCATGCCTGCATCATCCCAGATGTATGGCTTGCCATACTTTCATTCCTCCTACTGTAGGGAATTAAACAAGGTCTACAACTGGGAAGTTTCATCCCCTTAAACCTCCTAAACACAAGGACCATTCAGCTCTTGGAAAATCCAAGCTGTGCTGTGCAAAACCATCTACCTCCATCAATCTGGAAAGCTGCTTGGTGGCTCCGTAGTTAAATCCTTCAGGGAAGTTCCTGAGGTTTGATGGAAAAAGGGGTGGAATTCAGGCAAGCTAGGAGGATTCCTACTCCTTTTAAGCAGAGGTGTAAGTAGAGAGCAGGAACTGGGCCTTAGCTGGCAACTCTAAAATATAAATCTTTACCAACCTGAGTTAACAATTAAGTGCACTAACTGTGGAAAACAACAGCAATGGAGGCACACTTAACTGTGGTTTTTCCAAGACCCTGCTTCAGTACATGCCCCCCATCTTGGAAAGGCACTTCCTCCACTAATGTACGTGGAAGAAAATGAAACCTCGTGTCTATCACTCAAAGACCAATTTCTGTTCCTTTTCTCCTACTCCACATCTCCAGCCTGTATGAATATTACTCCTCAACTTCTATTTCCACTAATTGAATCTGAACACTAAAAAAATCATATGAAAGCCAAGCAGTGACGGGTCTCTACATGCCTTTTAATTTTTTTTTATCATTTTTTAAAAAGCTTTAAACTGAAAAAACAATCTGATAAATTAATTCTCAGGTGTGAGCACAAAATAAGATGTCCTTTAGGAGTTGGGAATTAGCCCAAGAGCATCAGAGATACAGTGGCAAAGGGTATGCTTTAAGAATACCAAAAAAGATTTTGTAACAAATTAAGCTGGGGATGAAGCTGTGCCTGATGTTACAGGCCATTATTATGCACAGTTATGAAACACTGGTATGCATTAATAATAAAGATCAGTGTCGCCTTCTAGGGAAAAATTGAGCATTCTTTTAATTAACTTAAGTTTTTCATCAAATTGATTGAAAAGCTCTCATCCTTTTTTACTTTCATGTAGCCCTACATTTTATGCCGTAGGCTGAAAGCAGTTTTATCTCAAATACTTGGTGTTTTTGAAAGAGTCCATGTGTTACGAGTTTAAAAAAAAAAAAAAAGAAAAGGAAAAAAAAAATCACAGCAACAACCTAGAAGCAAGCTGGGGCATGAAATGAGAAAAAATTGGTAGTACCTTTCAAGTCAATCACTTTTAAAAATTTGGTGTTTATCTTCGAGAGAAAGAAAGGAAATGCCTTTTCCCTGGCAGGTTGTCAGGGCTTTGGAGGGGTAGGACCTGAGCACACAGCATCTGGCTGGAACTGGGGAGAGCCTTGAGCTCTTCTCCATCACTACTGGCTCCTGCTTGGTTTGGTTTCTTCTCCGAGTGGAAGTGCTGAAAGCCTCCAGCTCTGCTCATGTAGCATGAGGGTATGAGCCCTTCCCAGAGGATCTGGGTGGGATACTGCTGGATCAGTTTTGGGGTATTGTTTGGAGCACTTGTCCACACACTTGGATGGTCACAGCAGTTCCTCTGTTGCCATCATGCTCCCCTGCAGCGGTGCAGGGGCAGAACTTGAAGCAAAGAATTTGGGCTAACTGGAAATTTTCAGTCTATTTCTGGCATGGAAATCTCATTCCTAGGACAGCATGTATAAAAAATATACTTCTCATACACTGCTCCACTCACTGATACTCCTGCAGAGCAAGGTCTGGAGGTCACACTGGGCCACTACTCCCACTTGATGAGGGGCAAACAAATCCCCCAGAGCAAGGGGATCCATTGCTACTCATTCAAGGAGGCTGAAGCATCCATTGCACCATCTCAGCTGTCCTGAGGTCCTCCTTGGGACACATCTACAGCACAAGCACCCACAGACTCCCTCTGGGCTGGATGGGAGTTCAGGTTCGGAGGGTTTGGCCCAGAAGCCACGCAGCTACAATAGGGTAAGGCCACTCCAAAGTCCAGCTGTGAGGCAGCGAGATGCCTGTAGATAAGAAGTGAGAGACCTGGGTATACACTTTTAGACCTGTTCTTTTTTTTTTTTGCGCTTTAGGATGAATGCTTAAAGGGAAGCAAACAGCTCACGGGTTGGTATTTGCATTACACAGCTCAGTATCTAAACTAAATCAATGGAAGATTTTCATTAAGATCAGCATCAAACCTTTTGGATCCTGAAAGAACTGAGGGGAAAACAGGAAGGAATGAAGGGGAAAGGGGAGATGAATGGATAGAATAAAATATTTTCCTTATTCACCACACAAATATATTAGTCTTCACAGCTTATATTTCCTGTGCATCTATGCCATCACAGTCCTTTCCTCCCCGTTAGCTATTAACATTCTACAGTGACTGAACAGAAACATTTGATATTTTAAAACATGGCCTACAGTCATAAAAGCTGACCACGTGAGAGCTGACAGGATCAGCACGGCACAGGAGCTATCGGCCAGGGTACTTGTATGGGAAATTACTTTTTTACTGGAAACCTCCATGGAACAGCTGTGTGCGTCAGGCTGATTCCGCAGCTGACATTTCTATCTGAGCTGGAATGAACCAATATCCCATGCTGGTGGGAAAGGCCACAGGAGATGCTGGATCCAATTCTCCTCTCCCTTTTACGGGTGTAAAACAGGCGCTTAACAAGATTTCATAGCTATAATGCTGGGCTGAGGATCAAGCCAATTCTTCTGGTGGAGATGAGAAAATCAAAATCCTACAAACAATTCTGACTACAGTATTTCATTAAACTTTTCATAAAGGTAGAGATATGAGAGGAGTTCCAACCTCATTTGTAATCAGCAGCAATGTTCTCATTGACTCCAACAGGGCCAGGAATTGCACCTATTAAATATATTATTCTCACAAAATTCTAATTGAAGCAATTACATCCTCCCATCCTAAATCCCACCTGGATTTTCAGCTGGATATTGTATTCTTCAATTTCTGGCCTCGTACCCTTGTCTAGTGTTTCTGTGCACCATTAAACAACTGCTGCATTTCATATCTGAAGCAGGTGCAATTACATATCAGGTTTTTACGTGTGAAAAGTACTTTAGGATATTTTAGGGTGAAAGGTACAATATGACTATGAGATATTGAGCCTTTCTCACAGTTAAATCCACTTTACGGCTCCACACATTTCTAAAGAAGTGTAACTTAGAATTCAGCATACACTCTTCAGTGTAAAAGAAACTCTAGGAAAATAATTTTGATTAAAACACGTACAGTGCAAAAATACTTTCATTACGCGACCATTTGAAGCAAAATTTTCAAGCTGCTTTTAAAAAGTCTTTCATTGCCATGTTTGCAGTTCCTAATAAATAGCTCCTAATCTATATTTTTATCCAGGCCCATTCCCTTCTTACCTTGCCATTCTTTTAATGTGTACAGCACCTTATCCAGCAGTACCCAAGATTAAAGTTCCTCTCATTGACACAGAATGAAGGCAAATTATACCGTTTGCAAGAGAAGAGATAATAAAGGGGGAGTCTATAGAAATACTTTGATGAATTATATAGTGGCAATTTTCTGACATTAGTAATGTAGGGCAGAAGACAGTGTTTCTGATATATAGATGTAAATTCATCATCCAGACTGCATTAAAGAAAACTACATAAGATTCCTTGATTTTTGGATTGCTTACAAGAGCAATCAGGAGAATGTTAGAATCTTTTCCAAGGAAGCTCCCTTAGTGCAAAAGGTGAAGAATTACATAGATGAAATAGGTACCCTTTTGTGCTAACCATCATAAAAACAGAGCCAAAAGACTTGCAGCAGCCTGCACCTACATGTGGAGGGAAGGGCTTTGTACTGTAAAATGAATAACTAACCACAGCTGGAAAAATCAGCTCTTTATTTTAGATATAAATATATATGTACACAAAGAGATATAAAGGTATTTTTTATATGTATATACATATGCATTGGTTTGCTTGTTTCTTAAATAAGAGGATATCCAATTCCTTGTTCTTAAAATAATGTCTGAAACACCAGCTGGTGGAGAAGGACAGAAGGACAAGATATAGATTGCACACAGTAAGTCCTAGGAAAGGGATCACAGCAGTAGCTCACAAATTTCTTTTACCAGTTTCCTTCCACTGAAGTACTCGAAGTGCTTCATTAGTTCAAAAAATACATTTTAACAGGATAAAGTATATGATACTCACGTGATAAAATGGACTGTTTTCAACCCAAATTTTAGGAAAACAAAGTATATTGTAGCCTCACTACTTTGTATCAGGAACATGGTGGTCTTTTAATTTTCCTTAGAATCACAGAGAGGAAAATTCTGAAAAGGAGTACTTTGGGGGAACTTTCTTAGATGTTGAGTGTTTGGATTTTTGTTACTCAGCCTTTCTGTCTGACAGATGCAAGGATGGAATTGTGTAGAGAAAAAGGAAAGAAGCAGGAATGAGAGGATATGTTATAAAAGATAATAAATCAGTTTATCGATGGCATAAAATGAGTGGCTACAAAAAGCATGGAGGGTTCAGAACTGCTTGAAACTCCCATCAGATACCAGAACTTCATCAAAGTGAAAAAACCTGTCTGAACCCTTGGCACCTCTGCCAAGTCTGTGCCCCTTCAGCACTTCAGTGGCCACAGGGTGACAAGCAGGGTGGGATGACGTCGGTTTATTTTTCCCTCAGACTTTGTCTCCACATGCACATGGTTCTCCTAAGCATATCCATGATCAGGTCCCAGCACCACAGCTTCTGCAGCTTTTAAAAACAACAAGAGGACACGATTTCTCATAGACCAGAGATTTCAGCTCTGTTGGACCCCTCAGTGTCCTCATTCTCAGCACACCACGTTCTGGGTACAGTGTAAGCATGGAGCTCAGGGTCACATCCTGATCTGCACGTCCAGTGGGGTGCACAAGCACTTTCTGCAGTGCAGGGAACAGTCTCAAAGCACACACGATTTTATCCTTATTTATTTGTTCTCTTTTCATTTCTTTTTTCCCCTCTCCCACACCAGTTTTGGCCATTACAGAAAATAATAGGTTCGTGGGTGGATTCAGGACGTCAGAGAGAGAGAGAACAAGAACTGCTGTTCACTTTGTAGTAAGGCAGGGAACAGTATTAAAGAAGTAGAAATCAAGGAGTGGGGCTGCAGCAGCAGCAGTAGCTCATCCACAGCAATAACAATGCGCAAAGGCAAGCCATGGCAACTGAGGGAAGGCTGGAATCTCGCGTGCCCATGGTCTTGTTCTTATTATTACAACACAGCGTGACTAAAAATATCAAACCAAACAAAAGAAATTCCTGCAGGCAAGGGGTAAGAGAGGAGGCCGACCACTGCTGGAAATGGAACTTATTGTTCACCTAAGTAGTGCAGCGGGGAACAGAAATCACAGAAGCAAAGGCCAAGATCAACAGCAGGAGCAGCGCTGAAAGTAACAACAATGTTCCTGAACAAGGAGCCACAGACTCCAGAAGAGGCGAGTTAGAAAGGGGCTTCCCACCCTCTCCATCCCTGCAGCAAATCAGCCAGACTGAACACAGGCTGGATGGATCGCTCTGCTTCAGGGCAGTGGGATGCTGCAGCATCCTAGGATGCATCTGGGCATGGCTGAGAGATTACGGGCCCGTCAGGTATCAGCTCTCAGGTGACCCAAAGTTCTCAAGCAAAGATCAAGGCTCCTGGGGGATCCTGTTCAGCAAGGTCCTCTGCGACTGAGGGAGGAAGGGCAGCACTGCCAGGCTCTCAGCTGAGCCAGCCTTGAGGGAGGCTGAGAAACAGCCAGATGCTCTTGCATTTGGAGAACCCCCAGGGCCAGGCTGATGGCACAGAAGTCTGAGATTCTGGAGGAGTTTGGACCCAGGAGCTGGGAAGCCCAAGGCTGTCAGTACCCTGGACACACCACTGGCTTTGAGAGCTTGGCACACGGGTTATTGGGGCAGCAGGATTTGGCTCCTTGTTGTGTGGCTGGCTCCAGCAGAGGCCTGATTAGTGTCTGTGGTCAGAGCATGTCCATAAAACACTATCTTTTTGCCAAGCTGAGCATTTTCTGACAGAAGCATTTTCCTGGGGTGCTCCCTGGCCAGCCCTAGCTCAGAGCAGCTGTGCACAGAGAGAAAACGCTGAACTCTAGATGTGGAAAGAAATATGCAGGAATTATCTGTACAGCTAACTGGCAATAAAACTATTATTAATGGCCATATTGTTGCTTTGCACTCCTGTGATACCTTCTAGAAAATCCCCAAACCGTTTTACAAGTTAATGAGCCAAAAAAACTTCCATGCTGGACTGCCAGGCAAGAATTTTTACTACCTCCTTTTCTCTCATAACTCCTCCAGCCTTGGTCAGTTTTCTTTGGCCAGCCTGTTCACCAGCATCTCACTTAAACATCTTACAAGAGAGCTGTTCCTTCCCACTCCACACTCCCCTGCATAACTCTGCCCAGTGACAGGAGGAAAATATAATGAGAATTGAGTGTCCAGTCTAAGACACAGAAGAGGGGACTGTGACCTGGGGCACTCAGAGTGAGAGTTTTGTAAGGTACAGTGCTGTGGAGGATTGTGGAGCTGCAGGAGAGGCAGCTGAGGATTGGGAATAGGTGTAAGGGGACAGAGCCTGTGGAGTCATAGTCTCAGCCGGTATAAACCAGAGTAGCTCTACTCACTAGAACTCTGAAGTTCATTTCAAGAAAGAAAATGATGGCTGGATAACACAGTGCTCAAAAATGCATCTTCCTTTAATGTAAAAAGGGATGAACTGTGCTGTGAGATGATGACAGGCCAAAGATTTCATCTTTCCAGGACAGAACTGCCGCCTGTTTTCTACATCTGCATAATTTTCCCTTTTAGATTCTCACTTAGCAATGAATAAATATTTGTTTCCCATGTCACAGCTCCTTTACATTCCTCCAATTTCTCCTACATTAGGCTGTTTATAAAGGATGCTCCTGGGAGAAAGAAACAGGCCCTGAGATCTCAGAGATGATCCTGTCTTTAAGCTTCCACCACTGTTCCACCTGCCTCATTCCTTCCTTTTTAGCATTGCACCATGCATTGAATACGTAATTGTCTCCCCCTCTGCCTGTCAAACACACTTTTTTTTCTGTGCTTGTATATCCCAATCTATAGAAATTCCCCCAACTTGTGCATACATCAGCCACATAGTAAAACAAAGGCCTTTATGTATTCAAACAAATGATAGATGGATTAGAAAGACATAGCTAATGTGACTCCTACTTTCAATGGAGTTTTAACTGACTGAAAACACATAGTTCATGTTAAGTCTTTGTTGAAATTCCTATCAGTAATACGCATATTGAATCATGAGAATAAACATAAAATGTCACAAGCTCCTTTTTTTTTTCCTTTTTTTTTTTGCCTCATGGTGGTTGCAATTTCAATCTATTTGTTATAATCAGGGAAAACAGCGTGCCACGCTGGAATAGCTGAGCCTCTGATTCATTTCTGAGGACTGGTGATAGTGCAAGCTACAGCCTGGAAGAACATTCCTTGCCACCAGGCTGGTATTAATTTCCTGTTCAAAAGGGGCTATATTGTCAATGTGACACTTTAATCAGCCACCAAAGTGACTCTGGGAACGCAGACTTCACAATCAATGTCAATGTATTTCATGTAGTTTCAATACCGCTTCGTCATTTCGCTTCAGAAGCGCGCAAGGAGGGTCAATACATTTCATTAGTTTGTTTCATCTAAAGGACAGTGCAACATCAGAACTTTGATTATATTATAAGAATTGCCTTAATGTGACACCAGATTCCCTGATTGTGCAACACCAGGCACTGAAGTGCTGGAGGGCACTGGAATTATCCTTCACCCACGCACAGCCAAGAAGGGCCCGTGAAGGGTGCTACAAACTGGGGAGAAGATAAGAGGATGCTGACAATTTGCATAATACACAGTGGATTACAGCTCCTCTAAATACATTATGAAACTTGGAAAAAAAAAATCCTTTAATTTTCAAGGACACCAGTTGCCATAAATCAGATATTTGTCACTTAGAAAACCCCTTTGTGAAACGCTTGGCATATCAAGGTAGGGCATTATTTTCATGCAGTTATTTATCACTCATAAAAACATAAGCTAAGTACAAATATCCATTTTCGTGTCAAGAATTCCTTTTTTTAATAAAAGAAAGAGAACGTGAACCCTCACAGAAGCATCAACATGAACTTATTCCAAGGTAAACACACGCAAGTAGGCAGATTCTTAGTATGCATACAGTTTGTACAACTGTTTTACTAGGAGCCTAATTAATGGGATAGGAGACAGGTGCATGTTATTATTTAACTGCCTTGAAGAGAAAAAGAAGAAATAACAGGAAAAAACCCAAGCAGGAGTTTGGCTGAGTGAAATTATAGGAAAATCACTGGGGAAAAAGTTCAATATTCAGCATTTGTATGTAGCACAGGGAAGGATGTGAATCGGACTTTACTTTAAAACGAACAGAGATAAGCCATACTGAAGGCACGTTATTGATCTGATCTCTTGGTTGATGCAAGCATTTCAGCTTTTTCTACTACATCAGATGAGAATGAAACAGTTTGTATGTTTAGGTGGTGTTTTTTTCAGATTCCATATGACAGATGTCATTTCACAATATGCTCAGCACTGACAATTTCAAGTATTTGGAATTAAAAGCACTATACTGGTTTATCCCAGCCAAAGATCCAGCCCCAGTTTTACTCTCCTCGATGTTTCTAATACCAAGATTTGTTTCCAAAGAAATGAATATCAACCAGGTACCTCAGTGAGTGCAGGCATTACTAGCCCATATATTTTTCCTAAACTTGCTGAAGTTTCTACATTTCTGTCCACTACTTAAGACTGTTGGAAGTCCTCCTAAACTTTGTATATATAACAAGAAAATTCCATTCAGAATAAGAAAAAAGTGTCTTGAGTCAATGCTTTCAAAGTCAATTCAGTCAGTTTTTCAATTCATTCACTACAATCAGGCAGAAGGACGATTTTTCTTTAGCCACAAGGTTCCTCTTAACAAGAGAGAAGTTTTCTTCAGACTTTTCTCACAGCATCAGGTGCCATCATGGGCAAAACAGACCTGTGGTTATGAAAAACCCCATCCAACCAAAACAAAAGCTCAAGGAAGCCCTTCACCTGTGCCATCTCCCCCTATCATAACCAAACTGGAAATCAAAGAGCAAAAATTATATGATTGATAACACTTAGAGAGACAGTAAATATCGCTGTACAAATCTGATTGCAACTTCAATAAATCTGCTGCTTACTCTAGTTGTTAAAAGAAATAAAAGAAGACTAAATCATTTTGAATTCTTTTTCTCTCCCATTTGCAATAACTTTGGTTGAGAACAGTGAGAAGAGGAATCACAAAACATGATGGTGACTCCAAAACAAGGATGGGTTAACCTCAGAAGGTTCAGATGACTCTAGTCAGAGAAAGTATCAGGGAGGATTTTTCAAAATAGCTCAGTGTTGATCTAAACTTACTTCGGCTGAAGTCAACAATCAAACTCCCTGTGGAAGAAGAGTCAGTGACTTTGAAAGTGATACTTACAAAGAAAAATACTTCTGCTGGCTTTGATCGTGTAATTGAGATAGGAGTTTAACAAGATCAAGATTCTCAAGATTTCTTCTTGGACTTAAATATTGACTCTTACATTTAATTACTGACTAAATAACCTCTGAACTGCCGAATTTATTAACCGTAAAGTTCACTTTGGCAGGAGATGTTACTTGTAGACTTCATGTTTCATCTCAACAGTAGTACTGATCACACCAACTCTGTGTGGACTGCTTCAAATAAACAGATAAGAAAGCTCACTTGGCAGTTCTTGAATATTTAAATATTGTAAATTGAGACCTGAAAACGTTACAGCTTAAGACACATTCAAGTATTCATATTCATTAAAGAAATTAATTTTGGAAAATCCATGCTCCCCATTTTGCATCACTTTAGATCCCAGAATTCCATCAATGAACATAATTTGGCAGACTTAAAAAGACCAGTTCTCAGGAGGAACCACAAACTGCTTTGGAAATGCTGCTGGTGAGGAGTGAAATAGATCATCCCTGTGAATAAGCCTAAGGAACATGTGTCTGAATTCACATTACAGCCTGATCTCATCAGCTCACTTCAAACCTGAGGGCTCTTTGAAAGCCATGCTCAGAAAGCAATTTGTCTACAGCTAAAACCCACTGGTAATTCAGACGACGTTTTAAGTGATGTTCCTCGCAGCTCAAGACAACACTTTTTCTTTCAGTTTTGTTATAAAACTTTCATGTATGCAGGTTTGTACCATGTATTTGTCAACATGAGTCAAAAAAAGGCTGTCTGTCTCACTGTGGGGTCTTGCTATCAGTGATCTGATTTTACTAATAATCTCTGGACAGACTTTAAGATTATTTTCTTGTAAAATAGTTTTAGATTATCTTCTCATAAAATAATTTTATATTATCTTCTCATAAAGTAGCTTTACAGAGCCTAGAATCAGACTGCTCTTTTTTTCTTTTTTTTTTTTAAAGAAGTGGTGTTGCACAAAAAGGGGCAGGTTTGGCCTAGAGGAGTACAGACAGTTTTATGTTTTATAACAGTCCTAGGAAGGATTTCTGCAGTGTGCAATATCTGTGCAAAACCTTTCACTATTTAATAAACTCTAGTGCCATAGATGTTAATTTTAGCTGGATAAGGATTTGGCCCAGTGTGTAGAAATTCGTATCTACAATGTAGGATTTTATTGGGGGGGTTTGGGGCAGGAAATTTGGGTGATTTTTTTTCATTTATGAAGGATCTTTTCCTCTATTCAGTTTTACTGTTGGGATATCCTTTGACTACTATCTTAGTAAACTGAGTGAATAAAAAGACAGGAAGATACAGCATTCTACACTAAAATAAGCACCTTCTGTTATCAGTAAAATACAGATTTTGAGAGGAGTTAGCACCTTCCAGGATTTGGCTTAATAAAAGCAGCAGAGACTTCAAATTTAAATGCACATTCCCTTTGACGCACAGAATTTATGGCAAAATTCCACCAGAAATAAGAACGAAGTAAGAAATCTTGAACATACACACACACTTAATATGTCAAAATAGAACTGAGATATTAGATGCAAAGTTAAAAATGTAGGAAACTTTGGGACTTTTTTCCTTGAAAACTGGTGTAAAAGATAAAGAAAGAGAACTTAGTATTAACTAAAAAACCCCCAAAACATAATGGAAGATGGGTATAGTAATGGATGGAAATACTTGTAGCACATTAATCAAATCTTTTTAATTAGAAAAATGAAATAACCCCATCAAGTCAAACAAGAAGGATGTGGGCAAAATAAGCTTTAATTTTAACAGCAATAAGGAGCATCAAAAATCGCTGAAAGAGAAGAAGAGAGAGATTTGCATCTTTGCACGGGTCTGGTTTTGTGTGCAGTGAAACACATCCAACCCACACAGCCATCTGCTGAGGGCCAGCAGCTGAGGCTGGACCTTTTCCTGAGCGGCCCTTGCTGCAGGCTCAGGTGTTATCCTGAACCTCCAGGAAGCTCTAAAAGGTGAGAGAAGGTCTCTCTTGTTGAAGGACCTGTGAGTCATAGCCAGTGCTCCAACACCTGGATCTGCCCATCAGTAACTGCAATCGAGCAAAGGGCAGCAATGGGCTCTGAATAGGAAAGACCCACTTGGAAACAGGATTGCCTAGGAACAGATGCCTGAATTTAATCACCAAAAAGCCCTCAAAACCGGTGGGATATAACAGTTAGTGCACATGGGAAAGATGTGTTCACTCCAGGAAAACTTGAAACTTTCGAATATGAGGATAAACTCCTCCTAGGATCCAAACCTGAGTCCTGCAGCATTAAAACTGAAGCCTGCCTTAAAGGAAACTTGTCTCCATACCCACAGGGCCCCAATGTATCTTAAAGAACTAGATCTTGAAGAGGAAAAGTAATTTTAAAAGACAGGACTTTTAAACAATACTTTTAAAAAGTTCGAAAATATCAAGCAGGTGTTGATCGCCAAAAAATTTTGATCAATTCAGCAATTTCAAAAATTACCATTAATACACAGTAGAGACATTCCCCTGTCTGAAAAACTCTGACAATGTATGTATATCCCAGTCTAGAATAAATCACAGCAATGATCAGTTGCACATTTAAAATCCTTTGAAATGATGTATTAAATTTTTATCCTCCCAAAACAATAACTACCTAACACTGACCAGGCACATATTTTAAAGTGGGATGTTTTCAACTGACTTCAGTAACTTACAAATAGTTGAAGTAGATTTGCTTTGTTAAAAAGAAAAAAAAAAAGCAAAGTCAAGACCTTTCTTCCCAAGATCTAACCTAGAGAATATTTTGACAGCTAAATTATAAACTATGAGAACCAGGGGAGTTGTTATGGACCATCAACTATAGTGAAGCCACGGAGTGTTATTCAATTAATCATTTTACTCATTAGAGGTAAGTAAAAGCCAAAATAAAGTTAATCAAAGTCTTTTATGCCCTGTGTTTAGAGCAGCTCCCTGTGTCTTGATGGATTCTTCTTGTACCAGGGACAGTGTTTCAAAGACAGATCAATAAGCAGATTCCTGAAGTTTTGAAAATTAACACCTTTCTCTAGTTATAAGTCAATCAGGAAATAATACCAAAAAGAGTTGAAGAAGTCAACACAAGTTCAGTGGGACCTTAACATGTGTGTCCCAAATTGGTAGATTTAAGTCGTTCTATTTTTCCAAGCAGCTAATTTTCCCTTTTTGAAGTACTCACAGAAGGTCAGGATCAGTTTAAACATCAAAGCTCTATGAATTAAACAGCTTCATGGAAAACAGAGGAAGAAAAGTTGCCTGAAGTGAGACTCTGAAGTGATGCAAAGTGGCCCACCTCCTTTCCAGGCCAAACTGGGTGTTTGGATATCAGTGCAAGGATGCACTGGCACACCGGAGTGGAGCTGAGAGCATGGCTTACCTTACATATGCAGAAAAATACACTCATCCCCCAACCCCCCCCAGGGTCTTTTGTCCCCGAAAAAAAGCCCTCTTTGACTAGTTCTATGCTTTCCACTATCAACTGAATTTTTATGGATTTCTGCTGACATGTTCTATAATGTTTCAAAACATAGTAGGAAAGACAATACATGAAGTATGAACATCAATTGCTAGAAAATAATCCACAACTCAAGGTCTCTGGAAATTTATCAATAAAAGAAGCTCAGTGAAAATAGTTCTCCTTTAGAAGAAAACAGGGCTGCTTCTTTTAATCCATTTCTAAGACAATGCTCTTTTGACAGCTATTGTTAAAATGCCTTTTCAATAGTCGTTACTCCAATTTCATTTCTATTCAGCAGGCCTAAACACAGTATATACTTTTGGAACAAAATTAGTAAAAAATTAATTCTGAACATAAAGGCATTTGTGATTAATAACCTTTTATTGTGATGAGTAATGGAAGACTTCCATGAATTCTGCGGTTTTGATTCCTTTGGGAATTTTAAGAGAGGGCACTTATAAAAACACAGCCAAGTTGGCTTAAAAACTGAGCCAGAAAGCTCGCAAAATCAGATTCAGTTCTTTAGCCAAATCTAGAAATGTTATGGTAATACTGAAACAAAAACCCTTGTGTCATCCTTCAGCATCTCAAAAGCTCCAGAAAATGCCGTGATGGGCAGCACGACAGAGCAGAGAGGTCGAAATGGGATCTGTAAACGTGAGGCTCATCTGCTCCCCCAGCCACTCCTTAAAGTCGTCTGCCAGAATTATTGCCTTCCATTTGCTGTTCCATCAAACAGTACAGGAGGCATCATTCAGCAAATCAAAGGTGTGTCTAACCCCCAAAGATAAACTCTATCCACAAGCCAGTTGATGCCCTCGTCATGCTGAGCTGATATTGAAAAACATTTCCCAGAAGAACTCAGCCAGATTCTCAAAGCAAAATGCCTCAGCATGGCTCAGCGCTGGCTGACTTGTGCTGGTGGGACTCCACTAATTTCTTTGGAATTGCATCAGCAGTAAAATCAAAGAAAACAGCGATAAATCAGATTTTTTTCTTTACCTTTGCCATCTCCGCTGCTGTGCTTTAGTGGCGTAAATGATAAAAAAAAAAAGGTGCAAATGTAATACTATCAAACATATGTGGAGGATGTGTTCTATTTTCCACAAACAACATTTGTTTTATGAACTGGGCTCCCGGAGTTATGTTCTTCATACAAAGAAAAAAAGGAACAGAAAAGGAGCTGTGCGAGTTATCTGGCCATTTCTAACTTCACAAAAGTGCTTTCTCAGTTTTATATTTCAGGTTAGAAGATAAATAAGATTTGAGAATATGGTAATTTTTTAAAAACCTCTACCCCAAAAGCATGAAGTGGATGGTCCACCGGAAGGAAGACACACTACACTGATGAGACAAACCCCCTGGCTCAAGCAGTGTGCTCAGCTCCAGCCAGGACACTATTTCACTGTCTTTTAAGTAGATTTATTGCTGTTCCAAAATAAGCTGTACACAAACAAGCAGCAGAGAGATAGCAAAGAGATAAAAGTAGCCAAAGTCCTCAGTGTATTAATTCACCAATGCATTTTTTAAACACGTATCTCTTTTAGAATGCAAATTGCTACTCTGCTGGCATTTGGGATTCACATTAAAATATCTTGCAGAATGTTCTTTCTTTTTTTTAAACGTGTTTAAAACCTAAGTAAAACAATATTCAAAGTGTATGTCTGGGGCCAGTTGTCATTTGTGGGAAGTAGTGGGCTTCATGAATGTCTTGGCTATCTGACATTCACTCCCTTCTTCCTTTGAATTCTGAATAGCAATGGTTAAAATATTATTTTAAACTGCAAGTGCTGACCTTTCCGAGGTGGGTCCCTACATGGAAGGTGAAGGGCAGGTGTCCTGCTGAGATAATGTCACTCCTCAGCTTGCTGAAATCCATTGTGAAGTGCGCTCGGAGCGCGACGTTATCCCAGCACGAGCCGTGCCCCCCGGAGCGCTCCACTGCTGGAACGACAGTGCTGAACGGTGGTTGGAGGATGGCAACAAAGGGAAAGTTTTACACAGGGATGGTGGCTCCATGCAGTGCAGCTGGTTAAAATAATTAACAAATACCGAACTGACAGAACGACCAAAATTCCAATCCTGCCCAGAGGACAGTTTCCAGAATGCCAAGGGTACAATATTTAATCTAATATCCGGTCTAATATTCAATCCTTGAATCAGCTGCTACAGTCCTATGCCAGTCAGAGCCATTCATATGAGAGTGAAATCTGCAAAACTTCATAAAAGTCAAGTGGATGTCAATGGGACTATCGTGAGCTATTATGGGAAATGTATTCAAGCTATGATACAATACCAATGGACAACTCATGACTAAATTATTCGCTGTGATTTATTTGCCACCGTATCTCGCTTTGTGGCAGGCATGTGGGAGATTTTCCAGGTTCTCAACTAGTCCTGGAACAAACACAGGCTGCCTGTAAGCTTGCATTAGAGCTGAGGGAATATCAAGACAATTTCTTAATCGAACTAACCCCAAAGTTCTTACCTTAAGGCCTCCCTCCAATATATTTCCTAGCGAAAAAAATGACTACCAGCAAAGCCCTGTACCAGACCACAGGTGTGTGAGGAGGAGAGTTGGAAGGAGGGGAAAGGCACACCACAAAGCTCAGGATGGAGTGCTGCCAACAAAAATGTGAGTCTATTGAATTACAGACAACTTGTAGTGACCCAGCAAAGCCGGTCACTGTGGGCTAAATTTGCACTCAAGCTTGCAGGGGCAGAAAGGGAGAAACACCACCATTTTTACTGAGGAACATGAGTTTCTATTTTCAACCTGCCCTTCCTTTCTCAGCTATGGTATCTCCTCTCCAAGAAGGCATTTTGGCTGGCATCGAGACCCAACAGCTCCAGCTGAAACCTTTGGCAGCAGCCATGGGCACAGACAGCAAAATCCAACCCTCCTCCTCAGAGACAGGCAGGATCCGTATGGCTGAAGGTGCTAGCACTTTTCTCAACTGTTTTAGTCCATCTCTAATGGAAATCTAATGGAAATCATAAATTACTGAAAAAGGTCCACAGGTGCTGAAATTTACTACTGTGTTGACTGCTGGCAAGGTCTGAAAGTGAGGAACAACGCAAGATGTGCTAGGAAAATGAAATATTTATGACATTCATATTCTCCCTCAAGCTTAAAAAAAAGCCACCCAGCACACCTTTTGCTTAGTGACCAAATAATAAAGCCAAAAAATGAAAAACAAAACAAACGTGCAGAAAAAGAAGGAAAAAAATCTTGACCCATGCGGGTGTTTTTAAAACTATCATTCCAAAGGGGATCCTTCTCATAGCAGGTCATGGGGTTTATTTATTTTATTTTTTAGAGTATTGTAATTTTATCTGAGCGTAAGAATAAATTGGTCTCAATGAAGAGAAGAACGGAATGGCTCATCATGTTAAACTCTGAATAATCAATGACATTTCTCAATATGCTATTCAGTACAGTATATTGCTAGATATTTTATGCACAGAGAGGAAGTTGAGATAATTTTTCCCACAAGTAAACGCTTGCTGTAGTTATTGTAGTTTGCATGAGACAGGAATGACTTGGAGCAAGGACAATAAAAAAGCAGGGGGGAAATTACACTACAGATTTGATCTGGCTTCCACAATCAGTTTGGCAATTGGTTTCATTGGGAACAGCTTCAAGCCTTGCAAGAATTAATGAAAAATAAAGGTTGGCTTTGAGCAGGATCGGCACAAAAAATAATGTGAATGGCATGAAAGGTTTTGATTTTATGCATTAGACATGGGCAGGGGGTGAAGAACAATCACTTCTAGATTTTCCAAATACGGAGTTGGATGTGAACTTGGTGGCAGTCCTGTTTTAAACAATTCACACCTAGTTGCACCTTGCAGGCTCCGCAATCACTCTGATGTCTACCATATGTGCAGAACGACAATTTAAAAAATGGGGTGACACAAAAGCTAGGATCTTTCTCATAAGGTGCAGATCTATTGCTATAACATACTTTGGGATTTAACACCAATTCTTTAAAGCTAAGTCTATGCTTGAGAGTCAAGGACAAGTTGGGTTTTACGCACAAAGATAGAAAGTGAGTACAGAGACAAGTAAATGACCCTGCCATCAAACCCAGATGCAGAGAGCCCGTGGGAGACTGTGTGTCCTTCAGCATGAGCTGACTGTCCCTCCAAGCCTGAGAACATTCTGGAGTACGACTTGTGTCTTCCTCTCCCTGGAATGTATCGTACATGACGGATCAAGGCTGATTTCTAAATGACTCCACAAGAGGTCACCACAAGACGAACAAATTGTTGTCATGGATTTTGTAATGTCATTCCTGAAATTTCACAGGCATTGGTATCTATCTGCTGAATTGGACAGGAAGGACTTCAAGGGGAAAGGGGATGACGAGTCATCCTTGCGGCATCCTGCACCCCAGCAAGGTCAGTAAGGAAATGGGGTCAGAGCCTAATGATGTGAGTGATGTTATCTGTGTGTCACAGGATTGGCCTCGTATTCCTTGTGCAGTTGGGGCATTGAGGATGCACCTGCACCATGCAACAGAGCGTGCTAGAGAGACACCCAAGTTCGAATGGTTTGAGCTACTTCTGAGAGTGAAAAAGCACAGCCACGTATGCAAAGAGCTCCAACATCTCCACTTGTTCGCAGCTGAGAGACAGAACTAATGAACGTGTTGCTGCTGCTGCAGCCACGCTGAGCCAGTGCCTCTGGCCGTGCTGTGAGGACACGCGGCCCTCCTGGGGCTCCACGGGGTGTGCCATCCCAGTGCCCCTGGCAGAGAACTAGCTGAGCCTCAGGGAAATATCATGGAAGTCTGGTCTATCCACAAGCTGTCTCCTCCAGCCCACTGATAAACCCATCAAATTAAAATGAAGAGCAGGCGCTTGGTAAGAGTTCATATTGTAGAGAGCTTAGTGAGAAACTGTTGGAGGTCAGAGTGACATTAATCCCCCACAACACAGGGACAGACTTGGAACTGGATGGAAACTTTCTCCAGCCCCCACTCAGCAAAACATTTAAGTAGGGGCTCACCCAGAAGCCTTACAGCTGGCTTATTCATAAACTTCATATGGAGCACGGGAAAATACGTGCCTTTAAAAAAAAGCACTGTCTGGGATCTAAAGAGACAGATAAACCAATATGTTAATTTCTGATTTGCTTGTGACATTCGAAAGGTTCAGGAGCTGTGATATTCTGAGTCTGGAAACCGTTTCCCAGTGCTGTTTTGTGTGCTGATTTGATTTGTACAAGGATCAGCCTGAGACAGGTCACGGAGAGCAAATCACTTTAGTAAGCTAAACAGTAGTAATAATTTTAAGTGCTATTTTCCCCTTGAGATTAATTTTATTTTCTAATATAACCAGAGGCCAGTCAGAGAAAGAGGAGAAGAGAATGACATTTTCCTGGATCCTAAAAGAAAGCTTAATGATGGAGAGGGGGTTTAAAGATAATGGGAAATGGGGAGAGGCAACTGTAATAACACAGGAAGACTTTACATTTATGGAGGATGAAATTCACCCCTATGTACAGGGCTAGGACAAGGATCATAAAGTTTAAATGTTTATCCACCACAGAGGTGGATTTCACCCATGGTTACTTGTCTGTCCTCCAAGTGTGCACACACACAGCTGAGAAAAACAGAGCCATAGCCCAGGATAAGGCTCTCAGACCACAACACTTTCTATTTTATGCACAAAGCAGCAGTGTCAAAGATGTACAAAATAACAAAGATTGCTTTAAGGATGTCAATAGACAGGTGCTTGTATAAAGAGAGAAGTGGTTTGGAATCAAATAAACCAAGAAAATCAGCAGGAATGTCCTTTCCCTTGCATGACATTACCTGGATGAACTATGAAGGTCCAGGCAGCCTTTCCCCAGTTACTAAAAAGCAGCTTTTTCCCAAAATCCAGCATAAACCCTGACTTCTCCAGACACAAAAGGACAGTGACTGATCTCTGGGTGCAACAGCTCCATTGCATCCATTCTCCGTGTGCTTCACCATTCCTGCAGGATGCATTTCCACATCTTCATTCTTCATAATGTCTTACCCGTGCCCATTTACTACTTCCCATATAAACACAGACACTTCCTCAAAACATTCTTTAAGTCCATTGTTTGCCAGCACTGTCACAAACTCTGCTCAAGGGTTGACTAATAATTTGCAGGAAAATCTTATAGCAACTGTAGATTGTGTGGTCCTACTGTCACAAGCAAACAAATAATTTCATATGAAGAAATCCTGTATTTCCTGTACTTAGGAGCTCTCTAACTTGTATGGGATTTAAATCAGCTTCCAACAGACCTAATGAAAAACTCTTAGTAGCTTCTGTGGGGTGTGGGTTGTGTTCCATGGACTTCTAGAAAAAACAGTGATGTTAAGTTCATCAAAAGCCTCTGCAAATTGATGCTGATTTGGGTAAAATGCTGAAAGAAAAGAGCAAAGATCAGGATAATTTTTTAAAAGGCAGTATTACCTTCTAAAAGACACTGTCGTATTTCTACATTTCTTCCACTTTTCCTTAGATATTGAAGATGAAAAGGTTAGAAAAAAAAGTATAAAATGTTGTGAATCAAATTCAAGACTTTTTTACTTAAAGGAAAAGAAGCCAAAACATGCTACAAGCCATATATCACAGACTCAAACTTCCAGTTTAGGAGGAAGTAGCTTTGACTTTTATATTTAAACTTAAAAAAAAAAAACCAAACCAACAGAAAAAAAAGGACCCAACTTATTTATATCATCTTGAAACTGAAATCCAGCCTAACTAATGGAGCTAAAGCTCATCTGCATGTTCAGCTCCTGAGCTGTCTCCTCTGAAACTCCCTCTGGATTGTCCGTAAGGCAGCACAGCCATGGAGGATTAAACATTAATCAAACACCAACTACAGTTTAAATCTTGCAGGCACTTACACACACAAAAAACTTCCTATATGCAAATAGCCCTTTTGAGTTCAAAGCATTTGCTTCACCTATATAAAGTTATTTACATGCACAAGTGTTTGCAGGTTCAAGGCCTATAACCTGAAAAGCACAATAATGTTTTCAATAGTCCCTCTTGAGCTACTTCATGGCAGTTTACTCTAGCAAGGGAAGGAGTTTCTGAGTATCTATTGCTCCAACTAGTGTTCTTCATCCAGCCTCACTCCGTGTCTTCACAACTCACCAGATTTAAAAATATGGTACTTTCTACAACTGTTTTACTGGAGATGCAAAGCATATGGTAATTTTTGAGTAAACTGTGTGCCCTTCCCTAGAGAAAATACATTTAAAAATAAACCTGCTATAGAGTCTATAAAAAGGCACACACAACACACAACTAAGTCATTGCTGCACAATACAAAAAAATTGAGACAGCTTGAACTAGTACAACTTTCCTAAGCAAACGAGGGGAAGCACAGGGAATTGGTGCAAAAGAAATCTAAAAATCAAAGTGACATTGTTAGCACTAAATTTTCCCTTCATTAGTCTCTTATCGTGGTGTTTATCCTCCAGACTCTCCTCCCTGCATCCAAAACGGACCAGCCTGCCTCACTTAGGAGTTGATTCAGCAGTGGGATCTACAGGGATGCACATCTGCAATGCTGTGAAGCCCAGGTCTTTTCCCATACAAAATGCTCTATAGATGGCAATTTTTTTCCACTGCTACTAAATATAATGAGTCCTGCAGTGGAACTTGGCAGCTCCTTGGCATTGTACAGCAATTACCGGGAAGAAGGGAAGAACACAATCATTTCCAAATGAAAGAATGGGGAATTAGATGAGCATAATGTAGTTCTCCATTGGAACAAGAATGGGACGCTGGAATTCTATGGCATCTTTTTTACATGTACAAATGGACTCTTCTGATTTCAGAGATGCTTGGAGCAGCATAAATAGTCCTTTGTCAACTAAAAATCAGCCAGTCCCTGAGCTGAAGTCCAAGGAGTTTCCACTACCTGAAGAAAAGACTTTGTATTTCTTGTCATAAATATCTCGCTCGGATTTGGAGAGCACGTTTTAAAGAGGGAAATAGAACAGAGCTGATCCTACTAAATAAATAAAGCAAAATATACTGCACCAGCCATTTAGATTGCCCCCAAAGCAACTCCTTTCTCCTTTTCTCCTGAGCTTGAGCCTACATGAGAAAAGAGTGACCCCTCATTAATACTCTCCTTACAGACTGCTTATTGTTTTTACTTGTTTTATTTCCTTGCACTTGGAAATAGAAGCAATAAATTTCCAGGGAAATGAAACTCACTTATCAGATTTTCCAAGCATCAAGTTTCATATTAGGAAAGGGAACGGAAAAAAAAATCATTCTAAGGGGACTCGGTACAGCTGTAAACCAATATGTGGAAGCTGTATCAGAGAATAAACCCTCCTGGCACACTCACTGCTATAAGCCTCAAGTTTCAGTCAGAAATTTTCTTGAAAGGGCCAACAAATTTACAGGGCAAGTATTTAGTGATTCACAACCAAGACCCCTCAAATCAAATCAATGCAACTGACATTTAACAAGACCAAATATTGTCATGTCTGAAACAAAACGTGGATGGGCAGTCATTGTCTTTCCCAAACCACCTTTACCTGATTTTTTTTAAAATTTTCCTTTCAACAAACTTTTTTTTTAATCTAACGCCCTGACGGGAAAAAGACGAATAAGAAATTTCCCAATCGAAAAATTTCTGTTCACTCCTCAAAAACATTTCAATTTCTTTTTCATGTTTTCTAGTAGACAGATATTTAGGTATTTTCCCTAACACAAGTTCACTAATCACTGCCCAGTTCTCTTTCTCAGTGTCCTTCCAACTGACCTTGCTGAGAATTGACCTCGCACAGAGACCAGGACAGGGTCAGGCTGACAGAGAAAATCTAGGGCCAGGCTCTACCGCCAATTATCACGTTATAAATCAAGATTAATACCACAAACTTCATGCAATGGGTCTAGAATTAAATCTCCCCCGCAAGAACTTAGTTCACACGGACAAATCCTCCCATGGGGGTAAATATCAATGTTGGGGAGGGGAGTGCAGGGCAAGGCTCTTTCAAACCACTGGCCATAGTGAAAGGAATTTAGAGGCTTTTTAGACTGATTTTAAAAGGCCGTGTCTGGCACGAAAAACTCCTATTGCTTGTGTTTATGCACAATTCTACACGGCGATAGAGAACCAGGGAACGAAAGAGTTGTCAAATCCCTGAGCAGGGGGGAGTGCAGGAGCACAGGGAGCAGGCAGGGATGCTGGCAGGGATGCAGGCAGGGTCACCTCTGCCAGCAGCTTTGCCTGCAGCATTTTATTCCCTGACACCCGGGACTGACCGGGCTCCTGCCTTCGAGCAGCTCCTCCACACTGCCAGGCAAGCCTTAAATACCACATCAAAGTTACTGTTAGATTCCTACGAGGAGACACTTCAGTGTGTCCCAATCAGGCCTTAATCTTTGAGTGCTGTTTTTTCTCTCTCTCTTAAGGATCATGCTGGTTTTTCCCTTTGCCCAAGAGCTCTAGCTGAGCCAAAGCAAGCATCGCTCAGCCATCAAAACAAGCCAGAGCAAAATAATCCTTTTTTTTTTTTCCTGATGACTACCACGAGGAGGCACTGCAGCCTGCTTTATGGAAGGATTTTTTTATTTATTAAAAAAAAAAATAGGAAAAAAAAAAAAGAGGCAGGAAAGAAAAGAGAAGAGGAGAGGGAGGGGAAAAAAAAAAAAAAAAAAGAACCAACCACCCTGGTGAAGTGTCTATTCGACACCAGCACAGCTCTGGTGTCATTCCCTATTTAATGGCTGTCAGTGAGGGGGAAAGACAACGTGGTGGGTAATTAAAACCAAATTGCAGGCAGGAGATGACTGCAGAAGGATGATATTGTCATTAATACTGATTTAACATGCACCTGGGTAAGGTGAGAGAGTGCAGCTAGGGAAATCGCAAAGGCACCAGGGTTGCCTAATTTAAAGATGTAGGGTTTCCAGCCGAAGCATGTTTAAAACCCGAATAAAACCATCATATTATGACAGCGGATATAAAACTGAAACAAATGTGCTACACATGTCTGTTAAAAAGAAAAAACTCTCCAACCCTGTGTTCCCAGCAAAGCAAGCGCTGCGTCCTCTCTGAAGTTCAAAAGTATTTTTTTTTAAAGAAGGTTTTTTGTTGGGTTCTCTCATATCTTGGTTTCTAATGTGTTCAGTGCTTCCTCTGGTTTTACAAAGCTGACTGACAAGAAGGGACCTTTGTTAGATGGAGGGGGAAAAAAAACCCACTGAAAAATCCAGTCTGTCTCACAGAAAAAAATTCTGCTCCATTAATATTTCAGGGAGTAAAAATTCCCCACCTCGTATTTAGTGCAGGACTGTGGGACAATTCATTTGTGAAGAAAGGAAACTGTAGACTAGCTACAGAGACAGGAGATAAAACAAGGAAGGTTTGTTAATGACAGCATGTTGCAGACTCCAGAGTTTTGTGTCATTCTAGCCCTGACCGGCTTCGTTCCCAAGGTTCAATCCCAGATCCAACAGGGCTGAGTAAATCTTGTCTGCCCAGCATATTGCTAAATGCATTGTACATCAGCAGCTCTTAATCACAAATTTAGCTATTGGACTTTTCCTTAGTGAAACAATGCAGTTCAAGTCTTTGAAAAAAAAATTATGACACCTAAAGGTGAAAAAGTATTTTTTACAAAACCTATACTCCTCCCTTTTTTTTTTTTTTTCTTCTTGAGAACTCACTCTCTGGACATCACATCAAGTTCAAATAACTGAAAGGCGGGGTTGCAGCCTTCACAGGCAACATATTGCTATACAGGAGAATGTTCAAACTACAGCTGAAATCGGGGTCGGAACTGATAAATCTCCTTTTAGTTTAATTGCAAAGGAAACGTGTATGGAAATTACCACCTTTCTGTCTTACTCTCAAAAACTGAGTCATTAAAGAAATCATGGAGATATACACATGTTCCACAGAAAAACATATTCAAAGGCAAGACTTCAAATGAAAAAAAAAAATTAAAGGCAAAGATAAAAGAGCTCAGGTAGAGAAAATAAAGGTGATGGGTCCTGACCCAAAGGCTGTTGAAATCCACAGCGAAGTTCTAAAAATTCCGGAGACTTGATCAAACTCATAACAGACATTATTATGACAGGATTTCACTGTTTCGTTTTCCCTTCTGCAAGAAACCTGAAAGGTACAATTAGACTTTTAATTAAACCGCAGATATGTTTGTCACCTTCTGACGATTTGCACGAATTTTTTTTTTTACGATTCACAATTACCTGTGAATTAAATACTCCTCTTCCTCTCCCCACTCCCGGCGCTGCAAACAGGGACCAGCCAGCTGTCCCTCTGCTTGGGGGCCGCTGCTTTTGGGGACGCGAGCGGGTTTGCAGCGCTGGCCGGCGGGAGAGAGTTCGGAAAATGCTCATTTTCAGAGGGTGCAGCAAAAGGAGTTCAGCTCCGGGTCAGATCCTCCCCAGACACCTTGAAAGGCAGGTGTCAGGTGTGCCGCATGCACAGACGCAAAGCAGGGCGAGCGACGGCCGATGCGGAGCTGAAGGACCGAGCCAGCCGCCCGCCCGCGGTGCCCGGCGGTGCCCGCGCCCGGCCCCGGTGCCACCGGCCCCGCTGCCTCCTGCAGAGCGGGGATAATTCACCACCTTGCTGGGGGGCAGCAAAGATAAAGGCATCGCTCTCTGGGAAAGCACTCAGATTTCGTGACAAGAGAGGCAGCGAAGGACCCAGGCAGGCAGGTGCTGTTTCTCCCCGGGCTGGACGCAGAACAGACAAGCTGCTAGAAAAGACTGGCAGAAAAACACGAGATCTGCCGAAGTCAGTGAGAGTTTCACTGACTTGTACTGAATAGACTTGGAAAGCAGCTTCAGTATCAACAGTTTCTAAATTAAAACCTGTTTAGGTGATCCTCAGATCACGCACTTGCTTGCCCGTTTCACCCAAATTATCTTTTTCCCCATATTCTAAAAACTGGAACTCCAGTGACACTCACAAACAACATATGTTGGTCAGATGAACATAAAATCAACTTTTTTTTCCCCCCTGTGTGTCTGTGTATGAATATTTTATGGCTCAGTATTTTCCAGATCCAAGATCAGAATTCAGCTATCAATTTTCTGGACCCTGACACTCCATTTTCTTAATTGATAGTAATTTAAAAATCAAGTGACTTATTTGCAGTCTACTTTCTTGTTTAAGAAAAAAAGGAAGCAGACATCTTTATAATAGCTGCCTAGAGAAATGTCATGACAAATTGCAGCATAGATCAGAAATACTACTTAGCAAAGAGCTTAATACAAGCAGCTTAATACATAAATGCGAAAAACTAGGAGCAGGATAAAAAAAAATAGAATCCTAATCTCTTTTGCTCAACTTTGAAATCTCTAAGGCCCACATCCTAAAAAACCTTGGTGCTTTATTTTCCCATCACAAGGAGCCCTCCTCAAGTTAGTAACTCTAATAGAGTACGTGCGTGAAAATCCACTGTGACAAGACCTAAAGTACATTTTCTAGTTGGGAATATTGGTTGCATTTTTCCCTTCCTGTTCTTTCTTTTCTCTCACTTATAAAATAAATATTCTGTTATGATTTCATCTGTCTAAATAGAGGCATTCAGATAAACTACTTCCACTATTGCATCAAAGCATGATCTAAACATTTGGATATGAATCAATTAAATTCTCCTTTTCACTTTGAAAAACTTGCCAGAGGAATAGCCTTCTTTCCATATTAGTTGCTTGAGAGTTAGGGGGATTTTCTCCATATTCAGGTCCTGATAAAAAAAAAACCTGTCTAAAGACAGTTAATTTGGAAAATTTTAGGGATTTTTTTAATATACATAAAATAGATCATGTTGTAATTTCTTTTATGACACGAGGTGAAAGCAGAAGAGCCTCCAATATTTTTTATGTTTGGTTCACTCTGAATTCAGAGAAAAAAATCCAGAGAAAAAAGTCACTTTCCAAATTCTGTCATCCCTGCACTTACAAACCAAGGGGGTTATATTCAATAAGCTCTGTGCTAACAAGGCTTCAGGTACCAAAAAAGAAAGTTGTGTGTTCCTCAAGTACCCCCACGAAAGGAAGTGATCAGTCTTCAAAGCAACTGATAATTCATGGACAGAAAACAACAATGCTCAACCCAATAAAAGCAGCTCTTCTGCAGTGAGTTGGAAATCTGACCCCATTCCCAATAGCTGACTGCAATAAAGCACAGAAAATCATGAAGCAACTACCTGACACTTAATACTGGGTTATTATTAGAAAACTATTTTCTTGTGGAAAAAAGAAAAAAAAAAGTAATTTTTTCTTGCACTGCTACAAGAAAAAGGCAAATAGCATCCCTTTCGCCTTTTAAAAATACTAATGTCTCTATATTGAGTTTATTTGCAGTTGAAGTAAGAAATACATGGGACAAAGCTTCCCTAGGTGCAAAGTGATATTTCTCTGTGGGCTTCAGTGGAGCTATTTTCATTTATTCTGGGTCTGGACCTGGCAGAGGAATTTTTAAATTTTTTTTTTCCTCCCAGAAAGGTAACAGCTGCCAGCAGCAAACCCAGAAACATGCAGTTTCTGTTATATTTTGCTTTCAGATGAAATGGAATGTCTTCGGGGAGCCCAGAGGCATGCTAATGAGACAGGTTCAATGGAGATGGACACACTGAGGCAGCACCTTGGCCCCTGCTCTGGCTGCCCTGTGTGCAGAGCACGGCTCAGCGGCTGGAGAGGTGCCCTAAGGGGGGCATGGGAGGATTTCCATCGCACAGAGATTCTTGCTTATGAACTTTCATTAACACAGGGTTAATTTCTAAGGACACCGAAGAGTCAAAATGTCTTGCAATTGTTCCAGGACTGCTACACAGAGCCATTTTTGTACCAAAAAAAAAAAAATTATTTGGATTCATGCAAATGTATTTTGTTTGCGAAGGGGAATATTGAATGTTGGACTTGTTTTAACTCAGCAAATACTGTAATATTAATGTATTCACTGAGTGGATTAGGAAATTTAGCTTGTAATTTGTTGCTGCTACTAGTTGTCATTTTTGATTCCTGGAAAAATGAAATAAGATTTAACTTCAAAAAGTTCTTCTTTATTATCTAATTAAATAAAGGTGGCAGATTAATTGACTAATTGGTGCTCATGTATAGATGGAGACATATGGAAAGGATTTAAGATTAGACATATGGAAAGGATTTCTAAGATCTGTAAGACTGTGAGCAGCATTTTATCAGATGTTTTGTATACAACACGTGACCTGCACAAAATGCTGCATTCAGCATATACGCCAGATTCATAAATGGGTACATCTGAAATTCAGCCTCGTGGACATATTCACAATCAGCAAAGATGCAGACTAGTAATTCCATTTTGGACACAAACCCAGCAGCAAGGAGGAATCTTAAATACATACTAAAGTGCCATAATAAACAGTGATTTTAAATTTTTTTTTAGGGACAGACCCTACCATTCATACTCACACTGAGTTATACACAAACACTTGAAAAATACCCATTCAAGCGGGTGGCAGCACAAAAGTGCCAGACTCTGAGTAAGATCTCAGCTGGCTGAGTTTAATGTGCACACAGAGGGACAAGGAGGGAAGGTGTGGGGATTTAAGCCATTCCATTTCAGTATTAATTCACAGGGAGGTGGTCTAGACAGCGGAACTCAACGCCACAGCGTACACGCAGAGCCAACAGATACAACCACGCTCGCAGCAAAAAAAGAAAAACACCGAGTCAGACAAGGCTTGCAAGAGAAAAACAGTTACATTCTGTTAGGTTAATGGGTTGCAATATCCCTGCCACATCTGCAATGGTTTTAGAGGATTTATACCTGTAGTGAAGCAAACGATGACCGCATTGCATTATCGTCTTTCAAATAAATACAATATATTCTTGAAATACTGCTTTGGTCAAGTGCCTGGGATTCTCGTTCGACTCCAGCAAAGATTTTGACTGCAACTCAGAATTGCAATGCCTATTTGGGAATTATAATAGAGCAACTTGCTACGAGGAAAAAGGTGGATGCTTTTACTCCGAAAACAAAGAAAAGGTCTATGTCATCGCTACCCTGAAAATGACACTTGAACCTGGGATTTGTGTAAATGTAGTGATGAAATCTTGAAACACTGTAAGAATTTATTAGCTAGAGAACCCTTCACAAGGGGCCAAATCAGTAAAGATGGCACTCTATGTAAAGTTATCACTTAGAAAAAAGAGGGTTTTTTACTCAAATACAGGTAGAAAGCCAGCAGTCACCCTACAGCTCATGGAGGTGCCAGTGTTGGAAGAGACAGGCTGACTACACTGAGAAGAAACCCTATTTATATTTTCCAAAATTCCTGACATTAAATAGGTATTGCCTCCATTCATGATCTTGGAGCAGTCACAGCTCAATTCTGGAATTAGCATAATTTCCTACAGCCTTATCCCAATACCCCTAAGGAGTTTAGAATGCCATGATACCAAAACAACTCATTTTTCAGCTCCTGGTGCAAATGGCCCATAAATAAGGAACGATTTGAAGACACTGATTCGGTTTATCCTCTGGAATGTAGGTATCCCGTTATTCTGACTGCACCATTCCATGTTTACTTAACCCAACTGGGAAAGTAACTCTTAGTCAAAATATGCCCAGGTACCCACAGTGCCCACAAACAATGAATAAGAAATTTGAAGATACTGATACTTTCCCTCAATTTACTTTTCTGGAAGTTGCAAAATATCCCAGTTTGTCAAAGTTAAAAGCCTTAACTCTTCCTAATCCTAACCATAACCTTAACCCAGCCCCAGACCCTGGCTCGCAGAGGCCTGGGAACCCAGCGCTGCCTGCAAATCAAAAAGAATAATTCCTTCAAAGCTCCTGATACTTCGCTCTTGTTTTATCTCCAGGAATTTGCAAAGTCCCACACTGGCTGCTGTCTCCCCATTTTTCCTACTGCACGGCCTCACTCCAGCTGAAAGCAGACAACGACACCAAGTTTCCCCCCCAGAAATTGGGACATCTCCCAGCGTGTGACACCGAGCACTTCTGACCCCAGCCCTAACTCCAACCTAACTAAGCTTGGGAACTGAAGAGAGACTTGCAGATTAGTCACGCTTTTTGTTCACCTGTCTGAAAGTTGCAAAAGACCACTGCCCCTCCTGCACTACAGACCCCAAACCTGGGCCTTATTCCTAACCATAGGCAGGCATGAGAAACATCTGCCAGCCTCCAGCACAGAATGGGAGAGCAGACAGCAGACAAAACAGGGGTTCAAACCAGCACGCCCAGAGCAGGGCTGATTAGGGGAAACCTTTTTATTAAAAGCATCTCAGATTGTATATTAAAGAATTTAGCAGTGCTTACTTTAGGAATCTGAGAAAACAGGTATAAACTAGTGTCATAAAAACCTAATTTTATGTAGTGAACAGTGAATGCCAATTTCCTCATGGTTAGTAGTATAAAGCATCTCAATACACTGCGAGGGACTGAAACAGGCAAACTACATACAAAAATACACTAATAATACTGTTAATAATTTCTGCTTACTACTTATATTAATAACTAAAAGAGGACAGGGGAAATATATGTTGTGAAATCTTATTTTTGAAAGGTTATAACCCAGCCTTCATGTTCACTTTCACGATAAACCCAAATTTCCTTGTCAATCCTGCACTTAAAACAAGCGAGAAGTAAAAGATTGAATCAAGATTCCGTGAGTTCAGAGAAATACTGTATACATTAAAATAAGAATTAATAATGCCTCAGAGGATCTTAAAAACTGTTGACAGACCCATGTGTCCCCCTATCCAGATATGTCCGTGTGTGTTGTTTCCAAATGTGAGATTTAACTAAGTGTGTCAGGTACCAACTCATATTTTTCTTATTTTCTGTCACGTGCATCAGCTGGTCCTTTCCTCTAACAAAGGAACCACAAATTGTCATGGAGGTGACTCACTAGAAATATGTCTCAAAGATGAGTTCGGAAAAAAAAAAATAGAAAAACATTAGAAAAACAAAACTGTCCCTGTTATAGTCGTGGTTTTTGATTTTGCACAACTCTGTGTTTTCCTGCAATCCCACCCAGGTTGCCCATTCCCAATTTACAGGGCCCGCACGCCTCCCCATGCACCAGCTGCGGCAACTGAAAGTAATTATCACTCCAGACACAATAAGGTGTTAAAGGTAGTGGCGAGCATTTTGTGCAAAAGGAAAAAAAATTAGGAAGAAGGGAACCTGATGAAAGGAGATTAGTGTCTGTTAGTCTTTTGGAGAGGAACAGGGGAAAGCAAGGAGGGGGAGCGAAATAATAAATAACCCCAATCCTTAGGGAATACTTGCATATGTGGCAGACAATGAAATAAAAGTTTTCTTTGAAGAGTGAGTTCCTTTTCGGATGAAGTAAGCGGCACCAAAACGAAATCACAGAGTTATGTTACAGCTGATGTATAACTGATCAAAAGAGCAACAGGATGGAGTTACGAGAACAGAGGCTGAGAAAAACAGAATTAAACCAAAACATACTTCTTTGGAAAACAACCTACAGGACCCAGGGAATGGGAACAGCCACTGCCGGGCAGCTCGCGGAGGCTCTAAGGAGCAGCCTGGCAGCCTGTTCAATACCTGTCCTGGGCTTCTCCTGGGGGGTGGGAGGGAAAGGGAAGAGACAGCACACGCGGGAGGGAAGATCTTACTGGAAAAGTTGTCAGAGGCAAGGCAGGGAGGGCACGGAAGAATACGAGTTCGCTCCCAGGAACGGCAGAGAGGTCGGATCCGTTCTGGCTCTCTGTCTCTTTCCAGGGGATCTAATTTGCAGTGAAGCCCCTGGGACTCCTGTCTCCGGCACTGGTAGGAATGAGATCACAGCCTGAGTATTTGTTCTACATTTTCCAAGAAAGTAGATTTTAGTGCAGCAAAGGACTCACAGAAGGATCTCTGTGAATGATTCAGGTATGCACACATCGAGAAATGTGCGGGAGCTGTAGAGGGAAGGGAATCTTTTTAGCTCTGCTACATTTCTGCAAGGGGTACAGGTTTATTTATTTATATAGGTAATAGCTGCTCATTCTGATCCTACTTGCACCAGTTTTTTCTCTGAAGTAATTCCACTGATGATTTAATGCCTGCTGAATTGCTGGTGGGGGTATTCCCAGCCTTTCCAGGCATGATCGGCTCTGCTACGGGGCAGCGTCCAGCAGCTACAGATGAAATTTGTGATTACCCCTTCAGCTAGCACAAAAACCTGGAACACAGGCTGTAATCAAGAATATCCAATCTTTTCAGTGGGAAAACCCACACTTTAGCTGTCTATCTCCTAATTTCTGTGATAAGTTCTGGATGCTGATCAGTCTCCTCTTTATTTAGTAAAGCACAAGTAGAATCTGACACAGAGCAATGTGAAACATTCCCAAAGAAATTGCATCCAACTCACCTACATTATTAGAAGCTTCCAATTCAACAGAGCTCAAAGCTAAAAAATAGAGAAATTGCAGTCTATGGAGCATTCAAAGAAGGACTGGTTTGTACAGCTGTAAACTAATGTACATGTTTTCACAGAGATTTTCTGCATTTTAATAGCTCTGACTTCAAGTTACACAAACCTTTCCACTTGTCTTTTGTACTGGAGATTTTTGAATGCTGTAAAATCCCCAGCTTTGGAAACGTGACCAGTTACAAATTTAAGCGAAGAGTTGCGATTTGGTTTGGGTTTTGTTCACAAATCTCTGCAAACCAAATGACACCCTTCTCGGCAGAGCAAAATAACCTCTCCAGTGCCCCTTGCAAAACATCTTCCAGCCTCATGGAGCCAGAAATTAGCTCAGATGTTCCAGAGTAAAAAGAAACACCCAGGGCCAACTGGAAAGCATCATCACATACAGCACAGCAGGCCTGCAGCATTGACTCTGATGTGTCCTTGACACATCTTCTCTCTAGGTGGTAAGAGAAAGGTGCTATCGACAGGTGACTAAGGAAGGGAGAGGCAACATATGTGCATAAATATATATATATATATATATATATACACATATATATATACACACACACATGGAAGTCTAGTGCTTCCCGACCCAACTTTCAGCTGCTGCCTGTCTTATTTCTAGTTACTCCCTTGATCAAAAGTAAGATGATACATCACTGTAGCAGACACTCAGCTGCAACTGAAGCAGGAAGATGTTCCTTGGACTTCTTTTGGGAGTATAGGAATCTACTGATCACACTGTTTCTTTAGAAGTTTGTTCCTTCAGTAGAAATCCCCCCTCATTTCATCCACCCACTGTTTAATCTCTGTAGCAAGTGCCAGAAATTATTCAGTACGTATTGGGACAAGAGGATGTGGCACTCGGGGACATGGTTTAGTGGTGGACATGGTGATGCTGGGTCAATGCTTGGAATTTATGATCTCAGAGGTCTTTTCCAACCGTAACAATTCTGTGGTTCTAAACACAAGCAGATTGTTTTTTGTGTTGCTGCACAGCATTATCAGTTAGGTTCATTTCCATATTACTGGTGCTAGAATTTTGTAGGATAAATCAGTCAGATATGCCATATTCAATGGCTATGTGTTTTCAGTTTCTGAAGTAAGAAAAAACTTAAGAAGAATTTTTAAAAAGAAAAAAAAATCAGGACAGAAGGAAATGTAAGTAAAAATAAAATTGTTTACAGCTTTTCTTCATTGTGAGAGGGAGCTTCTATATATGTGCTAAGGTAAATAAGAATACTGGATGATATAGAAGGTCTAGTAAGGACATGTCTAGAGGAGGTTGGGGCTACTGATTTTGTTTAAGGCCCTATCTCCTTCAAATGCTTGTACTTGCAGGTAACTCGTGTTGAAGTGATCAGAGTTACCTTTGTACGCACACATTGACACAACTGGCCTCAAAGTCACCTGAAGTGTGTGAAAACATTAATTGACACAGAGGTGAGTACTAAAAAAGGAGCTGTTGTGGACTCAAAACTGTGTAGCAGCACTTGAAAGCTATAAAAGTGTAACACAACACAGCATTAAACGATTCCACGTTGTTAACAGAAGCCATTACGCTGATGCCCTGCAATGTTTCCTTTGCCACTTCTCTCATATTAAGAGAATGTTCTGCTAGACCTTCATCATTCCCTGAAGCAAAAAATGCTGTCTGGAAAGAACAAGACCCAAAGCATTGCATGGCATTATTTGTTCATCCAGGGGCATGAAAGGCACAAACACCATTCCGTTCCTCCTGACTGAGATAGAGAGTATGCTACAAAATCTGCAGAGTGATTCCTTCCCCAGCACTTTTGCTAAATATTCAAATTGGGGAAAAGATTTTCATAATTATACAGGGAGGAGTCCAAAATTCTGTTGATCAACAGCCAGCAATTCAGATATTAAATTGTTTGTGATCCATCACTTCAGTCTTTTTCTGAAATTGCCTCATGGGGAAACACTACAAAATAAAACTTCAATACTCCCATAAGCTCCAAATAAAGCTTTTCTCTTTGATTGCCTCTATCTCATCTGTCTGCTTAGATTTGTGTGTCTAGTTAAGTGAATACAGAAGACCGTACACTTGAAATGAAAACTACACAGAGTACACTCTTGACTTGTTACCATAATTTACCTTCTAAGTGGAACCTCTTATGAGCCTACTCAATTATATTTAAAATGACTGCACCTTTATTTCAGCACAGTGTACACGCTGAACCCGCGGTCGAAAATCCTGAGCTGATGTAAAATTGCAGAGCCTCATCAAAATTCATTGGGGATTCCTGACTTACACCAGCCCACACAGGGCCTCAGAACCCATCAAACTGCAATGCTTCTCCCATGGGGAACAATATTAGTGCTAAGCAATAAAATGAAGTTGGTTTTATGTCTAATGTTGATTTCTTTTCTGATATACTTTAGTTCATGCTTTTTCATGCAACAATACCTTGAATGCATGGCAGGTTTACACTGAAAAACATGGTTTAAAAATACTTGTTAAATGCTGAAGGCTTGACAGTTCCTTTAAATAAATACTGGGGAAAAAAATGCACAAGAACATTTTGGTAGCAGGATGAAAAATGCTGCAGTTTACAGCTCTGTATGCCACCGAGAAATTAGTATAGATTTTTTTTTTCCAGGACCACTGTCAGGGCTGGCAGGCCTAAAATTAGACATACCAGGTATGCACTTCACAGTGTCCCTCAGGTCTGCCTGTCAGCTCCCCGGGAACACGATTCCTGTATATTTCAATACCCTTCCTGCTCCGCGGATCCCCAAGAACAAAGCTGACGGGCAGAGGCAGCACTTCATGACACGCATCTCTGCAAGCAGGAAACAACCCATCACCTTGGGGGTTGCTGCCGAGGGGGGGCCTCTTTAAACAGCGGCATTTGGAAATAAAGAAACGTTTAGATGGGATCCAGAATAGTAGAACTGAAAGGCGGGCGACTGGGCTGTTTTAAAGTGTTCAGTCCTATTTTGAAGTGATAATCAGATATGAACTGAAAAAATAAATCAATGAGTTCTCCAGTGATAAACTATCAATATTAACTAAAGGTCAAGAACAGTCAGGTTTTGTTTGTCTTAGACATTGCTTTTCACAGTTGACATTAATTCATTTTAAACCTGCACCATTTGCCACTGCTGCTTTTTTTTTCTTTTCTTTTTTTTTCATTTTTGGAACAAAACCTGACTGTAGGGTCTCATTTACTACATCATTTACCTTTTTCCAATTACATAAATGACTGAAGTTGACAGTGGCATGTTTTTGAGTATAAATATAATTTACTACTGGGAAAGAGAAAACATGATCCTCTTTATTCTGCCATACTCTGCTTGCAACGCTGTGCAGAATCTTAATTGAAAGATTTTTAAATAGTAGCTAAAACATTGTTTAGGTTTTGTTGTTGTTTTGTTGTTTTTGTTTTTGTTTTTTTTTTAAATAACAGCTCTTGAAGCATTTTCTTTTCTTCTACTATGTGTCCTTTTGCTCCTGCTTTTCATCCATTCTGGTATAACCGACTCTGTCTGGATCATGAGTTATCATTGGCTGCCAGTGGAATGCTACAATGCAATTTGTCTTATTGAAACATGGGCTAGCCCCACATGGCTGCAAAGAATCATTCACTTTCTAATAAATCAAACATTTGGTAAAATTCCTTCTTCTCTGACATGAAACGGTAGGACAGACAATGCCGCCTGCGAACTGAGAGGAGATGGTGATAAAAAAGCCTTTTTTGTTCAGCGCTACTGAATTATTTTGTGATTAGTGAATTGCAACTACCAAATCCAAGCTCGCATCCTTGGCTGGTATTTTTTTTCCTTTCAAATTCAATCACTGTACTGTTTGTCTACTGTAAACAGAATGTTTCTACACTGTACATAATTATCAACATTGTTTTTCCATTTAACAGAGAGAAAATCCTTGCCCTTTTGTAATCACTGCAAATTTTGCCATGAAAACATGGAATTCTAAAGCCAGGCTATTATGTCTCTGACAATCTTGGAAAAATATTTATCTGATAGAAGGCTCAAAATTATGGAATATGAAAGGCTCAAAGAAGAAAGAAATTAAATTTTTTTTGTAATGTCACTAAAACTTCGGAAGTTACCTTGAGTGTCACTTCTCAGCAGCTGTAGCTTTTCTGCCAAATCTTTGGAAGTCAGGTTATCTGGAGGGGACATCTGGGATTTCCAACAGTAATTACAATATATTTTGAACTGCGGAAGTGACATTATGGCTATCATCTCCTCAGGAAGAGGGATAAGCCAGGATGAATCCTGAGAGTCCATCAATCCCCACCGACTGCATCTGAGCAGTTCACAGCTGAGTGTTAGGCTTGTGCATTAAGTTCCTCACATGAGATCTTTTAGGATGGCTTTATTACTTCTCACATTTTATGCTGGTGTTAGGGTCTCTTAATGCTGATAATTCTATCTGCTAAGATGCCAAACATCCCCCGTCAGGAATGTCATTCCTAAAACATTCAGACAAGTCCGCCAAGCCAAAGCTGCCTTTTATCTTATGATTTAGGAAGGGGAGGGAATTATGGCTCCCTTCTACCAGTTTATGATCCCAAGATTTAGAATCTGCACAGAATCTGTACCATATGTTTGACCACAATCTGTGCAAACTCTGCTCGGAACACAGTCCTGAAATGCAGCCCGAACCACCCCGCGGTGCCGAGAGGTGGCAGGAGGGGGAATTTCCATCAAAGGCTGGGTACGGCCATAAAACAGCAGTGACAACCTGCAGGAAGCACTGGGGCCCTTCCATAGCAATGCAAAAACAAACTTCATGGAGTTTCTAGAGTCACAGCTCAGCCAAAGACATCTTTAGGACACAAAGGAAGGCAGGACCCTCGAGGAATCCTACATCTCGCTATTCCCCCAGCAGCAGAGCAGTGTCAGCTGGTCACATCTGGATCCAAGACATGAAGGAAGACAGGGCTACTTCACTACATCTTGGAGGTTACCTGAGATCCTTCTGTCTGGTTTGAAGACAGGTTCAGCTTGTGCCCTGGTTAAGGTTTGTTTTTGAGCAAGAGACACATCATTAACACCAGTAAAACCAGCTCAGCAGCAGACCAGGAAGGAGAGGGCTCTAGTGAAGAGTTCAAGAAAATGGGACATGGTGCAAAACCTACTTTTTTAGCTTTTCTCACCCATAGACACATGGAAAGGAACTTCCCTTGAGAATTAATTTCATGGAAGACTTACAAGAGCTCGTAGTGCTGACTTGCACACTGAGATCAGGCAACAGGGAATTCTGGCCGTAAACTCTCTGCCAAATCTGGTTTGTCATCACAAGATCAGAAAACCTCTTATTGGCTTCCATAGGCCAGAACCAGACTCCAAACACAGGAACATCACCTATCATAAAACCCCCTCCAGACTGCAAATTTGTGACCAAATATTTAATGCAACACCTGGGAATTCACCCAGTGAGAACCAAAACTGAAGGCAGTAAAGGATTAGCAGCTTGCACTGCTTTTTGCATGGCATTAACTATGGCCAAGGTCAATTTAGGCTGAGTCTCTATAATTTTTTATGATTTACGAATACCTCTAGAATTTTTTCCCCTCCATAATTCTACATGTTAGGAACAGGGTCTAATCTGAATGAGTTTGATTTAGCCTGTTTACATTTAAATTATGTATCAGTCTGGTTCTAATTCAAGCTCTTCACTGGCACCTATGTAGGAAAAGTCCATATATTTCCAGGCATTCTTTTGGTGTAAACAAAATCTTGGTCCTGCAGCTATATCTTAACTAGGTTAGGAGGCACAATGCTATGTAATGGTATCATGTGCACTTCAGTCACTGCATATATTATTTTTGCCAACTTGTAAGTAAATTAGCACCACCAGCAGTCTACCTAGAGTGGCTTAATCACAGACAAATTCTTGAGTCCCTTTCCCAGTAGTGTTACTTATACTCAGCCTGATCCCAAGGCACTAAGGAACCTTGCTGACCCCCTTGCCTCATCTGTAAAGTGGGGATAACAATATGGGGTGGAAGAAGGATGTACTGGTAATATCTGTAAAGTGCTTTGAAGATGCTGAGAGTGCCAAGTGTTATCATGGTTTCTAAGCTCTGAAATGTTTGATATGATTATGTGCACACATAATTTTTAATGGTAATTCGGAGCGCAAATTAGAGATGATATTTACATTTCTTCCAGGCAAGCTTAATTTCCAGTTATCAAGGAAAATATCTATTGCACAAATAGGGTATCAGCTATTCAAAAGTTCCCTCAGGGCCTACCAGTTCTATAGCATGCCATTTTTTTTTAAGCTGTCCACGAGATGACAGACTGTAGCAGTTCCCTTGGAGGTATTATGGATTACTGATGAAACAATAACCAGAAGTAATATTTTCCCATCAAAATTGGAGCCTGGGGTTTTTGTTGTTGTTGTTATTTTTCTCCTAACAGCACATGCTTTCAAAAAGACTTTGCCTTCATTTATATGTAATTTGCAATCCTATATAAACAACCCCTGAAAATATAATTAAATTCATAATGGACTTTTTTAAGCAAAAGTCTGTAATTCGCTTGTGTTGAAAGCACAGAATTGTCAGTCTTTGGACTTGGAAAATTTAGCATTTCTGTTTGCTAAAGAAAACCATCTGAGGCTGGATGTGTTTAGTAGACAACTTCCACTGCAGCTTCTACACTGCAGAAGTCTTGGCCTTTTGAAGAGACCACAGTGCAGAACATGTATTTAAAATACAATGAAAAGAAATTAAAAGACAAAAAGAGAAATTCTAAGAAGTTAGAACCCTGTTTAGGCTACTTATCAGTGACACAAGAGAAGATGGTGAAGTCCACAGAGCCCTGGTCAAAATACCCCATGTAACAGTAAATTATCAGAACACAAACCTATGAAGACACAGCAGTGCTTAACTCCTCCTGAAACCAGGAAGAGTTGGTCACCTAAAGGCTTCTGTGGCTCTGAAGGGTAATCTCTGTGTCAGAATTTCCCATAAGCAAAACACATAAAATACATATATAATAATGAAAAATAATATCTAATAATATATAATATATAATATATAATATATAATATATAACACAGATGCTCCTTGCAATGAAAATTCCATTAAATGTCAGTATTTCAGTGACAACAAGGACCACAGAAGTCTTTGAATTTCCTTTCCTATTCTCCTTTACCCATTCACCTGCAAAACTGTGTAATATAATGAAAGCACAGAATTCCAAAATACCTGAAGCTGGGGAAAGGCACCTCTGGTGCTTCCCTGTCCAGCTCAAGCAGAGCAGGTTGCCCAAGGTGGTACCAGCTGAGTTTTGATTCTCTCCAGTGCTGGAAGCCGCGCAGCTTCTTTGGGCACATGTTTCAGCGTTTGCCCAGCCTCACAGGAAAGATTTTCCCGTGTTTAAATGGAATTTCCTCTAACGCCTGTTTGACACATCAGCTAGAAGCCAAAAGGCCAAATGTGACCTTGATAAAAAGTTCACCATACCAAATAAACAGCAAAACCATAATGAGAAACAATGTGTTTCAATGTGTGTGTATCTTAAACTGCAGATCCTCAGCCCTGCAAGCTGCCCAGCACAGTACAGAGCACTGTGTGGTCACATCCGCAGGGTCCAATTCCCTCTCATACCTTGCTAGACTGGAGCCAATACTGGGGACAACACACTTTCATCAGAATACTCTTCAAAGTATGGAGGAATTTGAAAATACATCGTGCTGATTTTAATACATTACAACCAGTATTGCTTGTCTCAGTTAAATTCCTGACAGCTGGTTTAATTCAAGTCTAGATTCTCTGAAACTTTCTTGTATTTTCTCCACATACAGCTTACCTCAAATACCTGGACTTCCTTCAAGAAAGTTGCAAAATATACACATTTCAAACTGGGAAAGCAGAGATACAATGCAGGGGGGATGTCAGACCCAGGAATCTCAACTAAAACACGTTCAAAATAAATAACTTGTCAGGATGTGTACACCACGTCCGCATCAGGGAGATTTATTGAAGATTAGTTTAACACTCTTCTCTCTGAAGGAATGAGGGTGGCTGAAGCTCCCAGCCCACCGTGTGCCCCCAGTTTTGCATGTGTATGGCCACACTCTTTCCTTTGGGTTGCACCAGATAATGATGGCTGGCTAGCATTTCAGGATTTTTGTTTGAAGACTGATTCTGCTTGAGTTTAGTGTTCCTGTCCTCCACAGCCAGAAAAGCTTTTGGTTTTCAGTTCTCCTGGTTTCATTTGATTGTTTCCCTGAGATCCAGAGATCTCAGTCTCCCCTTTTCCCTGTAACCTTTGTCTCTCTCAGCCTCTCTTCTGACAGTGAAAATGCTGTGCATTAAACAGACCCACCCAGTGCTACTGAAAGTGGGGGAGAAAGAAAAGAGTGAAAAAAGGGTTGTCTATCAGACCCTTAATATTTAGTTTCTTGAACGAGTAACATTTAGAAAGATACCTAAAATAAAGGCCTCTCTATTCAAACAATCTGTGCATCAAACAATTTGGGACCTTGGGAGCTCCTGGCCAATTGCTACGAGTTTGCGCTCCCCTCACTCAAGGGAGGTCTGAAATGTCAAAATCCTCTGTCAGCCCACTTGTCACATCACATCCCACAAAGGAACATGGAAGCCATCATCCCCTCTGCTGTTTATTGTCATGAAACCCCATAAATACTCACTCTCCATAAACAGTAACAGCCCAATTAAAGCACTCTTTACCAAGCGTGATCATTTTCAGACAGAAAGTATTGATTTATCCACCTATGGGCACTGCATAGAAACATCTCTTAATGAGAATGATAGTGACCTCCGAACTCTGCTCTTTCACCCTGTAATATACTCTCTCAATTTTCTGTTAAGTGGTCTAGTGGCACATCAGCAGAGATGGAAAGACACTCTGATTCTTTAATGTCGACACTGGAAGGCTCGCAAGGAATGCTCAAATCTTCATTGTAATGGGAGGTGAACAGAAAGGTCACTTATATGCAGGGCTTTCAGCTTGTTTGACAAGGCTTCTTTAATAAGTGAAACCTTGTTGGGGTACACTTGTCCGTCAACTGCCTTTGCCACTCAGCTCCGACACAGCCAAACACAAACAGTCCCTGTCACATCTCCTGGCTCTGGAGCCGCTTCACCTGCCCAGAAATCCTTGGCAAAATTTACAGGTCGGTCGGCTGGGGGTGTTTTAGCACTGAAGGTAGGAAGCAAAAGAGACCCTTGATTTTGTTCAGCAGCTTAAATTTGTGAGCTTACTGCGTGTGTAATTGACAGCAGACATGGAGCACTAAACCAGCGCATCCGTTACTTTGATTAATCCTCCTTTGGAGTGTGATATTGTTTGATATACAGTGCAGGGCTGACACAGGTTACTGTAATGCCACTTTACCAAACAGATTACAAAATTGTGCAGGGAGTATACAGCACTCGTGCAGATAAATACACACAAGAGGAAATTCTAACAGCTTTTAATTTCCATGCTTTTCAGTTTTATTGTTGTAAATGCAACTCTTTATAGGACTAATGACACAGGCTGGCTCGGCTGAGTCAATTACACCAGTAGGCATTTGGATCAGATATTTCTCCTGCTTTCCATTTGCACTGTCTACGCCTCTGATATTTGACTAAATTACATTGCACCGTGGTGCATTGGCACTTGCCATATGTTATATCTCAGAGCATTTTAAGGGACAATAACAAAAAATAATAACATACAACATGTAGTTCAAAGTGGGGACGCAGGCAGGAGTGTCAATCATTATGAGCTACATTCAGCAAATAGCCCGGAGTGTTGCGTTCCTGTGTCCTCTAATCTGTGCTGGTGTTAAATGAGTAGGAAAGTTGGTAAGGATGCCAGGGACACTGACTGCTCTCAACTGTGTGGGACTACTTGTGCATGTCTGTGAGTGCGCGTGTTTGTTTGTTTTGGGGCAAGAGGGATATTTGGTGAATTTTAGTGCTCATGAAAGTTAGACAGCAACAGCACCATCTGTCCTACCACACAGAGCGCCGCAAACTTCCTCCACACAGATCTGCCAATGCACTTCAGCTCTGACCTCCAACACCCCTTCAATTCCAGTAATGAGTCTACAGCATCTCTTGAGAAGAAACTGTCAATTGTTCTTATTTCGGCTAAATTGTGTTATGCTTAGCAGTGTGGGCAACTGCCCACTAGTGACTAGCCTGGGGCCAGTAAAGTCCAATCTGAACCTTGCCTTTTGGAGGTGAAAAGCTTGTTTAATATATCCAGGCACCATTTTATGAGCCCCATCTCCTTTGTACTACACTCACTCATCAAAAGGAAGCAGAAAAAATCTACATTGAAAGTCAATTCAGAAAAAGGGATGAGGTTTTGTGTCTCTCCCTTCACAACTTTCTCTGACCCTGGGAATTTCTGGTTTTAAACTCTGGTGCAGAGTGCCCAAGGAAGGGTCTTCCAGTACAAGCCAGTTTGCCAGGCATATATCCCTTGGGACTGAGTTCCATGACGGGGTGGCAAGATGTGCCACGTTTGTTCTGAGAAAACTCCATAATATTGACAAAAGTAGACTCGTATATTGCTGTGTCTTCCTTTTATTTGACTCAAAATCCACTCAAAGCACTTTAACTGTGGCAATCACTACATTTGTTACTCACACAAGTACATGACAGTATTTATAATAACCATTAAGGAATAAATAAAGCCATTCTTAAATGTATGAATGTTCTACCTGAACCTTCTTTTCATGTACAATTTAGATCTAGGTCTTTTTTTTGTCATTGTTTCTAAATGGCAACTTCCTAACATTGATATTTGGATTCTGCAGTAGTGCTGCACTGAGTTTTCACATTTGATTGCAACAGAGGGAAGGTGGGCTATACTAATGGACTATGAATTTGCCAGACTTGATCTGGTTCATAGTTGCTAAAGATGCTGTGTGATCTCTTCAAATCATTGGTTTGAGACCTTTCAAAAGGAGATGCAAGAAATTATGATGGTTTGGGGTAACCTTACAACCTCAAAGATTTGATTTTACTCTACTCAGTTGGCTAAAATGTGAGGCTTTACATTCCCTTCCAAATGGGTTCGCCTCAAACGTTTTAATTATGGATATTATTATCCACAAGGATGTTAAAACTCTCTCTAAATCTTGCTCTCAGATCTGGGAACGGAGATCTGCAGCTCAGGGTGAACATTTGGCTACAGCAGTTTTGACCAAATTAAATGAATGAACGATATTAACAAGTAATCTAATTAAGTGCATATTACTATGTTTGTGTATATTCCACAGTCCATGCCACCTACCATAAAAGTATTAGAGCTCATCAGTGCAAAGAATATTGCCTTCAACTCCAGTAAAAGGAATAATTTCCCTGCAGGGCAGTAACACTCTTCAACGTGGCGAATAGCCACAGGCTGTGGGGTTGTGACTTTATGGTAAATAGCTGCCTCTTTCATCAACAGAGCAATGAATTGGAAGAGCCCCTGGTGAAATGTATGAGGGTAATTTGATTTCTTCAGGTATAAACATGCAACCCACTCGTTTTCAGGCACTGCTAATTAGGCTGGGTTATCCAGATGCCTTGGGGTAATTATTTTGGCTGTACTTACTGATAGCTGGGAGGGTTGCGAATGTCAGCCGTGTTCTTTCCCACCTTTGGCCACAGTCCCAGTGATTCATACTGCAGTGATCCCAAGCAAGCATCCGTTCTAAGGGGCATAATTCTACTTCCTCAATAAACATGTCTAATCCTCAGCTTCCATTAGGGTTACTTAGAGTTTTCTGACTGATGGTCAGACACACAGGCAATGTCCCCATTCCTTTGTGTGCCTTTAAGTGAAAAACTAAAAGAGAAGGCTTGTTTCCCTATGTTTTACATGTTTTTAAGGGCAATTATTTTTCATCAGTTCAGTTCAGTGAAAAAATTTGTAGTAAATTACACGGCCCAATTTAAAAATAAATTAAAAAAAAAAGAATTAAAGCAGATATATGCAAAGGAAACCATTATTCCCAGTGATAAAATGCAGCTATCCATGGAGTAGGACACCACAGAATTGTGCTCAACCACTGATTACAGCAACATCAAGTACTAAAGCAAAGCCCTGCGTTTTCAGACACTGAGACTGTGTGACCAAATCCTGCAGGAATGGCACCACAGCATGGCCAGGACCCGGTCAGGCCTGAAATATGACCAATAAAGATCTGATATAAAAAGATATTCTTGGTATTGCCAGCTAGACATAACAGTCCACAGGAGATCACCTCTACATCACACCCCAATCTGTCATTTCACTAAACACAACATTCCCCCTTCCTTTGGGGGTTGGAATGAGATGAGCTTTAAGGTCTCTTCCAATCCAAGCCAGCAAGAGTCACAGAGAGCCACAAAGCCTCCTGCTCCAGCTAAAATCTGGGAAGCAGTGATGATACAACTCCACGGCCTTGAACATCCTCAAATCACCCAGCAGCACAGGCTTAAGCTGATTTAGGGATGGGAACAAAACTACCCTTCCTTTGAGCATTCAGTAACGATTTTTAGGGCAGCACCATGCCTTTTGAACAGTCTCCTGCTCTTCTGCTTGTGCACTGCAGCCTTTTCCCACGGTGAGAATATTTGGATGGTTTGGCCAGTTCCTCCATCCCGCTGCACACAGAGGGATTTTTCTCTCACTCCTTGGAAGCAAACTAAAGAGCAGGACACTCTCTCCAAGCCTGCACACACATGAGCAGCTCTGCTTCTCCCCAGTTCTGCTGCTGACAGTGGTCAGATATCGTCATTTTCTCCAACTGAACCCTTTATGTGACAAAGAACTCCTTGTGTTGGGAAAGGCCACTCTTGGGAGCAACAGTTTGCCAGTCTCTAGTGCTGATTTCTCTGCTAATAACACAAGGGGGAGAAACTGTAGTTAATATTCAAACCTCCGAGATTTATTAGCTTTTTGTGCAATGCACATTTGTAAGTGTAAATGATGCAGAAAATTCACGTACATGATAATCAATTAAGAGCAGTATTTTACACGAAAACCAAGACTCCACACACTGCGTAAATGACATGCTTTACTCTAAATTGACCTAATACATTTCCAGGAATGTGTCAATTAAAATTTTAGCCTTTTGGAAGAGGAGGAGAAAGACTATGAAATCAAAGCTATTAAATACTGGGAATAAAATCAGAATATTGGTTTCCAGCTGGCACAGTAAGAGAGGCTAAAATTTTAAGGAAATAAAGAAGCCAACCAAAAAAAAAAATTAAGAAAAGGAAACAAAACAAACCCTCCCCAAACCCACAGAATTAGGTACCACTTGCTGCTGCCCCACTCTCAGACATTTCACTCTCCGTTTTCCGATACTTTGATTTCTTGGATTGTTGTTCCTTCTAACAAAGGGAGATTATAGGAGGCAAAATAGTACTGCCATCCCTTCATCCCTTCAGGATATATAATGTATATATAATATATGATCTCTGATTTAGAGCCACCCCCCTACCACATCATAGTTAAATAAAGGGGAAAAAGTTATTTTGAAAATGGCACAAGCTATTTCTATATATAACAACATATTTTCTGTAATACAGAGGAGGTCTTTCCACAGTTACAGTTCAAAATTTTTCTGTGCAACAAAATTAAATCCAATCAGTGCTTTGCTCTTCCGCAGTTTATTTTCTTCCCGTGTTTTACCCAGCTCAGAGGATGTGACTGACCCCAGCCAGTTACTCTTTCAAGGTTTTTGTGTCTTCTTTGTGTGCAATGTTTAAACAGTATTTGTACCAAAAAAAATTAAAATAAAACAAAAGAAACCACAAGACTTTCAAAATTTTACAGGAATTGCTAAAATCGACAAGTCCCAGACAGGAGAAGCTTCCCTTCCCAAAGCCTGCCTGCAACAGAAGAACTTCTGTGTGGGGACAGGAGAACATTTGAGCAGAGTCTCTTAAAAATAATTATAATTACAGAAATAATCAGTGCTCAGGAACCAAGAACCAGGCCCAAGAACTCAGTAAGTTTTTCCTGTCAAGCGTTTGTTCACATGGACTGAAGGATCAGAGACGCCTGCTTTCCTTAACTAGGAGCAAAATATTACCATTAAATATGTCTGTCTCCATGTAACTGTATTCCTGCAGATCCACTGGGGAGATTATTTTAAAATTGATCAAGAATTCTTCCTAATTTTGAGCATCTGATTTTTTTTTTTCTTCCAACAAATTCACTGCTGGATGTCAGCTCCTTCTCGCCTCTTGCATCTTAAGCCTCTGAGCTCCAGCTAACATTTAAGGAATGGTCCATTCACAAGTTGTACACTATATCTTTTTAGTAGGCTGCTTCATTTGTAATTAAAATGCAAAAGGCAGGGATGGAGTTTCCAAGCTTGGACATTCCAAGGTAGTTCCAGCTGGAGCCAAAGGACAACAAACGCAGCAGACCAGCCACAGAGGTGCAGCAGCATTTTTGCTTCACGCTTTCTGAAAAGCATTTGAACCCCCATCCAGTCAGGAGGGAGAATCCATTCAGTTCTTTTCATCAGTAATTGTCTTCCCCAAAACAGCCACCATTATCAGCATTTTTGGGCTGGGGGAGGGAGTTACATGTACCATACACCCAGGCACTGCTGCGAAAGAAAACCAAAGGGAACAAAGCCAATTTTCATTAAAGCCATGGTTAATAGTGGCTTCTCAAAAGCGTCAATCATAAATTCCAAACCAGAGATAAATTCCAGCATCCACTTCCACAGCTCTACATTCCTGCATCTATAAATGCTGCAATATGGAGCAGTGGGAATTCATGCATGCGTGGGTTCATGTGCATGTGTTTTTTTGGAGTTGATGGTGGTGGGGGTTTTTTTGTCAAGGTTTTTCTTGTCTTTTTATCTTTTTTTTTGCACGTGTTTGCCATGTCTTTTTGTCTGGTGGCAGCTGTTTCTTCTGACCTCTCCCATCTAAAACTGCTGGGGTGTGCAGTTCCAGCGGACCTCAGGGGGCTCTGGCAGAAACTGTTGTTTACCATCTCAGAGAAGATGTTTTTTTTGTGCACAGATCACACATAATAATGATAATGATCATGCTCTGAGCTCATATGCACTGATCTTCATGACACAGACTGAAGAAGCACCTGAAGTAACATATTTTTTTTAAAAATAATTGTGGGATAATATAATTTCCATTCATGCCTTGGCTACTTATGTGAAGGTGCTCTTCTCCCAACTTCATTAATGTGGTCTCTCTAGTGATAAGCAAGTTTTCTTTTCATACTCCAGTCCATTTATATTTATTATTACAGCTGAAGGGAGTAGCTGTCCTCTCCTCCTTAGAAAAGCAGTCCGTAAAAACCTGTGAGAAGATTCCATCCCAGAAAAAGAAAACACGTTTTATGTCTCATCCAGGTGCTGGGTCTGGCACCACCAACTGATGTGAGCCTGGGCAGAACCCTTTCCATCACCTTCCACAGGCTGAGGATCAGCCTCTGAGCTACACATTAATACCAGCATTCATTCTCTCTGTGTTTTACCTCTCTTGGAAGGAAGGTAAAGCAATAAACCTGTGTCTTCCCCAAGTAAATCTCCTTGTCCTTGGTGGTTGCATTCTCAAATACTTGGACAACAATAAGCTGCTGAGGAGCAGAAATGCTCTGTGCATTTGTAAATGTATTTTTATTGTGTGAGACTCACTTTAATCCATTTCTTACGTGAAAAAACTCCAGCAGGACCAAACCTAATCTTGTAAGGAGCTGAACATTTCCAGCTTAAATACCAATTGCCCTTCCATTCCCACTAGATCATGAAGAAAAAAAGACTTTCACTCCACTTCACAGGCATTCCTTATCCTAGATCCATGCCATGAACTGGATGCTGTGCTGCTGGAAATCAGCATCACGCCAGCACAGAAGCAACTCCAAGATGCTGCTGCAAACCCCACACAACCATCCCCTGGAAGTTTCCCCAAGCCAATACAAACCCACAAGGAAGGAACCACAGTGCTCCAAACCAGCTCACCCACAGCCACCCCGGGGATGTATCTCCCCCTGATTTAAAATACCTTCCCAAGTAATGGTTTTATTTCGCTCTCTTTTCCTTTTTATATTACGCTTTTATACCCAAAACTTTAAACACTCAATTGTTTGCTTTATGGTGCCTTTTATAGTTTTGGCAGCTAGTGCAGTGCCATGTACAGAATTTTAAGAATACTCATTCACTCACAATGCAATTTTAAACTCTCCCCAGATGAACCAAATTTACAATATTAATTACTTTGTGACGAAATCTTGTGATTTTTAAGTTGCTTGTATGTAGTAAATGGTTTAGAATTATAGGGATTTACAGACAAAATTCTCCTTTAAATGCAGTGCTTAAACATATATAGCAATCTAGTAAGAAAAAAGCAATGTGAATCTTTTTTTTTTTTTTTCCCTCCAGAATGTATGTTCAATCTTTTTACTTTTTTTAGCTAGTTGGGAGATTTGTTCCTTCACCAAAAGAACGTTTCAGTGCAATCTAATTCCAGCTAGCAGAAGTGCTATTCCAGAGAATAAGATATATTGTGTGGTTTATTTTTCAGGAGAAATATATTTAGTTTTAGTGGGACTCATAAGCTTATAAACTACCTACAGGGGGAAAAAAATATATATATCCAGCCATAAATCTTGACTTCCTTATTTTTAATTGTAAAACTCTATTACTGTCGCTCAAAGGGTTAATGATTCTCTTGGCTGGAGGACAATTCATTCTAGGGCTAAACGCAATGACAAATAACCATTATTCTTTCGAACTGCACTGATAATCGGACAGCTTAAACATTTTCGCCAGTATAAGTGAAACCATTAATCCTCTTGGATTTCACGATAAGCGGTGACTGCGAAATAATGACTGTGTCATTGCAGGCAAGAAAAAATGTTAACAATTAAAACAAGTTAGCCATTATCTTACAGAGTACTGAATCGCTTTCACATTTCATTAGCAATATTGTAAGTGATATGTACCTTATTAAAAAGCTCTTATTATCCAAGAAACCTAATTAGTCAAAATCTCTCAGTCACTGGTTTAATTTTCCAATAATATAAATGCTGTGTTGGGTAATGCACAGTAAGGAAAAGTTGGCTGTTTGTCCAAAGAGAAGTTTCAACAAGAAATTCAAAAATCTTATTTAAGATGAGCGGTACGGCAAAAGGAAATACAGTTTTCTTACTTAGTATCAGGTGAATTAGGATTTTGTGAAATCCACTGCCTGGGCATACAAGTATGGAAAAATCATCTTCTCCCCTCAGTGTTTAAACAAATTGCTCGGTGTTGTACTGAATGAAAGGTCCGAGAGAAAGGCAGAGAAACTTTTCGTCAAGCTGCAAGAAGCATTTTCATTCTCCTCACACTCAGCCCTGAAGCTTCCTATAAATGAAGCTGATGAACTAACACCTGAGACACAGCTACACCTGGAAACACACGAGAAAGAAGCCTCTGCGTTTCTTGAAGGCAATGTCAGAGATCACACCTTCAAATCCTCCAGGCTTTAGCCTCTAAGCCCCTAAAAAAAGACCAAAAGTAATACTATCATTGCTCCGGCTGCTTTTCGAAAAACAGACGGCGGCTACTAAAAATATCTCTTGTTGTTTTCCCAGCCATTGTTTTTTTCTCGGTCAGCAAAGCGAGACTTGGGAGGGAGGGAGGGAGGGAGGGAGGGAAAGGTGTTTGAGCGCAGGGCTGTGCCAGAGTGCTCCCACGGACAGAGCGCAGCTCCCGCGGCATTCCTGGGAGCACTCGGCTGCACGGCTCGGTCCCTGCTCCCTGCTCTCAGATCTGTGAAATATTAGACTGCAACTGATACAAAGGAGTTGCAAGCCAAAGGTCCTCTCTCAAAAAAGTGCCTATAAGAAGCTGATGAAGTCAGAATAATTTTTTAATGCCAAATAAAGCACGTTTGGATTGACCAAAACACTCACAAAATCCCACTGAATTAGGCAGACGCTTTCAGTCTAAAGTTGAATTATTTCCCTTTTTTACTATAGAAAGAAGCCATGAAAATTACAGGAAATATTTCATTTCAGATCATACAATTCACACAGATTTATATTTTAAAAAATATTACTTTTGTAATGAATATAACTTTTTCTTCATGAGGGAAAACAAAAGATATTTTGACAGTGACCTAATTCCTCCCTTCCTCCCCTTCTCCTCCTTGCCTCCGCTCTCCTGCATATAAAACTTTGATTTGCACAGAGAACTAAAAAACCCAATTATTCAGAATAGAAACTGTGTACTATTTAATACTCCATCCTCAAGCAGATACTTATGTAGCCCTCTCAGTCTTTCTTTTATTTTGCTTTTAAATGCACTACCTGCTCCCAAAACTAATTAGAGAGGCTGGACAATGCTGTTTGCCAGGTTCTCACTGTACATCAGCACCATATTTTCAGTTTTGAATTTGCAAACTGTCATCTCAAATTCTGATGCCCCATAATTTAAATACTTTGCTCCTTTCCATTAGAGCTTCCCAAACTCCCTTAGAGTTGCAGCTGCAATTGAACTGTAAAATTAAGGTTTGGTTTCCAGTGAGCAAATGTTTGGACATGGGATTCTGGCTCATATTCAGCAATTAAGAATGTGCATTTGAGCTGACAAGATAATGTGACTTCCGTATCTCTCACAGCAGGAGTTTTGATCCCGTGTTAGTGTTTAACATATGGGTTTTTTATACATTACATTAATGTGACTGTAATGTGGAGTCAAAACACATTTCCAAAGAGAGCTCCTTTCTTTCAGAAGGTTTTCCTAAAACAAAACCAAAAAATAATAGTTTTCATATCATAATGAAAGCCTGTGGGAGAGGAGTAAGATGGTTATTTTCATTTGCCACTGTATGAAAAATCTTGGCCTTACAGCAAATACTTTAACTAAACCTTATCAACTGTACTTTTAGTGAAAAATCAATTCTCTTCATGAGGAAAAAGAAGTCTAAGAGCAAACTCTACATGATGTCTCTCACGCTCTTTTCCTGATACAAAGGTGCTCAAACACTGCAGAGAGGAGGACACGATCAAAGACCAAATAACGCTTTCCAGAAGAAGCCAGTTGCAAAAATATTGACAATTACCACAATTTTTTACCCTTGGTTATTGCTTTTGAGGTTTATACCTATCTCTTTAAACCTAACTTTATAAAATTTTCTTGTCCTTGAACTACCAATTATATTGGGGTGGGAGCTAAGGCTGTGTTTTATGCAGGTATTGGCTCAGTGTGTGCTCATCAAAGCCACTGCATGAGGAACTTTGTGTACTGTCAGCTACTAAATAATATTTGCAGCAACAACTTGGGTCACTCGCAGATATTTCAAAGTGAAAAAGGCAGCTGAACTCTATTCCCCTAAATTTTCCCCACAGGTTTTAAAATTCAGGAATAATTGCTTTTCTTTGTTTTTCTTGCTGTTTTTACCACTATTGTTATTTCCCCAATAAGGCCGAACCTGTGAAGTCTTAGGTAATAATTATGGAGAGGACTTATATTTGCTTTCATGCTGCTAAGATGATACTAGTGTTTTCCTGATATAAACACAAAATTAAATAATAACATGTAACTGCCATAGAGTTTCTTAGCATCTCTAAAAAGTACTTGCATAAAAACATAAATGTGGAGGGGAAGCACTTGAATTAATAAACTAATATTCACAGAGAACAAGGCATCAAGACTCTAACCTACAGTACATGGTTGCAAATGTGTATTTCCATCTTCAACCCTTGTTGAAGTCGTTCCCTACGCCACAGGAAAGATTCTAGGTTTATTTTCCCCCTAAACCTGAAACTTATTAAATTCAATTTAGTCTGGCCTTTCCTAGCCGCTGGGAGAGGATGATATATTTTTTCTCTTCAGGCAGTACTGCGCTTAAACACAACCAGGGATTCATGCAAAACCATTCAAGACTAAGGCAAGTGCTTCGGGGGGGCAGGAAAAAAAAAATTAACAATAGCTGTTTTTGCAGTAAATTGTCAAGTGATGTGTTGCTTCAGGATGGGTCAAATCAGCTGAAAGTCAGATCCTGGCTTTGCCAATGAGTCACAACTTTATCAGGTCCTGCCTCTGGTTATTACTGCCAATGTGACCGGCTTGTAACGAAGGAAATGCTAGTGCAGAGCTCGGCCTGTCGTGTTCTATATCATCTCCGGGCCTCAGCCTGTGTCTGCAGGTGTTTCTCTGTATTGAATCTCCCTGGGGAATCTTCGGCTTCACAGCAAAAGCCGGCTGAAGTGAAAGTGATTTGATTTGGATCCTATTACAGGCACTTTACCTCTTCTATTTCCGTGATAATAGCAGATTGGAGTCGATTATTGTACCGGGAGGGAAGTTAATGTGTTGTCGAGAAACATTGGTAAAAGTGGCACAGGAAAAGGCACATAAATAAAAGTTTAGAGTGAAGCAAAAATCTGGGAGGCAAACCTGCCTAAGCGTCCTTCTCAGCTCCTACCAGTCTCTGAATGGCCTTGGATCCTTTTCTGCCTTTATTCCGATTTTTAAAAATGAGGGATTTCTTCTTGCTTTAATTTTGTCACTCCTCCAGATCTTTAAGGCAAGAGTTTTCCTCCCCCCAGCCCAGCCCCTGTCGGGAAACTCAGCCACCCAAACAGAGTTGCCACAAGGACTGAGTTTGCACTGATTATCTTGCTTAGTATTCCCTGGAGTCTAAAAGTTTGCCAGCCTCAACTAATGCACCTCAGAGAATCACAGAAGCAGGAATGAAACCCTAGCTGGGTTTGAAAGAGGCACTTTATGTCCGTTCACAAAAGAAAAGAAAAACATTGAAAAATTTCCAAGAACTCCTGCTAGGTGACAAAGTAGCATTTGTAAGATGCCCTTCAGTGCTCCTTCAACTTCAATACTGAAACCTTTGTGTTCTCTGTGGTGCAGCTTCAGATGGAAGTGATACCGGGTTAGAAAAACATGCTACATCAAACAAGACGTGGCTAATAAGATGGAACAATCAGGTTTTGCTCTGATTTCAAATGTTCGCTGAAAAAAATTTTGTGTAGCTCACCCGTACGCTTGATCATATTTTAAGTGGCAAGCTAAAAAAAAAAAGAAAATCGTCATTGAAATTGTGACTTTCAGCCAAAGACTTTTCCAAGCCAGGGACATAAATAAAGCATTACTGAAACATAACCGCTGTTAAACACAATAAACGGGCACACAGCAGCACGGCCTGAATGGGGTGAGATTTGGGAAGCAGGGCGTGGGAAGGGGATCTGGCCAATTTGGGGAACATGCCAGCGCAAAAATACTAACGCATAGAAGTTCCACACAAGCCCTGTCATTTTCTCTTCACCCTTTTTACAGCAATGAAGTAGGCAGCTCTTCTACTACTCTCATTTCCATCTCCATCTTTTTCCTTTGTTTATGTCTGAAATTAATGGCCAATGCCCCAAAACTGCTTCTTCATTTAAATACCTCTGCTGCTGCTTTGAAAAACTGGCATTTTGCATCTCAAGTGTAGTCTTACATCAGAAGAAGTTCTGGTTAACAAGTAATGAAAGAAACAAATACCACTATCAATTTTCTCAAAAAGCTATTTTTTTAACTCTTCTTTGTTTTCTCAGCTTTTAAGACACGCATTATATTTTAAAACTTTATCGCTTTTAGGGCACTATTTTCACATGACTGAGCCCCACACAGCATTGAATTTGATTCAGCAGACAGTTGCTTGGGCATGGCTGAGTGGATCAATCAAAAGAGCACAATTTGATTGCAGACTGGGATGGTCTAGAGATATGTTGGCAGCCCTGTTTGCATTGCTTCAGGGTCCTGACATTTCATCCTCCTCCTGCTTTAAAATACCCAGAAAACTGATGGCTTCTTTATTTTTGAATATCTTCACCTATGGGAGGGAAGCACAGTCCCCAGGCACATCACCTACATCTGAAATTTGGCACATTTATTCATACCTATGCAAAGCAAACACCAGGGGAACAGAATGCTCTGCCAATCCCAACTGGAACATCTACATCTCCCTTTACCTACAATTGCCAAGCCAGAGGACAGCAGGAGTCAGCGACCAAACTGCTGAAATAAAGTATGTTCCCTTAGAAGTCTCAAACAGGCAGAAAAGGGGGTGAAGTTGTCTTTTCGGGGCCAAGGCACAAAGAGCAGGGCTATAATCTCACAGAATCTACAGACTTCATGGCATCAGGTGTCCTTACAGGAAGAAAATGGGACATGGACATCCTGTCCTGATCCCCTCATGATACAACAGGCATAAAATTGCTTGTACACTGTCTGCACAACATACTCTTAGATCCCTGCTCTTCTCCATTACCACTAAACTGTGAAATGACACGTGTCATTCCAGTAAAAAATGAAAGCTATTAAATTTTCATGGATGTTTAATTTCCAAATGCTGAATTATTTTTGTATGGAGAAGCCCAAAAATGTAGATAAATTCTCAATTCCTCTTACAACCATCACATGGGATTAGTTGGATTTTTTTTTTTTCTAAACATAAAAAGGTGAGGAAATTTTATACTGAAATATAATTCATTTTGACATCCAAGAACTCCACCTACACAATCAATCCAGGAAAGCAGAGACCTACCCGCAAAATGTTTTGGCATTGCCAGGTCTGCGTGTTCTGCAGACAAATGCTTCGGCTTCAGGGTATTGCTCAACTGCTCACTGTGTGTCAGACCAAAACTGCACTAAATCACTAGAAACTTCTTCACTGGCCTGCAGGGGCTTTGCAATGCTCTGGCTCTCCAACTTTCCTCACCTACCTTTTTTTTTTTTTTTTTTTTAAATTCCTCATCTTCTCTCTTAACATTTTTTTCAGGCATTTAAAGATCACTTTTTTTCCCCAGCTGCCTTTCATGGGGAACATGTTCCCCTTTTCTCTTCCTTCCTGCTTTCCTTCTCATGTTCATTACCCTCTATCAGCAGCATTAAAAGAGTACCAGGTTCCTATATACATGCAAATCTGATCCTCTAAGGATTCACACCTGTGTGTCTGATTTATTAAAGCAAGTGGAAACTCTGTTGGAAGGTGTAGACAAAAGTTGTAAAGTCATTCCCCTCTATGGAGGGGCTCAAACTGCAATTTAGGAGAAATATAAAAGCAAAATATACAAGCAAAGTCCGTGTCTGCACTGAAGACATTCTGAACACGTGATGACTTTGCTGCCTCACTCTTCTCTTATAAATCTTACCTGTGGGTCTGAGCTTCTCCCATTCTAGACAGACAGAGCACTGACTGATCAACAAAGCCAACACATTACCCTCAATCAAGCCTACAGTGGACCAATAAAGAGTAGAAACAAACTCCTTTCAAGGCCTACTATACAGAATGCACCTAGAGTAAAGCTAGGTTTCCCATTAAATACATATATTGGGCATCCAAGCAGTGACTCACACGAAGACAGGGCAGCAGTGCTCTCAGCCAGAGCCTTGGCTGAAAACTCTTTAAGGTTAAACCATCTCTTCATGGCTATCATGAAACCACTATCTTCTCTCCAGCTCCCTACTCCAAGCATGTTTCCCAAGAGAAACCTGATGTGAAATTTTTGTTTCAAACTATTCTTACTTGAAGTAGAATAAAGGTTTGTGAAATTTATTTACAGTTCCCCATACTTTGTACAGAAATTGTATCAAACTGCCAATAATTGGTCTTCAGTGTGAGGAAAACAGAGCAGGATTTCTTCAGTGAATCTCAGAAAAAAATCTACACCCCACATGAGGATTATTTTTTAAAATCAACGTTAATAAGAATAACATGTAGAATTTACAAGGAGAGCCTAGAGGTCCTATAACATCATGGCAGGAGAAAAGCTAAAGAGAAGCTCTATTCTAAGGTTACTAATGAAGAGTATCTTCAGTAGTGAATAAATTTGGCTGTGACACAGAATCTTAAACAGGAAAAAAAAAAAGAGAAGAAGAACTATATTATCGCTTTACAATCCTTCTTTAGAAAATGGAATTTTTCCTTTCCCATTTATCTCCTGGGCTAAACCATCACCTTAAGCATATATGTGAGCTTGGAGGCTTGTTTTAGCTTCCTTGAGGATAGTGCAAGAAATAATAGTTGGCTAGAAGGAGTGAAATCAGTCCCTACCCACAATACAGCACATTTGAAGTGGAACTGCCTCTGTGCATCACAGGGATGCTCCAGTTTTGATGCATTACCGAGCGCCCTCCGTATCCAAACAAAGCTTTGCATCTGACTAGTTGTTACAGGCAACTGATTTACATAATTACTTTGGATTTTTCCCCTCAAAAACACACAACATATGAATCATTGTACTCTGTCTTAAAGTCATTATTAGCCAATTAGAACTCCAGGATTTGCATAATCACTCTTCAGTTATTTCTTGGCAATCATAATGTGACGTGTGATTACCAAAGTCAGACCAGTGATTGTACAGTGGGTTATAAACTCAGAATTATTGAGGGGCTTTTCAGCAATAAAAGAACTACCTCAGCTGCTCCATTTCCTCTCAAACTAGCATGAAGAAATCAAAAATAAAAAAAGCAAAATATGAGTAAAATAAGGCCCCTAGAGTGATGAAACCGAAAAAGAACAGTTCTAATATTTATCCACTCATGAGAGTGAAGGATGGGTTTTCTGGACTTCAGGTCTGATACCAACCCAAGTATAAAAATACTGTGCGTTACAGCCATAAATCTTGAAATTTGTCTAGATAATAATACAGAAAATAATAGAAAACAGGTAAAATAAAGAAGTAAAATAAACTTTAGGTGAATTCTGCATCATGTCCCCTACATAAAGCCCAGCCCTGGTTCAGAGCATGCCAAAAGCAGCCATGACCACGGAGAAGAAAGGGCTGCATCATGACTCCTGTGTCTGCTGGGTGACAGCGGAGAGGAGCAGGGTCAGCACGAGTTTTATCTGCAGACAAACTTCCCAAGCAGGGCCTTTTCCCTGGGATATCTCCTTGTAAAATGCCCCAGATACTGTCACGCCAATTTGGCCGGGAGCAGAGAACCACCCATGTGGATGATGAATCGTGTGCCTAAGTAATAGCCCGAGTCAGGAGCGGATAGCAGTGCTCATGGGAAGATGGCAAGGTAATGAATCTGCTCCAGGGTGGAGGGGGTTAAGTGCCTTGCCGGAAGACAAGTTAATGATGTACTGCTGCATTCAACGAAGATTGATTGAGAATGGTGTAAATGGGCAGTGGGCAAGGACAAAGAGGCTTGCTTTGGGAACGGGGCAGGATGGTGGGGAAGAGACAGATTACAGCTGAAGGTGGCTGGTGGGTTGAGCTGAAAGAACAGTCTCAAAAACCATAGGGAGAGACACTTCGGGGGAGATAATTTCACTCATGCCCCATACTGTGAAGCACACACTGAGCAGAATGGTCCTGACAGGTGTCTACTGATAACATTTGTGGTAGCCACGGCCACTGGACCGACGTGGTTAAGCAGGGGAAACAAGATTTTGCACCTCCTTCTTCAAGATCCTCCCAATGTTTTGAGGCAGAACTGATATTATTTTGTATTACAAATGCAATTTAAATCCAGAAGGCTGAAATAGGCAAGAATTCAACCACATGGGAGAATAGGGAAGTACAAAAATGCAATTATACGGGAGCCTCTAGCCTTGCAGCAAACACAGAGCATTGATACCTCAGAAAAGACAGACACAGTGACTGTGGTGGAGTTTCAAACAATAGCCATCAGAGGGAAAAGCTGTACAGTGAAGGTAAGCAGAGGTCACAAAAATAAGTTCAACAGGTAAGTGACAAAAAGTCATAAGAAACTTTATCATTATAGCCTAGCCTGGGTGGAAGAGCTTTACAGATTATATATTAACAGTCTCAAAATATATTTAATGCCAGCTAGCACTGCAGAGTACTTTTGTATCCATGACAAACAAAAAATAAGCTCAATAAATACCCAAGACTCCATTTCCAAAATATCAAAAAGAACGATTTTCATCTGATAACCAGACAACTAAAACCAAAAGTCACACACAAAGATGTGCAGTGGAAAGAAATTCTTTGGCCTGGATACAGACATACAGAACAGACAACTCTAATCTCTAGTCTTGTTAGCTTCATCTATTAAGTAAGCCTGGAGTACAATAGAGCTGCAACTTCTCTCAATGAATCTCATTACAGTGCTCATTTGTTGTAATGGAAAGGGCTCTTACTCACAATAACTCACAGTGGCTCACTTTAACCCACCCCACCTTTCTGTATCCCTCCTCCCCTTCCAAGGAATCCAAAATAGCCCACTTAAGCCAGCATTCCCAGGTGTATTAGGTGTGTAGTAAATATCTGAGTGATCCCCATCATCATCATCATCATCATCATCTTGGTTGATGGATACCCTCTACAGGTATCACAGTTTCAGGAATTACACCAATTCCCAGGTGCATCATTTGGGTCTATCTGCTTTGATTTAGCTTGTCTCTTAAATTCCAGAATAGGACCAAGATGAATTAAGTTATAGTCACTACAAGCCTATGCTGAGGATCTCAGTGCCTCACACTTGTGTGTCATGCTCAGAGTACGGAGCTGGGGAAGAAGGAGGAAGTGGGATGTTTGGAATGATGGCGTTTGTTTTCCCAAGTCACTGTTAATGTGTGATGGAGCCCTGCTTTCCTGGAGATGGCTGAACACCTGCCTGCCCATGGGAAGTAGGGAATGAATTCCTCGTTTTGCTTTCTCTGCACATGCATTTTTTGCTCCACCTGTTAAATTGTCTTTATCTCAACCCAACCCAATGAGATTTCTCCCTTTTGCCTTTCTAATTCTCTCCCCCATCCCACTGAGGGGAAGTGAAGAAGTGGCTCCATGGGGCTGAGCTGCTGACTGAGGTTAAACCACGACACAACTGGAATCACATAATAGGCAGGCTTCCTTCCCAACATGGGTTTTCTGCATGGGAATATTCATGTTATGGTCAGGACTTGCAGACATCAGCAGGGCTTTGGCACAGGAATGAGGCAAGGACCCCACCAATATCAAGCAAACCCTTGTGGTTAGAGGATGCTGGATTCTTCTAACACAGTGTTCAGCATGGAGAACAAGTCAGTGAATTCTTTCAAAATCGTAAGTAAAAAGCCTCCTGTTGCTCTATGACCTGAGCTAGCTGGTCAGGAGGTGTGTCCCACCCTGCACTGCAGGGCAGCAGAGGGGATGGCTCTCTGGGCAGGGTATGTGAACCAGGACTTCTAAGTGCCATGACGATGGTACTTTCCAATCAAAACATTTTCAGTTGAAATACTTCTCTGTTTAAACATGCTGAGTTTTGCAGTTCCTCCCCCAATAAAAACAAACAACCAAACAACCCCACCAAACAGGTGTCTGAGGAACAGAGACACACAAAACTTAATTTAGTCACAAATCCAATTTTCCATTTAAACCCCATTGACTAAGTCAAAAGCCTAATTAGACTTTATATCTGCCTCAGCACAGGACAAGTTTTTTCTAGGTCCATGTTTCCTCTACCAAGCACACCTGGACCCTTCCAAAAGTGCACTAGAGGGACCTATCCCTACCTACCTCTAATCTTCATAGGGATACTCAGGTACATTTTATAAGTGAACCACAGGTCTATACTACAACCTTTCACCTCTGAGTGCATCTAATCTTACACTAGGAAAAAAAAATACAATAATATGTTGTTCTCTTATTTCAAAAACACTTCAACTGTACTAGAAGTGCATTAATTCAGTTTTCTCAGTTCAAACCATTCCAGCAGCAAATGCAGCCTGTATAGAGTGCTCTGCTGCATGTCCCTTATTAGCTAATTCTCTCACATCAAGCTCATTTAAATCTATTTGTCCCAGACCACCCTCTTTAAAGAGAGGAAGGAGGAGGATGGGATCTCTTGCTACTGAGGCTCCCATCCTATTTATGACTGAGTGTTTAAGGATGCTTTACAAAACTTTCTCAGTCTCCTCTTGTAATTCAAATCAATTGTAGCCATAAAACAAAAATTCTGGAATTTATATTCCCTCCCTCCGCCCAATGAAAAAAAAAGGTTTAATTTGATAATTGAAGAAATCAAAGGTTCTTTTCAAACCTGACATTAAAAATCTCTAATAAAAATGGGGAAAATGAAGGTCTAGGATGACAGTCTTTATCAAAGTGTATATAGAGACATTATATGTTCCAGTAATTGTTTAGGCCGGTGAATTAATGAATCCCTGGCTGTAAGTCTCCATTTGAAATTATTTCAGTGGTGTCTGCTGCTCTGCTGCTTTGGAAAAGCCTGTTGTCTGAAGCTCTGGAGAAGGGCCTTGAACCCTGCCATTCAATCCCTTTCAGCCCATCAGCTGAGTCTAATTGCCAGAAAGCACACGAGACCCCTAAGCCTGATTGTTCCCCGACCTCCTTTGAGGTTCTGAGGCATGAAAAGCAAAAGGGAAAAAAAAGCTCTCTTTTGATCTTCTGTTTCTTTCTCTCTTTCTCTCTCTCTCTCTTTTTTTTTTCTGCCTACTCCTACTCTAAGAATGACACATTTCTTTATATGGCTTCTCCTTCTTATAAAGACAATAATTAATAAGGCCTTTATAAAATGAGGCTTGAATTGGTGTCACCTTCAAGGGTGGTCCAGGGCTCTGAAGTGAAACCCCCGGTGGGCTTAGGCATTGCATGGCCTTTGCACAGGTCAGGTTTAAATACCCTGACCTCAATTTTCACTCTCCTCCACTAATGAGCCGATTCACACATGGATACAAAATTATACGAGGGAAAAGACAAAAGGAGCAAGGTGTAGTTGACACCACATTGGCCAAATTTTATTATCATCTTTGTGCCTATGACATCACAGCTGTGGACATTGTCAAAGCGCTGAAACCGCTCGCTTTCTCCCCCCACCCCACTTCTTTTTGTCCCCTGCCATCAGCTTTATATAATTACTTTCACAAACTCACACTCTCTGCCTATTATTTGCTCAGATGTCATGAAGCTGTGACGTTAGTTGGGACTGGGGACCAGTCTGGGTTCTTGTGTGCTTACACATGCAGAACTGGGTCGCTTTTCTTGAGGTTCTGCTTCACTGCCTCACTGTCAATTGTGAGGATAAAGCGGCATTATGTGCAGCTATTCTATTTCACAGGCTTATCAATCTGACACCAAAAGTTTAAAAAAAAAAAAAAATCATCACACCAGGGATGTTTCGTGTCCATTAAAGGAAAATTGTTGATGGTTGACATTGAATGAGTTGTCAAAGACAGCGAGACACCCATTGCATAAGTTTCTCTATTAATGCAAAACGTTTAACAAGTTTATTAGAGAAGAAGCTAAAAGGGGGGGAAAATGATGCTATGACAGCCACACCCGTGGGTTGTAAACCTGTCAAATCCCGTCAGGGGAGCAAGGTCAGTGTTTGGATTGAAGACAGAATCAGCAGGAGGCACTCTTCCTCTGAGTCAGTAGATCCCACACCAGGCGCTTCCATAGCAGTATATAGGACAGTGCCTCAGGGCTAATTCACAAGCTAATGTTTCTGCCTGACACAGCCACAACATGCTGTTGATAAGCTAAGAAACAAGTACTAAGTATTTCTAGGAATTAAAAAAAATCCCATGCCACTTTTTGTTGCCACAGGAAAGCCGACTAATATTTAATCACACAATTAAGTTCTGCCGTCCTTAATGTCTAGCATGGTTTCAAATGGTTGTTGTTTTCTCCACCTCTTGTCCCAAGATGATATGCAGGGTTGTGGTTAAGCACTAGCAGAGCTCCTAAGAGGTGGGCTGGATTGATCCCTGTGCCTAATCTCGCTTTTCGGGGATGGTGTAAGGGTGATGAATAAATATATGCAATGATGCAACGTGCTAAAAAGTCATTGCACTAAAATAAAAGTATGCTATCACCTTTGGGACAATTTTGGAGGTCTCACCTCCCAGGCAAAACTCAAAATGAATTAACACTACTCTCGTTAAGAATAAATTAGACTCGAAAAACATTTGTTCGTTAAACCCCATAATACAAATGTACAGTTAATAATCCTGTCATGCTTCTGCAAAATACGGACAACTCTGGGCTGCTAAACAACAGGTATTTAACAAGGTACAATAACTCTCCACAAGCAAGGAATTACTAAAACAAGCATATCATTAATTGCCATTATTTTGTCACGCAGGGAATTTCACGCAAGGAAAAAGAATTGGCAGAATTTTTTCTTTCCTTCTTAAAAAAAAAAAAAAGAAAGAAATCTCAATCGCCCCTTTGCCTTTTAGTTCTGATAGATTAGTTTTGCAAACATAATGCTGAAACGTCCTAGCAGATGCACGTCAAGCATGTACACACACATATTCCAAAAGACAAGCACTTCAAAATATAAAATATCCAATACACTATGCCTAAAATTTGAGAGAAAAAAGGATTTTATCATATTGTTTTTCAGCCTGGAGTATTAAAATAACTCCAAACAGCACATAACAAAAAAATTTAAAAAGACAAAAATTAATATAGGAACATGAATTTTGTGCCTGGGTAGGTGATATCTGTGAGTGCTGGTAGCAAAGGAGAAGAAGATAACATGCAAACATCACAGCCAATTTAAAAAAAAATATATAATCTCAATAGTGAGACAATAAGACATTTTCAGTTCAGTGGGAGATGGTAAATTCATGGTTTTTGTGGATCTTTTTCCCCTTCCAACCATGTATATTAAGGACATTTGCTGGCAGACACTTCCTGAACCGCATTGGGACTGCCAATGAAAAACCAAAATGAGCTAATAACTCTCTTTGGGCACATGCTGATGGAAGAAAGAAAGCTGGAATAACCTGATTTGGCCTCACCAACAGTTTTTTGTATGACAGCTAATCAAGCCTATAAATAAAGAATGGATTCATTATCATCTCAATTTTTTTTATCGCTATCTACTTCCAAAGTGTTAGTGTGTTTATGAATATCTTCTAGGGAATTAATATCACATATTTGACATACACATTTCTCTTAAAATAAGAAAAAATATATTATGAGGTTATTTTTTCTTAAATACAAACAAAGTATTAAAAAATGTATCTCTTATAACAGATGGGACCGGAAATTCTGTAAGTCTGATCTTTATTAAATATCCCTGTGTAAAGGTGCATTGAATGAGGCAAATTCTTACCTGCTGAGGATTTATACTTCTAATTCATAAGTGCAATACATTATGTTAGGATGAGACCATAATACAATCTGTTTCCAACTCGTTGATGAGGCTGAGAGAATATCATTTATCTGAGTTTTAGCAGAGTCCTATGGAGCAGTGCTGCAAAGTTCAGAGCAAGACTAAACTGGAAGGGAAGAAATTAACTGAATCCTTGCTATCCAACAAAGTATTCTTCAATTTGTCAAAAAAATCAAGAAATACAGAAGCTAAGGTTTATAGGATCATCACAACTCCCCCACCCAGAAGAGGCAGAATTTGATTATTCCTCTCTTCTTTCTGCACCATCATTCCAGTCCCTATCTCCTCAGATGTATTAAATTTCTGGGCTGCTCCTTGTAGTGCATAGGACAGCAAAACCAGCTGTAAAGCATTGGAAAGAATTGAAGGACAGTCTGAAAAGTCTGTCTTTAGCTCACTTGATTTGAACTGGGAATTGAATAATTCTGGGAAAGAGTGTATTTCCTAGCCACAATTACGCCCCAAACCAGAAAACATAAAATATCATGATCACGTTCCACAGAATAAATTATTGTGATATTAAGGCTGTTTCTTTACACTCAACTGTGTACAGTGATAGGGTGAAAGGTAGGGATAGATCTTATTCTAAAATGCATATAAAATGCTTAAAACTGGAAAGGGACACTCTGAAATGCCTGGTTCCTCACACTCTTACTAGGTTTTAAAGTACTGGAAATCAAATGGGCTTTTTGGTGCACAAAATACTATTGCAATGGTAGTAAAGCTTGGCCAAGTAAAAACACAAGTATCAATCTACTGAAAAAGCCTTAGATATATCCATATAGTAGTATTATCATACATCATACAGTAGTATTTATCTGAACATACTTAAATAAAAACAAGTTATGATGGGATAATACTCACAAGACTTTCACTGGGCTAACCTTGTAAATGCTGTCCTGTCTGAGGATGAAAAGTATTTACAAAAGTGCCAGAATTACTGCCCATTTGAGAGCAACATTTCATTTTTACAGTACTTCAGTCACTCTTCTTTCCACAAAAATAAAAGTGGAGCGGGGAGGGTCAGGAAAATACCTTCTGAGACCACCCACGAGCAGCAGGGTGAGGAGCACAGGGGCTCCTCCACGGATTCTCTGTGAGACGGCCAATACCCAACCCAGCACAGCCTTTGGGGGAGTCACTGGGACACGAGACTAATGAAGACATCTGCAAGCATTTCCCTGCACACGTGGCTCCAGAAGGGATGCCTCCTCACCCACATTCCCTTGGACAGCAGCATATTCTACTGGGTACCTCACGAATTCTGGACTGCTAAAGCGATAGAAGTGCTGGCTGCGGAAATGCTTCTCTAAATAGGATCCCAACACCAACACACAGCAAAAACCATTCACAGTATCACTAATTGCAAGAGTTCAAGAAACGTTAAATTCCTCATCATTTCACTCAGCTGCTGCATTCCCTTGGCAGCATCACTTCGCTGGAAAAGATTCCCCACCTTGGATGCAACAGCACCATCAGCTTCTCCCCTGGCTAGAGATTCCCAAGACCAACTTGCAGTTTCCCTTTTTGCACCAAGCCTTGGTGAAAATGCAAGAATTTGCTGTAAAATTGTTTCATCTGTGGCAAATATCCCGAATTTATGCCTTATAAATCCCAGCAGGAAATAAATCAGGTCTCTGAGGATATAGGAATTTCTATGCTGGCTCTAGCAGCATGTATAGACCATTGGATTATTGGCATTGCCCCATAAATTGCCTCAATTTAGGTACTGAATAAAAAAACTCCATTATTTCCACTGTCTTTAGGTAATGCTGGCACAAAGCCTTTAGCCGGAAGTTTGTTCTTCCCATTCACCTAAGAAAAGCTGAGTTCTTGGCAACCACCTGCTATGAGAGACTAATTTCTTTCACCATCATCTCTAGCATGGATACAGTCCAAACAGAGTCCTACATTTGGTCAAATTCTATACCTATGGCTGAATATTGGGCACAGCTTCTTCTTCCAGTACACTGAATGTTCAGACATTTTTTGTACTAAAAGTTCTCAACTAAGGAGACTTTGCTGAAAGCTGTTATGGATAGAAAAAAACATCCTTTCTTAATGAATTCAATCAAGGAGGAGCAAATGGAAACACCAAATGGCAAATACTTTTTTTTTTTCACAAACAATTACAGCATTATTTTATTTGAAATCTGTTCTGTAACAATGAGAGAAAATTAGTGTGTGTTCTATTCAAAAGATACTGCAGGATGGATTAACATTTATGATCCAGAGTTCAGTGACTTGAATGTTTTCATTTTCTTTTTTTTATATTAATTGGATTTTCCAGTGTACACTGAAGTGGTAAAATGCATTTAATCAATATGCTTTGGGACTAAATTAGCAAAGTACTAATTTTGTTGTGCAAGGTTATATTATGTATTGTACATTTTTAATCACAGTATTCTCAGTTTATTTCTCATTTGCCAAGCTTATGATCCCATTGTGTATAACGCAAAGAGAACAGAGAGTCAGAGCAAACCTCAGGAGTTCGAATATATAGAGGAGTGCTTTCCTCCTCTATAGGGGAGGGTTTGTTAACTTCTCATCCTAACCTGAGCAGTATGACACGAAATTGTTACGCAGCCACTTTGCCTGACAGTAGCAAGAGCTGCAGCCACTCGCCCACCATAGCTTCTTACATATTATTAAGCATTTTTAAGAGAGAGATGCCTACTGGACAGATGTGGAAGGCAGTTGTTTTAGCGGAGCTGACCCTAAATGCCCCACCAATCCCAGGTGTAACCCACATCGTTCAAGGGTCATGAGGCAGAGGAGCAGGAGACTGGAAGGCAGTCCCGGTGGGCACTACCTGGATGGTCTGGTGCTCACTCAGCTGAGAGAGCAAAAGGACAAAGGATCTGCCTGCACTGCTCCACTAAGGGAGAAAACTTCCATTAAATAGCAGAACAGAGAGAAAAGGGACAGAGCAGCCACCTAAATGAGATAGGAGATACTCCCGTCACCAAGGAGAGTCAGAAAATGCCCCATCCCTGGAAGGGTTCAAGGCCAGGTTGGACAGGGCTTGGAGCAACCTGGGATAATGGAAGGTGCCCCTGCCCATGGCAGACACATTGGAACAAGATGATCTTTAAGGTTCTTTCCAATCCAGACCTTTCTATGATTCTGTGATTTAGCTGGGGTGTCTCTGTACATTTAAGCCCTCAAAATCACTGCACACTCCTGAACAGGATTCTCTGCATCTGTCAGGGGAAACCAAGGCAGCTGGTGAAGTTTCAAACTGAGCTTACATAAATGGGACAAATTTAGTATCAAAGTGGCATCTTACCTTCCTTTAGAACATATCTCACTGCCTCTCTTCTTCCCCTGGAGCATGACATTTGTTCCTTAAGACCACACTTTTCTGTCACCTTCACTCAAAATAAAGGAAGTGACATTTACAGTGCAACACCACTAAAGGAAAGGTGATTCTCAAGATTCATTTTTAATCTGTGTCTTTTCAAAGGGAAGCACAGGTTAAAAATAAAAATAATGAAGAAAAAAAAGAAAACAGGTTGCTTTGGCAACTGCCTGGGGCTGGCACTGCAGTTCTGCTCCCATGCACGCTTGGAGGCACTGAGGGACAGTGCCTGCAGCACTTCTCAGGGGGTGGCTCTGCTCAGCATCACCCTGTAACCACAGGCTGTACCCGAAAGGCACAGGGGAGGTCTTAACTTTAATGGGTCAGGATGGAAAGTAATGATTTGCTCAGTAGTGGAGAACCAGTGTTAACTGTCTAAAATGGTCTGAATGGCTCAGATGTTCAAGGGCAGTCTATCAGGCACCAGACACTGTTATCAGGATCACCTGTCTGTCAGCTGCATTACCTGCCTTCCCCTGATTCATTTGTTTTAAAGGAGTCACTGGGTTTACTTCAAACAAACCCAGCAACCAAACAAAGCAAAACCAGCTCCCTGCTAAGACCCTAAGAGGAAAGGGGAAGAGTAACACATTTACACATAAAGTTGAACGGAAAGGTTTAAAATTTGCAACTGATGCTGTGTGGCAAGGAGATAAGAGCCTTCCAGACAAGTTAAAATGCACAGATATGCCAATCAACTCCAGATAGATTCAAGGGGTGGTGAACACAGATTACTCACATTACACCAGGCTATCTCAAGTTACTCAAACGACATAAAGGGATACAATAATCACACACTTGTCTCATTGTGTCAACTTTTTAACAGGGGAAAAGCCATTGTCCACTTCAAGAGGAAACAGCAAAGCAAACCAGATCAGATTATTCTCAAGTGAATTGTCAGGTTGAGGGGGTTTTCTACTTATCTGATACTAGAGCAGACACTGATAGCAAACAGCTCACCTGACTGCACACAAGGACCCATTCTCAAAGGCAAAAAGCAATCTGTCTCAATTATTAAAAAACAAATTAGACAATCAAACTGGAAATTTGGCTTCTTTCTTTAGATTGCCACCATGCAAGGGGGTGACTGTGATGTAGCCAGAGCATGTCTGCTGGGATTCAGCTGCCCACAAAAACAGACAGTGGAAAAATATCAGACCAGTGTTGCCTGGGATACAACCCTGGTGCCCTTAGGCAGACAAAATACCCACTTAGAATGGGGTGAACACTGGGAAAAACTATTATGGGACACCTGGGAAAATAAATTTTTCTTCTTGCTTACAGCTCTTTTGCATTTTTTCCTCACAGCACTCATGGCATGGACCCTGAGACCAGCTGCTGAGAAGTGTAAAGCTATTTAGGGTGGTGAAAACAGCAACATTTGAGGTCATTACTAAAAATGAAAAACTATTAGCTGTAAGTGGGCAAGGGCTCTGTTCTCTCTGAGCCCTCTAAGTTACCAAACACAAAGCCTGCTCAGTGGGGCTTTGCATTTAAGGGGATTGCACTTTAAGACAACTCAATCATTCCTTCCATGCGGGTTTTAGCACAGAATATATGCACAGCTTCAGTACAGGAGCGACGTGAGGCAGCGTCAGCTCATATCAACTGGAAACTTTGCATTAGCTTCAGAGGGCACTGGATCTGTTCTCTTCTGTCTGTAAAAGGCACATGATACTATTTTCTTTAACCAGCTCTCCAAGGATGCTGACACAGTTTAGAGCAGAGCTGACCTTCTAAGCTATTGAGAAGGCCACTGATGGACTAACCTTTCTTTTCCAAGGTCTCTCCTGGCTTTGTTACAGGCTGAGCCCTCCTGCCCAGTGGGTCTCTCACTGACCAGCTGGACACAGCGAGGAAACCTTGGGAGGTTTCACACCACATCCTACACTGGGCCAACCTCAGAGTGCCCATGAACTGAAAACAAAGAACCAATTTGGTTTTTTGTCAAACAAAAATTCCTTTTGGGGGATTAAAAATTGATAAAGCTAAGAGGCTTTTCCTGCAAGAACTGACAGTCAGCTACAGATCAAAGGACTAGGCTCTGTTTCTTCTTGCAGTCTCTACCAACTGTTCCCTTAAAGGGTTGCATCTGACCAGATCAAAACATAATTTTTTTAGAGCTACATTACTTTTTCTTCCTGAAAGAGAAATTCTCATCAGGATCCAGGCAAACCATTGCAACTATAAATTCACACCCAGAGAACATAAACTTTCCTGATGCTAAACCAAGTTTATCATAAATACCAAACATTTCGTTGCACTTTGGGTTATCTTTCTTCTAAATCTGACACACCCCTCAAACCTGAACAAGCTGTTAGAAGTTGTGGAATCCTTCTGCTCCAACTATGAGAGTCAGTGGAGTAGCAATACTACAAAAAAGAAGTGTTAGACTTTATGCCCTGCTCTGTTCAGTTTTCTCCATGAGATCTCCACTTCCAGGACTACTCCTTGGTGTTAAAGTGTGGTGGCTTATGTGCCCTGTAACTCCTAAGGCTGGAAATGCTCCAAGTCCTGGGGAGGTTGTACTACAAGAGCCTCACTGAACTGGGGGCTAAGTGACTTTCCCCCATTGCTACTCTAGCTCCAGGTATTTTAGTGCATATTTCACAGAGTGTCTCAACCACAAGAGCAGCAGGGCTGTGTTTGGGTCTTTTTATTGCAAAGCTTGTGGTAATTCACAACCACACATCTTAGATCAGAGCAGAGCCCTAAATGTAAAGTCCAACAATGTGAATATGAAGATAATTAGTAATCAGGACTTCTCCTTTCCCTGAATCGTCATGTTCCTGGAAAAAACATTACCACAGCCCTAAAGCAGAGGAGATAATAAGGCTTTTTCTTGACACCATCAGACTGTCTACATCCTAGTCTGAACAGCTTTTGCAGTTTTAATATTCTCCCTGCAACCCTATAAAACAGGAAGCATTTTCCATGGTTTTAGTCCACCCAGTGTACAGAAGTTTTGTGACTCTGCCCCCCAGGCTCCTGTGTGTTATTACTTCAAAGGCACTGATCTCTTTTTAAACGTCCCTTTTGACAACTCAAATCTCTGAACTGGAAGTCAAAATTGGCTAAACTGAGATCTGATAATCGGCAGTTTTACTTCCAGCCGCATCCTGTGCTTGTAGTAATAAAAGCAGTGATTATCTTTGATATGGTTGATGATGTTAGCAGGATAGGAGGCATTCCAGCTGCTTAATTTAATTTCAAATCCCAGTGATAGCATCTAATGGCTGCAGTTTAGCTGCTGCTACAGATTTCATTTTGCAGTGACCATTGCTACTGTCAAGGTAGCTTTATGTTCCTACCCAACTGCAGAGTCCCAGCAGAAGATCACTCATCAGGTAACCATCCTGGTTTTAGACAGCACTCTGGATCACTTATGGTAAAATCCTGGTACTGATTAAATTAATAAAAAATCCGATCCACCAAAAATTTCTTGATACTACTAGCAAGTTAAGAACGCAGGTGATAAAATTCAAAATACAGAAGGCCAGAAACCTTTGTGAACTATGATCTTTCCTGTTGGTGGTAAGACTGCACATAGCCACAAAATTTAAGGCTGTGCTACTCTGTCCTTCTGTTTCTTTTCATTAGAAACACCCTACAAGTCAGTGTTCTACTTTTGTCAATGGATATCAGGAGAAACATACACGGTCAAGGCCACATTCTGCCAATTCCCTCTCTACTATTTTCTTTATATTGGTGCTTTTCATAAGAATTATCCTCATCACTATAAGTGGTTCTGCTTCTTCTTGCCTATACACGGCAAGTTAGCTTAGTCCATCAGAACTATGCTAAAGTCTCCGGTGATGCTACAATATAACACTGGACAGAGAGAAAAGAACTTTAAAATAACAGTCAGAAAAATTGCCTGTGTCTCTCAGTGGTGGGACTGAGAATAACGGGGTGACAGAGCAGACGGAGGCAATGTTTGATCACTTTTTTTTAGGTTCAAAGTCTCTAACTGACACAAACTACAACATTGTGCCATCCAAACTAATTTATCAGCATCTGAATTATCCCAGCCTCCCTTCTGTCAGCTGGAGAGGCAGAGAATAGCGGTTTTGGGCTTTGCTGTTACAAGAGAAAACAAGACCTTCGTTTCTGGGTTTTGCTTTTACTCCATTTACCTGTGCAGGACAGACACACTGTCTGCACTCCCTCCTCCCTCTCAATTTCCATATTTTTTTCCTGAAACTCATTTCCCATGCCTTGCATTTCTTTACCCTTAAAGAGCTGGAACAGCCATGAGAAAGGAGCCACTAATTAAGACATCCTGACTTCCGAGACCTTCCCGAAACAGAGCGCGCTTGTTCGGGTCTCTCTGTTTCGGGAGGCCTTGCTCAGCATGACAATGGTCAGGCACATTTCTGAGCCACTCCGGAAAACTGGATTAGAATCAAAGCCCAAGATCCCAAGTTTAAACGATGACAAAAGTATCTGCCTCAGCATTTGTGGACACCTTCGGTACAAAACGATTCTGTTGCCAGATCAACACAGAAACTGCTGAGCTTCTCGGGCAGATTAACGTGTGTCTCTTCACTATTATTCTCAGTATTCATTATTACCCTCTAACGTCAAAGACAAAACTGAGCAGACCCTGTAGGCAGAACAACAACAAAAAAATCTTAAATTTTTAAGGGCATCTACTGTTAAAAGAGTCTGAAAAGGGCATATGAACTAAAAAAGCACAGAAATCCCAGAAGCTGGCACATTCATGTCCTGATTTTTGTTGGACATGCTGCAACACAGAGACACAGCGTCCTAAAATCTGTGGTTACCATCATCCTGAAGTAGGGCATCCAGCCTGTTCCCTGTTTGGTCTAGGACAGCCACCAGAAATGGTGACAAATGGAAACAAGCTGGGCTAATTGTACCATCCCCATCCTGGTTTCCAACACAGCCTTTTCCAGAATAATTAGAGTTTATAGGAATTGTTGTGTGTTTGTGTGGTAGAAGGTCGGTGATCCTCTCAATTACCTGGTCAACCACAGCACTGAAGTGGACTCCATTAAAAAGTAAACAAGAAGAAAACTGGCCAGCTACAACAACCTGCCAGTCCTGGCTTCATCACTGGGTAGAGTATAATTAAGAGATGAGATGGATGCGTATAATTAAGAGATAAAGAAGATGAAATGTGGTTTTGTGACACTGCTCTGGGCATGTTGTCCTTGCACTGCATCCCACAGCACTGGATAGAGCCACCTGAGAATCACAGCTCCTCTCAGGCAACGAAGATAAAGGAAGATTTGGACAAAATGGAAGGGAACAGATAAATGGGTGAATTTTGGACTGCAGAAACAAAATAGGGCTGCACAAGACCTCTTTCTCCAGTCCTATGTCACTCTTAAGCAAGCTGTGGAGTGCAGCATGTTTAATAAGATATGAAGAAAAAGCAGAAGTGAGATTTATTTGTCCTTGCAAGCTGTCAATCACCTCAACAAAAGAAAAATGGGGCTTCCCTTCTCTGTAGATGACTCTGGTTCAGGAGGCACAGTTTGACAAAACCTGTGTCTAGCCCAAAGGTGAAGTAAGGGTTGCAGGGTTTCGAGAGAGACCAGAGGATGGACTGGGTTAGGCTTTTGAAGATTTTCTGACAAAGGAAAGGAAGCCAGAATATAAAAAATACATTATGAAAAATGACTTTTTTTCCATATCCTTCTACCATTTAAACATACTTAATGCTGCTTGTTCTATTAACCTTTTCTGAACTGCAGACTTCTGATTTGTTGAAATAAAGATGCTGCTGTACCCCACTGGTACTGCAATATACAATAAAAGCCAGTAGTTCTCATAAAAAAACCCGCTGAAATCATTAGCAGTCTCCCAGAGTAAGGACTGTGTCAGGTAGTGACAAATCCTTTTTAAAAAGTAGCTTGAAATGAAAACAACTTTTTTTTTTTTTTCCAGTATGTCCATATGTCTGTGCACGAGAAGTAGAGAAAAATTCTCTGCTGGAAACATTTTTGACTGGACGAGACTAAGAGAGGACGCAAACAAATAATAAGGAGAAAGGGGGAAAATTATATTTACGGGAAGTTGGTGAGGAAAACACTGCACTGCTCTCACTCCTGGTCTGATGTGTGCCTCCCTCGTGTGTGTCCCCAGCCCTTGGCAGGGTCCCCGCGAGCCCCTCAGCCCCAGCTGGGTGAGGGTGAGGACGCGCGGTGCTCCCACCGCCCCGGCCTGGGAGCTGCTGCCCCGCTGACCTTGGCAGCTGAAGGACCCAGATGCCCAGCTCCAGGAGGAATCTCTGCAGCAGTGTCACAGGGTGTCAGCTCATCTTCCCTGCCCTCCTCCTCGGCGCTGCTGACAGACCTGCCTGTGGGGTCTGGTGTGGGGTCAGCCGCCGCTGTGCTGCTCTGTCCTCCTTGAAGTCACTTTCCTTTGATTTCTGAGCATGAGGTGCATTCTCTTGACAAGATGCATCTGCAGTGTCTGATTAGGGTAAAAGAACCGTGTGTGGGGAATATTCCCTATACTTTTATATGTAGCAGCATGCTGGCTGCCAGTAACCCAACTGGTCTGCAAGTGACAGATGAAACTTTGAGCCTTCTAGGAAGCAGAGAGGCAAAATATTCAAGAATAACTGTACCCAGATCTTTATTTTACTGAGGGTAAAACAGCTTTTCACATTTCACAATTTAATCTATTTACTGGAAATAGCATAATGGAGACGTTAAATAAAAACTAATAGGCTAATAAAAGCCAAGCAGGACAGAGATATAATATGTCTGTTTATTATTAAAAGCACCATTACTAAAAACCAGCTTATTTTTCTACTTCTATTTGCAACAGTAAATTTAAGACTAGAAAAAAAAATTATACAACTGGTTCATGGAGCTTTCTTTGTATCTGAAGGGTCTATGAATATAAAAGCGTATCAGGGCCAAATCCAGAAGGTCTTACTCAAGCAAAACTGATTTTAGTGGAAATAAAGCCTGATGGACTAAAGGATTTGGTCAGTAATTTATGGGACCCTTATCTCTGATCCACCTTCTAGGAATGCTAGCTTGTGGTACAGAGCAATGTAATATGCTTAAATATCTATGATTAATTCGGGTAATCTGGTTTATAGAGCCCGCTTATGTAAATGAAAAGGATTTACCTTTATGTCTGAGATGAAAAAAATATACATCAGATACAGCGAACCACACATTACAGAAAATGGCCCGGCTGAATTGTATTAATGTCTCAAAAATGTTGAGAAATGCTGTATCTTCTCCTTAAGCCAGTAATCATAGTACCTACAAATTGCATATCTTATCCTACTTTACACATATGCAGAAGTGGGCAGCGGCTGTTTTGAAGGCAGCATATCTCTCATTTGTACTCCTTACAACACGCTTTTCAAAGCCTAACAGAGAACTGTGGCTAAAGACTTTCAAAATGAGGAGAGGGCTGTGAGGGATTAATGCTTTACCTGGGAAATGGAGCGGAAGTCAACTATCAAAGCAAAACAGCAACATTCCCGCGGGCCTGGTCTTAAGGACGGAAGGTTTTCATGTGATGAAGTGGTAATTCAGTTCAAAGTCTCAGGGAGAACTCTCTTTGTACGTCTGTCCAAGAACTACAAATTTACAGATAATAAGTAGAGGAGGGAGCAGTGTGATCATCTTGTCTGACACTCTACAAAGCACAGCTCTCTGAGCTTGCTCTGGCTGGAGAAACAGGCTGTCTCCTGGTTCAAAATCCCTCTTCCGTTTCCACTGGCATCTAGGGATAATTCCCTGTGCTTCAGTGGAGCAGCTCTGAAGACACAAATCCTTGAGAAATAACTCCCACTGGACTGACAGTTGTCCAAATTCAACTGCAAGGAATTCTCTGAATCACCCTTTTTTTGATATTTTCAGCACATGGAACAGCCCCATCTTTGGTAGCAGTGCACCACTAAAGAGCCTTCGAGGCACGTGTAACATGGAACAAACTTCAGGACAACCCTCCATTTTCCCTGCTTCAGCAGGGAAAGATTCTTAGTGCTATATGATAGAATCAGAGGATGGTTTGGGCTGGAAAGGACCTTAGGGATCATCCAGTTCCAACCACCAGTACCATGGGCAGGGACACCTTCCACTAGACCAGGTTGCTCCAAGCCCCATCCAACCAGGCCTTAAAACACTTTCAGGAACAGGAATTTTCAGTAACTAAAGCCACTTCCCAGCTCTAGAAGAAAAACCTGGTCATTTGCAATGGATAATACTGATTTTACATTAGCTAACACTATATAACATGCAATCATTTCTCAAAAAGACAAAAGCAGATGTGGTTTTGAAGGAAAACTGCAAGTTCTACATCTTCAGATGAAATCAGGAAAGAGAAATGAGGGTTCTAGATCCAGCCTAGACAAGGTGGAAGCTGATTTATTCCACCTAGCACGAGTTGAAAGGTAACTGCACCACAGTATTTCTGAGATGAACAAGATAATACGGTTGAATGGAGTTAGACTAAAACAGACTTCAGCAACAGAAAGTTTAAGCTAATATTTTTTCCTCAGTACATCTTATTATATCTACCACACTGTGCAATGCAACCCCTGTACGCAATCCCCACAGCCAAAATCAGCTTAGTAAAATCAAGTTTAGTAAAACAATGTAAATAAGAGAAGACATACCAAAAAAACCCTCTGATTTCATATTAAAGTGAAATCAACACCCTCAACCAATACAGACGTTCATAAAGAGATAAAACATCTCAAAGCAAAGCATCTGTGTTTGTGCTGCTATTTCATGTCAAGGCAATTACAGTGATGTTATTAGGAAAGATCAGGAAGGGAGCAGTGTTGTCATATAGGGAGAAGAGAAAACAAACCGTTAAGCAATCATGTAGAACATCTTAAAGCTGGTGAGGGAACAAAGCTTAGCACTGTCAGGGTATTGATCTGTTCCAGAATGTGCAGAGTTCTGCACCACTGTGATTGCCTTCCCTGCTGGGTTTAGAGAGGGCTGAAAGAATACAGTATTGATCTGGCCCAGTTCCTGAGAAGTAACTTAGTGATAAACACCGACTCCAGTCCACGGCTCTGACAGCAAACTGTTGCAAAACAGCAGAGCTCTGTTGTGCTCACGGCTCCTGTTATGCAGATAATACCTGAGCAACACCACTGCCCCTGCATTTCCAGTGGGAAAGTAGTGCTGCCCAGCAGCGAGAATATAACACCTTAAGACTCTGTTACTGTTCCCGTTCTTTTCACTCGAGTATGACAAGGTTTCTGAGGAATGCAGAGTATTTTATAATTTATTCTGCATTCAGAAAATACTGAATATATAAGGAGGCTTCACCTTAGCTGAAGCCTAGTAGAAAATAAATCTAAAGTTCTGCATTTAACAAAATAGTTTTTCCTCTATTTCTTGCCGTTTACTGTAATGCTGTGGGAAGACAGAAAAACACTCTTCTCATTTATTTTCTTGCCTATCAGTGAAATCTTGTCATTCTGTAACAACTAGGCACTCCAGAGAAAGCATTTCTACTCTTAAAAGCAACAATGCTGTCCTACAGAGGTAAAACTCATGTTAGTAATTGCAGCCTGGAGAAAAAGGCCGTCATGCACCTGCACTTCAAAACTCCTGGGCTGCAGTTGCATGCCCCTTCTGGTGGCATCAATCCTCAGCGGCACAAGAAAGCAGCAGACACAGGCAGGGAGAGAAGGAAGAGATTTTAAGCCCTGACTAATGAGACCACAAACTTTAGGCAGTTAAACCACAGACACGATGGGTGGTTCACGGCAGCTCTGGAAGTATTACAAAGCCTAAGTGTTGGGGCAAAAAGCAACCTGTCCTGTGGAGTCCTCAGCAGTTGACTTCTGTCCTCTCTCAGGCCCACCTGGAGAAGTCCATCAGCAAAGATGAACTGAACCACCTTCTGTGAGATGCTGTTAGCTTGTTCTGGCTTACGGGGTATTTCTGTGTTTGTGCTGAAAACTTCTGGGAATTCCTTGAACTTTTATTGCCTTAAGCCCGAATCTCTTCATGGCCAGTGCTGATCACCAGTTTGACCTCAGGAACAACACAAGCCTGAGGATTTCCCTGCGTGTGGATGCCGGACCTCGCCCCTGGGAGCCCAGGCTTCCATCTCTGTGTTTTTATGCACAGCTGAGAACCACAGTCACTGGGTCAAATTTTCACAAATCGTGAAGGCACTGAATTTCCAAAAGGATTGCTGTGGGCTGCACAGGCCCGCTCCCAGAAGGCCCCTGGGAGAGCAATTGCTTGTTTTCTCTGTCTGCTGCACAGGTGCGTAACCTCACCTGTGCTCCCCAGCTCTTCACACTGAAAGAATTTCCCCTCCACGCTCTGTCAGGTCTGCTGAAAGATGCTCCATCTTTCTGCTAAGCAGACACAGCTCTTTTATCACATCACTTCTGCAAACAGCGCACTCACATTTTTTATTTTAGGGTTTGTTTTTTTCTCTTTTCCTTTTTTTATTTTCTTTTTTTTTTTCTTCACAACTCAGCACTGAGAACAAAAGAAAACTGTTTACCAGACACAGGCACCTGGTTTGGGTTTTGTTTTCCTCTGTTACTCTCTGAATTCAACTCTGTTTTTAAATAAAGAGACGCAGAAGAAGCAGGAGACCTCCTGGGTCAGCCGGGTCAGCCTCCTCTATCGAGCAGGATTTTCCCATACACTCTGACCCCCTCAAGGATTTTATCTGGCCTGTTTTTCGAACACCTCTAATGATGGTGACTCAGCTACCTCACTAGGCAGCTTATTCATCTGTCTAGCCTAATTGCTCTTAGCTTCATTTTGTCTTCCTTTGTATGCAATGTGAAATTTTCCTTTTCTTTTTATTTTATTTTATTTTTGGACCATTTCTTTACCAAAGGGGGTGTGGGGGTGGGTGTGTTAACATAAAAAATCGTCATCCTCAAAATAACCCCACAATTTCTTCCAATCTGAAAATATCTGTAAAGCACAGCAACACGATTGTCATGTCTAATTTATTAGCCTATGTGTAAGCTGGAGATGGTTTGTTCAGTGAAAGGGTTAATAACAGTAACAGCTGCAGAAGTCCTGGCACCCCTTTTTTTACTGCAGGAGTAGGGATGGCATCATCGAGATAACTTCACCTAGATAGAGGAATGGAGTCCCTACTAGTCAGAAATCCAGGTCTTGAAGAACAAGACTGGGAATGACAATCAAGCATCACCAGGGCCAGCAGACACTACTCTGGTAACGGTGGAGCAGCTCTTCAGATGCTCCCCAAGGGGGAAACACTCACTTTCTTCAGTTCTTTAATCCAGTGAGCAGCATCAGCTCAGTACCTGGTAAAACAGATTTTGGGATGCTGGGGCAGAATGCAGGTGAGAGCAACTCCCTTGTCCCAGGAGCGGACATGTCACTCACCTCAGAAAGCAACACCACCTAAAGACTGTTAAAGGGTTAACAGGGCACAGCAAGAGCTTCTCATCCAAACGTGAGTCACTCTGTCAAACCAAGAACTGCATACTGATATCCCAAAATGGTAACACGGGTTGCAATCAGCTGGGACTCTCAGAGCAAGAGTCAGTGCCCCGAAGCCTGGCAGGGACGTAAAGTGGCATCAGGCAGAGGCAGCTCCGGCATCAGGCACCTGCAGCATTTTGAGGGATTCATTTGCAGCAGATTCCCAACTCTCCCCTGGTTTTCAATTTAGGAAGAGCCAGGTGATGCTCCCTCATACAAGAATGCAACCCACATCCAGTGACCTTCTATCAGTGAGTTTAAACACTAGTTTGAAATGAAAGTGTAGTTTGGGCCATGATCTTTACAGGAGTTTACATTGCTGCCTATAACACTGAATAGCATCAATGTACAAAGCTGCAAAAGATCCAGCTAAAGAGAGGCATTGATGAGTATTTTACTTTTGTTTATCATTCTACTTTTCAGTTCATTTTGATTTAATCTTGATATTTTTTCTAATGCTTAAAACTATGCTTGGGCAAGATAATTCCTCCTCATTAAAACAAAACAAAACAAAAACAAAACAACCAAAAAAAAGCAAAGAAAACAAAACCATGGCTTGAAAAACTAAGCTTATGTGTAAATATTACTGAGTTCTGTTCCAGTGTAGAGAACCCAAAAAAGCATAAAAAGAGAGAGGAGGAACTGATCAAAAGAGGTGGGGAAAAGAAGAAAAGGTGAAAAATGAAGCCAGGTGGCAAAGGAACGACAAAGAGATGGTGGCTGCAAACAGAGGAAAATGCTCAGGTAAAGAAATGTGTCCTAGTGTCCACAGAAGTGGTCAGCATAGCCACTCACACATCATATGTTTCTTGTCACCCAAACCACCTGAACAACTTATTTCAGCACATGCCTTGTTTTCAGCTATCAGTCCTACTGCAGTCAATCAGATAGGCTCACACTTAAACACCTTACAGAACCAAAGCTGCAGAGCAGGGCCTTTCCCCCAGTTAAGAGACCATTTTGAAAATGCCCTTGACCAAAGCATGCAGATAAATTGGTAGGTGTTGGACTGGGAGATGTAAGTGCTACTGAAGTGGAAGACTCGTGGGGAGAAGCATGTTGTGCCATCTCCTATGCTCCCCTACAAAATGAAACTCTGAGAGGTTTGTGAAAGCTATAGGACAAGGAGCAGAAGACCCTTCTGACCTTAATTTATTTTGTCTTAAAAAGGTGGCAGATCAAGAGACTGCTTTACATAAACCAAGAGGATGCTCCGCTCTCTCTGCCATCTATGCAGGAATTTACGCACAAACAATGCTTTATATAAGAGCACTGACAAGGAGTTGATTAGTTTCTTATCAATTTCTTCATAAAATGAAACTTATTTTCCTAGTCTTGGCATCCAAGGACTGTATTTAAAACCCCTAAAGGAAAAAGAAGCAAGGGGGAGAATAGGCTTTTCCATGGCCACTAAATGAGAGAAGGGCAGAGTTGCAGCAGAGTTACTGAAGTGAACAACCTTGATCTGACCAAAAGGAGTCATTTAATTTTAGGTACTCCCCAAAGGTTTTATTCCTCTTGGCTGCCAGGCCAGAAATGTCAGGCGTGTTGAGATGGGGCACCCTGGAAAGTGCCGAGCCTGAAAGGCAGCAAACAGGTTCCGCATGACTGCTGTTAGGTCTGGGAGCCTCCACGGAGAGCTGAACCCTTTGACCAGATAGGTGTGAACCAAAGAGGGGACTGGGTCATTTCTTTTCAAAGTTTTCTTTGCTTCACAAAGGCTTAAAGAATTTTTTTTTAATTCCAAGAAGCTCCAAACCTTCAGTTTCAAAAGAGGAAAATAATAAAAAAAAAAATTAAAAAAATTGAAGCACATTCTTTTTACAAATAAATGACACAACAGGGAGAGACCCAGCAGGGGAATTAAAGCTCTTTTTCTGACTGATCCAGCAGCATTTTTCTAGGCATTAGCTAGACTTAAAACAATAATGCAGTTTGTCACTATGTATGTCATGGAGCAGATCTCTCTAAACCTCAAGGTTTCTAAACTGTAATATCTGTGGGGAAAGAAATGCCTTCTGCTATGGATATACATAGCACCAAGTACAACAAGGTCTAGCTCTTGACAAAGGTCTCCAGCTGATGTTGAAATACAAATAACTAATGGGACAAGATGGAAATGGTGCTCTAATCCTCCCAGTGGCTATTGTATAATGAAATGAATGGGGACCTTGGGAGAAAAGGAACAGAATCATACCCTGTGAACACACAGCTGCAGATTCAGTGGCTGAGTAGTGCCCGTGTAGGTCCAGCCCCACATCCATCCAAAAAAAAGTACAAAAATGCTTGAACTTCCTTCACTAACTTGAGCAATCCATGAAAATTTCTTTTGGAAATGCATAGGTTGTAATTATGCATGAAGGCAGACCTGGTGTCCATGTCTGTCCCAGCACAAGACTCCTCAGTGTCTGCTGTCCATGGTCCTCTATGCATTTGATCACAACTAGTGACTGCCAGGGTCAGGAGTTTCCTAAGGAAACAAGGATTTTTGCTGATCCCAATCCCAAATGAGTGTGTATCACCCAAAGGGAACACACTGACAAGACAACCTGCTAACATTAGCAACTGCACACAGTGTCTCCCTAAAATTCAACAGGAAAGGGAGATTAATCCAGCTCACGGAACACTGCTCCATGCTAGCTGAAACTGAACAGTGTTACAGCTAACTGACGGGAACACAAACCTAAAAATAATGTTTGCATACTCACTTTTGATTTCACCCAAATCTACATGGTTTTCTCAAAAACTCATGGAACTTTTACTGTGTGTTTGCTTTGCAAACAACTGCTTTATCTTTACATGTGGCCTGACCTAAAATCTGCACTAAGACATAATTTTCCTGACCTACAGGTCGCAATTTTCACATGGCCAAGTGCCACAAGACATATGCCATGACTCCCAGAGGCAGGGGCAGCTTTGGGAATGCCTGGGAAGGGGACAACAGCAGCTGCCATGGATGCCACCATTCCTTGGTGGCTGCAGCTGTGTACGAAGGTGACTTGACACTGTCTGGATATATACAGGGTGAGCCCATCACGTGTATGAAGCAGCATCTGCCCCAGCACTGCTTTGCTACCAAATTCATGAGGACTCAAATGCTGGAAAGGTATTTTTCACAGATCGCTTTGAACAGTAATCAGTGTAACATCCTCCATTTCCTTTATACACATTTGATGGACCAGTTTTGCAGAATTTAGCAACATTTGCTGCACGCTTTCAGCACCTTGGCTTATTTCTATTAAAACTGAATTGCCATCACATTTCTGAATACCTACATGAAAGAGGAAAAAGCCAGCACAGCAGGCATCTAACGCGAAGGGCACTGAGATCATCCAAGCTCGGTCTCAAATGTGCAGTTGGTAAATTCTTCCAAAAAAAATTCTTGCCCAGCCACAAGTATTTTCATGAAACACTCCTGGATTAAAATGCTAAATTTTCTCCTCTGAACTTTGTTTTTAAATGACTTGATTGTGCAAGGTGCAGAGTTACAAACTGCCACTGATTTGTATGACAGTTAGAAGTATTTATCCTTTGCAAACCCACCAGGTTTTAGCTGACAGAACAACTTGAGTGTGTCTAGTAACTTTCAAGAATTCTTGTTAGTCCCTTCTGATAGAAACACTATAAAAAGTCAGTATTGAAGGGGAACAGCAATTCTTCACAGGACTGAAAGAGCAGCAATCAATGGTCAACTGCCAATTTTGCCACAAACTTTGTATATAACCTTCAATAAGTCATTTAATTTCCCCATACCTTAACTTACTAATGAACTAAAGGTTGCATCTACCTTTTCCCTCTATTCTTTGCTTACAGAGACTGAAAGCATTTTAGGTCAGAGCTGGGACTCCCATGTACCACACCATAATCAGATAAAACACATAGCTCAGGGAACTTATTGAATGCAGTATTTTAACAGAGCTGTAGGGGATGCCTACAGCTCAGTTCTGAGCACATGTTTTAATTCCTGGGAAAAATATACACATTAAACAGGAGTGGGAGGAGTGGAAGGAAAAAGATTCCAATTATCAGGTAGTGGGAGCAGAGTCAATCAGGAGGAGCCATTCTCCCTCCCTTCCCCAAAACAATGTAGGTGGTAGCACATTGAGTCTTCAGATTGCACTGCGGGATGCAGAGCCACAGTTCAGCTTTCAGTGTTACTAATAAAAGGTTAAGGTTTCAAGCTATTTTTTAATTTAGATCTGTTGTTTGGTAATTGGAATAAACATTCAAATTTGAGCATCAAATTTCTCATTAGTTTCACATCAATACCTGTGCTGAAACTATGGATCAGTGAACTGAGTTTCTCACTGCCCAAGTGAATTCATTAATCATTCTCTCCTAAGATGGGCACATAAGCAGACAGCTGTTCTAAGCAGCTGTCTTCTGATAAAGCTCCTAACGTGCATACTGCTAAAATAAAAAAAAAAAATAGAACAAACCACACACACACGAAATCTACCTTTTCAACAGTCTGCTGTTGTCTTAACTCGGAGATCTACCTGCATGGACAGGTCTGGAAGAGAAAGGAACTGGATCCCCACTCAACAATGCATTCCAATTTGTAAATGGTCACTTTATGGTTACAGACAGAAAGTTTTAAAACCATTAAGACTTAGTTACCACTTCTTATCTGCAGTATCATGAGGAAGAAGAAATACAAAACCACACACTGATGAATGTATTCAATGGACAGGTATAATCTCAAACGAGATCCAGTCACTTTTTTTTTTTCTGTCTATAGCCACATAGCTTCAATTCTTCATCCACTATTCCCACTCTTCTAATAACAGATATTTAGATATATTTTCATATACCTTGATGGGCTGGGGTGTGATAGGCATTATGGCACACATTAGTCTCCTATTTTCCATTACAGCCAAAACAAGTGCTTAGGTAACTGGAGCTTATCCTATTTAAATATATGCAATCAGGAAATTTGAGATTGCCTTGATGGACCATATAATATTTCCTTTAGAAGCTCCCTGATATGCCATCGTCTACAAGTTCATCCATACAGAAAACGGTCTCACTGGGTAACCTTTCCCCAGTTGCGTCACCCACACCAAAGAAAGATGAGACCATTGAAAAATGTATAAACAAGGACTTTTGAACTGACTTTGTCCCAGAGACAGGAAAAGATTGTATAAACACACCTTTTAGTACCCTGAAGCATTACAAAATCTTTGCTGTACATTAAAATGGATGTCTTATATGTTTGGAATAATGCGAAGTTTAATGAAAGTGTTTTCTTATTTTATAAATTGCCAACATTTTACTTGGAAAAATTGCATATTTATTGAAAATTGCGTTAGCAGATGCGTTCAAACATATCTAGAAAGAGAGGGTGGGGGTTTTTATTCAAAAATTAGCTTCCTGGCTGCATGCAGGGCCATCAGACAAAAAAAAAAAAAAAAAAAAAAAAGAACTAAAATGAAATTAAGAGTCCATGTAAGCACCTCAGTCAGTTTTAACTTTTAACAGAAATTTGGACCAAATTTTTCTGGAGTTAGTTCATTTGGAAAACACCCTGACCATTGTACTGAGGGAGGTTTCACATGCTCCTTTGTGTTTCACCAGAGAGCTCCAGAATGTGACAACAGAGGCACTAATCAAACATGTACCTGGGGCACTTGGGGACATGGTTTAATGGTGAAAGTGGCAGTGCTGGACTCAAGGATCTCAAAGGTCTTTTCCAGCCTAAGCTTCTATAATTCTGTTCTATGATTCCACAGTGGAGGAGCTGGGCTGATACAACAGCCCAGTGTGGTTCTCAAAACAGTTTGCAATCAAATACTTCTTGTTACTTGGAATTTGAAAAAGAAAAAGAATAATCTTTAAGAAGGCAGAGTGTGTATAGCAACAAAAGGAGACATTTCAGTTTCCTCTACTTAAGTTACTATGGCAAAGTTTGGGGGAAGCAACAAAGTCTTTGATCTCTCTCCTTGCAAACCTTGCCCTGATCATTATCTTCAGCCAGGCATGGCCACGATAACTTCACCAGTAAGTTACAATGAGCCCCTGAGTCTGGAGAAACCATGGCCACCAATCAGTGAAAAGCATAAGGGGACTGTTGAGGAATGTGTTTCTGGTTCTAAACTGTGTCAATAAGACAAGAGAAGGATAACCACGAATTGCTGCCTTAGAATAGTTTACCTGAGCAAAACCAACATGATTCAGACCACTTCTGACATGAATAACGAAATAAGCTTTGTTAGTGTTTCGCACTAAACTACTCGTGCTTCACAAGGCTTTCAAAACACTTCGACAAACAAGAATTACTTCACCCGTCCCCCTTTCCAGGACATCAACCTTTTACAGCAATCTGGACTGTTTTCTGTTTGTACATGAGCGTTGCTTGAATTTCCGTGACCAGATTTCCCATTTCATTCTGACCAGGCCAATTCCCAGCTCAGTTGTGAATGAGAGCTTTGCCTGACTTAATGCAGAATGAGACTGAAAACAAAATATTATATTTCATATCCCCTGAAATAATCAACTCTCCTCCTCTTACACACAGAAGAAATTTGGACCTTGCCACATCCCTAATTATATTTTCATCCCCCCAATTCGTAACAGCTAGAGAAGGATCACCATGACTTAAAATACATAAATAAAGAGATGTTCAGAAATTGGTAATTTTCTTTTTCCTTCTTTTGCATTAATGATTTTTTTTCCAACTTATTGTAGGAAATCTGCATCACAAAATGAATTCTTAAAGTAAACATTAGCTTACAAAAGCCCTATTAATTTAACACTGGGGTTTGTGACAGAATGGAAGATCCAGGAGAAACGATGAAGAATTATGAAGAATTCTGTAGTACCTATCCTGAACCAAGCAATAATGTGCTATGCTTGGTTTAAAACCTACAAAACTCAACTGTGGTTGCCAGAAGATGATCAAAGAACAATTTCTCATCTCCAATGGCATCAATAGCAAAGCTCATACCAACTTCAAAAGGCCAAATCCTGATGGCTTTACTCACACTGAATCGCTCTTTATTTCATGTGTATTCCAGTGACATCAGTAGAAGAAGGGATGAAGTAAGGGCTACTGAACCAGAATACAGATATCAGAATTTGACGCAAAGCAATTAATTTGGGATACTTGTATCACTTTCTGACTCAATTCCTAGGTACTACTGGGGGAGATAAAGCTAATTTTCTTCCATTTTCTAAGTTACAATATAATCTTAATTTCAGCATTTAACATGTCTCCTTCCTAACAGGAAATGCAGCCCTCTTTAAATGCTGATACTCTGACAATTACCTCTTGACAAATCACTTGGAGATTTACCTTTTTTAAGAAACAATAATTCACTTCTCATCTAATTCCCATTAAAGTAATAATTTGTAAAAATGAAAATTACTTTGATAGCTTGACCAAAGCTTGGATCTATGGTTAAATATGTACAGCAGCTTCCTGAATGAGGTAATTGATCAAAACAGTTTCCAAGGGCTTCAGCTTTATAGAAAAATGCCAATATCAACGGATACAGTGAAATCATACAGAGCAGTTAAAAATAACTCTGTCTCCTGTTGAGGCAGTAACACTGCTGCACTTGGACTGTTTACCCCTTTGGCTTGGTATCACTCTAAGCATCAAAGGACACAGCACAAGGATGAAGAAAAACCTGGCCTAACCTCTTCCTAGCCCCAAAATTCTACCAATTCTAATCATTTAATACAGTAAACTTAAGACTTACAGAATTTTATTTGTAAAATTTATGTGGTCTTCCAGGTCCCACCTTCCTCCCTGTCATTTCTTTTCATCTCTTGTACAAAATGTGTGAAGCTTTGAGGTTGTTCTTATATTAACAAAATTATCAAATACTCCCACCACGGATCTACAGCCAATGTGTGATGTACAGCACAAATAGGAAGAACATCTTGTGCAGGAGTTTTCAACCTAAACAGCAAAAACAGACAAGAAATAACAACAAGCAAGGCTTACTATCCCCTTTTAGAGATGGGCAGCTAAAGATTGGACATATGGAACTCTGCAGGGACATAGAAAACACCAGTGACAGCAAAAGAAAGTAAGCAAAACATTCCCCACACTTAATAAAAGTGCCTTTTATTAAGAATCTGTCTCCTACCAAGACTTTTCATGGGATCCCAACCAAGTGACATAGCTCTAAACCGATTTTTTTTTTAGAAACTTCCTGAAGGTGAGTATCTCTGTGGGCAAGGTGCAGACAACAGTGAGACAGTGCTCGTGTAGGCTCTCAGACATAAAGGATCCTGGGACTGAGAGAGGTGAAGACAAGAACGGATTTCATTTTTATTGCTCAAACTAATGGAGTTTACAACTCAGAAAATGAAAATAAGCACAGCATAAAACCCCATATTTTGAAAAGGATACAAAGTGTATCATAGCGATATACTAATCCTATAATTCCTCAGAGAGGCAAATAACCTTTTCTCTTGATATAGGCATCAGGCATTGATCTGTCACACTGTTTGTTCTAGCAGAGCTCCCAGAGGTGCATTCAGTTTGAAACGTTAAGGCTAGTTCATTAGCCGTCCCTAGCTCGTTTCTCTGAGAGAATCAAGATAATACTGTGGTTAGTTAATGGCTTTCTCTTGTTTCCCCCAGAGCCTGCCTGTCTGAAGCCTGCAGGCCCAAGCAGCTTTCTTTTTTTCCCCCTTCCCTTCACTATTAGTCACAGCTGGTAAGGCTTGCAAGAGCCTGGCTTGTTTGGGAACAGCCGGATCGCACAAATGGTTGAGTCTCTGTTGCAAACAACCACCTTGGCCCCTGCTGCCAGAGAGGAGGGCTCCTGCCGGCACAGCGCTGGGGAATGAGGGATGGAGGGAAGGGGAACTCCTCATCATCGTGCTACGAATAAGTCTCCTTCAGAAAAATGCCAAAATTATGAAAAAGGAAAAGGCATTCCTGTCTCAAGCAGCTGCTGAGATTTCCTAAATAAAACTGACTTTTAGAGAGAACTGCTATCTCCAGAATCAGGAAATGCCACCTGCCTTGCTCTCGGGTTCTGTTGTTTACCATCACAGTTTGGAGGTTGGGTAGTCACAGACAAGAATCTCTCCCAAGAGCCATCCCACTAGCAGCTCCTAATGGATGGACAACATTCCCTGTACTTTTGCTTTCTGCTTAACACATTCTGTCCCCTGTCATCCTCACGTAAATGCTAAAGCAAGTCACCCACCTGGAGAGGTTCCAGCACTGCTGAGCATCACAAGGCTAAATGCGACAGCTCTCTTGTTTTTAGCTTGCATTTAGGCTTTGTAAAATAAATATCTGATTCCCATGAAAGCAAGACAATGGCAATGTCGATGAGTGTCAGATATCTGCAGGCAGAGGCGGTAAAAGTTCCCTTTGCAGGCAGTAATTCTATCAGTGTACCTCAGTGCTGATCTGCCGTGTCCCCGCTATTCCGGTGCCTCACTCTTTTATCTACACATTCAGCACTCATTGCTGTGTTACCAGACACTGCCAGTCATGAAAGGCTGCACGATGATTTTATCTGCCTCCCAGGATATTACCCATTGGGGAACAAACTTAGACTTGTAAATGTTTTCTCTTACAAGTGCTCTAATCCAGACATTTAGAGCTGCTTTTGCTCGCCAAGCAAATAGCACCAAGCTATTTACAGAAATCCTGCTGAAGTTAGCAGTAGGCAGGGTGGTGACTATCAGATAAAACCCAGTCTGAAAGGCAACTCTTTCATATTGCCACAGGATTTTTTTGTTTGGAACAGTAAGTACACACCCACTCAACAAAATATAATAAAATATAAAAGCTGCTCTTTGGGATCCAGGTTTATGATGCTGCTGCATGAGCCTAAATGCGAACTGCTACCAAAAGAAATGATGCCTCCCCATCACTCCCCTTCTCTGCACAGAGAGTGATGGCTGGTTTTGCACTGTCTTAAAGATGGCAGTCCATCAGATGGGGAAGTTACTTACTCCTTTAGCTGGGAGAAATTTTCCCTCATCTAGTTCCCTGAACCAACACTGCAGGACCCACTGAGACCTGGGCTGACCCAGGAGAAGCAGCAGCTCACTGTCAGACTGACTCAACCACAGGTAAAACTGATAAAACCATGTCAGTCACACACAGGTATCTAACACCTGTCCCCAAAAATGTCACGGAATATGTACTACAGCCATGAAAACAGCCAGACCAAGAGCAACATCTGACCCAATCACAAAATCAAGGCATCTCCTCAGGCATTCACCAAAATTCATGTGAAAGCTGAGTGCTAACAAAGAGAAAGGAAAGGTTTCCTCAACACATCTTGGAACTTGATCAGAACAGAAATAAAAAAATAAAGTTTGGAATAATGAACACGGCAGGTCCGGGTCCACAGTATGCTGCTGGAATACTTTTGTTAGGCTGAGAAATGACAGGGCATAGCAAAAGCACATAAAACAAGATGAGAACTCCTGTACGTCCCAAAGCACAACCAAAAACAGCAATGAAAGTCAACAAGGAAAGAACAATGGAAAACATTTTCAGCTGTGGAAAACATTCAGGTTCTTTAGAAACACACATCAGAATGAGTTTTCATGAGACTGTAAATCTACCATCAAAAATGCAAAGCAGAAGCTGGTAGGGAGAATGTGTAACTAGAATTTGTCCTACATTCTCAATTTCATGATTACCTCAAATACAAATGCTGTGATTGACATCAGCCCACGACCTCTCAATCAATTTCACAAGAAAGAATCTCTTCCTTCCATGCCCCACTCAAGAAACCCATTCCCAAAGCCAGCATTTTATCCACAGTTAAAGTCTCCCAACTGGCCTGCAAAGAACCTACCCAACCTACAAGGTCTTAGAGGACTGAGACTATTCCCTATGAATTCAACATGCCACAGATCTACTCGACTCTCTCCAATTCTTGTGTTAACTTCAGTTTCTCTTTCACAATGCATTCAGTCACTGACTCAACAATGAATTTGGTTGTATCTGTGTTGTTCCTTCCTTCACAGAAAGGACTGTGACTTTCTCTCAGATGTCTACATGAATCAAGCATTGTTTTTGTCAAAAGCCGATTTTCAGAAAGCAGTAGAGAAAGTTTGGTGTAACTAGACTACTATTTTCAAGGTGAAATAGAGCTGGCTTCTGTTTATCAAATCTCTATTAAAGGAAGGAGATGTATTAAGGAAATGGATAGGGCTATTTAGTCATCTTTGCTAAGAGCTCCATTTTCTATGGATGAAACATGCTATTTAATGATTAACTATTATTATTTTTATATCCTATTTTATGACACCATATCTTGCTATAAGGCAACTATTTACTACTCTGAGCACTTAGTAAAAAGAATTATCATTCTTTGCTGTCTTTTCTTACCAAGGAAGTGAAAGGAAAGAAAGTTACAATTTTAAAGGGAATACTTTTAGCAGAAGTTATTTATGACTCCTTTTAGCAATGGTCCTATTCATATCTCATGAAGATACAGAACCCCTGTGATACAAAAAAAGATAAATAATTATCATAAATATTAACTAATCAAGTACCAAAATAATTGGAAAAGCACTATTTAACAAAACAGTACACAACATGTCTTCCTATTCCTGTAGATATCTGACTGTTCGTCATTCATTTAGAACATTTTTGTAGGATGCAATTGGTAAATCCCATCTGTGAATACTGAAAATGATGCAAATAGGAAGAAAATGTAGTCAGGAAATTTGTGCACCTTTCTGAATAAAACAAGAACATCCTTTCATTTGCTGTAGGGGACACGCCAAAAGATGGCATTTTTTCCTGCAGAGTCTGTGATCAAGACATTTTTCAGAAGATCTGAATTTGTTACAAAATTAGGAGAGAGAAAAGTTCAGGACATTCGAGTCACTCGGCAATTCATTTTCAGATTTGATCTCATTTTGTGTTTTAATGAATGTTGAAATTTAGCTGAAGTCACCAGAAAGGACGTGAGCTGACGCTTCCTTGCAAGAAGGCCTTCTAGCAGAATCTGAGCTCATGACTTCTTTCTGTGAAGCCTTAATTGGTTAGGACAGAAGATTTTTTTTTCTTATTTCCCACAGCAAAACTTGTTTCCCCAAGTGCTCCAAGAACAGCCACTAAAAAAGAAATTAGCATGTAAAACTGTAACATTTCTAACACTCCTACATGACCAAAAGGATGCAATTTTAGAACTGTGATTTGGAACCTACAAACATTTTAAACATTTGTCTTGTGGTTTATTTGTAAACTAATGAGTCTTGATGCTGCTCCCTATGCTCATGCTGCAATCTGTTGTTGGCCTTTTTGCAGCTTTAAGATCTACACTTTGGAGAATCACAGGGGGTGTTGGAAAAATAAGCCAACAGAAGCAGCATGATTAAATTTCACTTTTAACTTTTGAGGAACTAACATTAAGTACCATGTGTTTTTAATGCATGAAAACACCCTCGAAACTGGGGCACTGCAAGTTGGATTAAGATCAGCATTTCCTTTTCCTCAAGACCTTGCTAGATAAAATAGCCTGGGCTTTTTTTTTTCTTTCTTTCTTTTTTCTAAATGGCAGGTTGCCAGCAGCTAATTTAAACGTAACAATGGAAATAATCATTCTCGCAAATTCAAGAATTTGTGTCTCTGTATCTATGGCAAATGTATTTAAGCGTATTGCTAATTACTTACAGAAGGCAAGAACCAACAGGATTCTCATGCACATGTATAAGCTGGCAAGCTTAAGGATGTGCTGTAGGATTGAAGGCTGGATGTGCTCATGTACTAAAATCACAAACTTCAAAGGGTTACATGAGGGAGGCTAATTGAAGAGCTTTTTTATATAATCTCGTACGGTGTATTTACTTTTGCTTTTTGGGATGTAGATGGTGCAGCAGTGTATGCAAACTTGTAAAATAAAACTTGTAGTGTCTGTAAGAACTTCATTTCACATATGACCTTTTACAGTAATTGGATCTGAATTATAATCAGTCACCTGAGTCCTGAAATAGATAAAATAGTTTTTTAATGTTAAAAAGTTTTAGCCCTTCGTTGATTACCTATCAGTGCTTACAGTCCTGTGAAAATAAGATAAATGAGAAATTTGGTCTCTAATTAGACTTCACTAGATTTACAGCTTTTAATTTATACGCCAATGCAACTCAGGCCGGCACTAACACAGATAGAGATGGAGCCACAGTTTTCAATTGATTTAACAATTTAATTGCAGCATTAACATCCATTAACATTTAACTAACCTTTTAAACTAACCTCAGGCACAACCTTAAAGACTAAATGAAGTAAAATTGCATATAAAAAGGTACTAACATACAGCTGTAAGAAGCCAGAGTGAATCTTTAGGGAGATTTAGCATTGCTTCCCCACATCAGCAGGAGGGAGTCTGTTTTCCTTCTTGCAAAATTCAGTAGGAAAGCATGCTCTAATTTATAGGAAGAGGAAATAGACACATTTGATGGTTATTAACTCTCATTTATATCTTCTTGTCTATACGTGATGTCTAAAAGACACAATATCCCTTACAACGGTCATGCACTAAAGAACAATTTTATTACTCAGAGAAACAATATTCCTGGATTATCTGTGATAAAATGTGATGTAAGGGAATATAAAATAAGCCAATGAAGTTTGATATGAAAGAGAAACCTCATATTTTAGAAACAATGGACAAATAGGGCTCCTGTTTATTGGGTATAAATCTAAAGCAACTACACTGAACCTGCTGGAATTACTTCAGGTTTACCCCTGTGGTATCACAAGAGAAAGTCATAGAAAATAAGCACGGGAAGTGTCTGATTTATTTGTGTTGAGTACCCCAAAACTACTTCAAAGCAGCAGTAGCTGTGGGTGTTTGGGGCTTCAGCAGGGAAGTCCTGAGAGCCAGACCTGCAGTTGTGCATCTTTGTTCCTCCAGTTCTGTGGCAGTGCAGGGCTGTAGAGGGGCTGACTCCAACACTGGGGGTGCATCGTACACAGAGGCCATAAATCTGCATTCCAGCATTTACCACTGCACGTGCCCACAGCCCACCAGTAGGATTGGGTCAGGATTTAAAGGTCTTTTGTTTCTCACATGGATGACAAACAGGAGTTTTGGGGACCTTTTAAAATGTCATTTAGGCATTCTTGACCTGTGTGGTGTCAGATCTGACATAATTCTCTGTGCAATCTGTGTAATGCACAGATACTGGAAAAATTCATAATTTATTGGGGGGAGAGGGGTAGCACAGCACAGTGTTTGGCATTTCCAGCTATTACCTAACCCAGTTTCTTTTGGATTGAACCACTGCTTGCACAAATTATTTCAGTATGTTCAGTGGGTGACCTGTGTAAATGCTTATCAGTGCTTCTGAGTTTCACACTCAAGTTCTTGGCTAACTGTGCATGTACTGTTAGCATTTCTCTCTGTCTCAATGGGACTGAATATAAGCCACGGAATACCAAAACATTAGGATGGTAACTCGGAAACTATCACAACCTTGTGTCTTTTGATGGCAGGGCTGGGCACCACACAAGGTTTGTGGTCTGTGTTGGCATGCAATGGTTACATGGAGTGTAATATTGATGTTCCAAGGATTGAGAGTCTCCTAGCAGTACATGTTGACACCATTATGTTGTAATGACTCCTCTGCAATTATCAGTCATTCCAATCAGCTCTCTGCTCTACTGTTTGACCACATACACCATAAATGCATGAGGTCAATGATCTGGATATTAAAAGCATTGATACAACAGAACATGCCACTTGGATGGGTTTTTCAAGCACCTTGCTTGAAGTCACATTGCCACGCTTGAGAAATGCATCATATGTATGCAAAGCCCCTAAAGCCTTTGTTTTCAGCTCCTCCTCAAACTCCAGAGAGTAAACTGTAGGTGGGTACCTGATGTCAAAAATTTTATTGAAATAGTTCTAGTAAACTCTGGATTCTGACCCCTTAAGAAGCCATGTAATTCCAACACAAATGTGTGTGGTAGCACCATCCTTTCTTGCTCCATTAAGACAAATACCATGACAGAAAATCATAGGAAAGTTCAAACAAAACTTAAACACAAGCATCCACAATGGTATGAGTACTTTAGAGAAAACCTGAATCCCCAGAGGAAACCCTGCTCTTCCACCAAGTACTTCTCTAAGGTTAAAGATTATTTTGCTGTGTATCTCTGTGAATACTTTACCACGTACATAATATTTGGTTTCCTGTTTTACTGAAAAAACAACCTTTTGAACTATAACATGTGGATTCATTGATCAGTGTTCATATAGAAGAAATAATCCCCCAAACATCAATACAACTTTTTAAGCTGCCACTGCTCTCTCTATACATCCAGAGGAGGTCAAATTTCCAGGATATGCACATAACCCATCTGCCTCTCATTTCTTAGATTCACCACTTCAGTGCTTCAGCTTCTGCTATCAAAAGTAGGACTTCCACTCTTTCTGCCTCTCCCTCTCCACAGCTCAACTGTGGATGAAAATTCCTCCATGCATATTCTCTCCTCCTGTTTTGAAGCACTGTTTAACAACAACATTATATTCTTTCTAAAATAAGGTGTTTGAGTCCATCACTTGCAAAATGCTGCTATATAAAACAAGAAAGTTTTGCTTTAAAGTTTCAGAAATATGAACCAGCGTTCACATAGGTAACTGAAATCCAAGCACCAAAATATTATCTAAGATTGACCTGGAAAACTGGTTAAATTAGGTGTTTTACAGGAGTAAATGACAGTTCAACATAGCAAAAAACCCAAAAACAAAACCAAAAAACCAACCCAACCAAAACACAAAACCAAAAACAAAACCAAAAACAAAAAAACCCACCCAAAACCACACAAGTGTAAAGAACTGTAAGGCAATAAACCTCATGTGTGTGCTAACAGGAAGATCAATATGAACTTACAGCTTTTAAAAGTGACAGTAACCTATAGGAACCTACAAGATGATTTTTCAGATTTCCTTCTTTTAAAAAAATCATTATATATTATTTACTTCAAATCCTCCCCTACATTAAAACCATCTTAATATCCTTTCAATATCCTGCTACTCAGAGTCTCTTTGATGGGAGGCTGCTGTGTGCCTCCCATCTTCTCTGTAGCTGGTTCAAGGGAGGCAATCAAAGGATGCAGTCAAGGGATGAGGTCAGACCCAGCCTGTGTTCCGCAAACTGGAAATTATCAGCTGATATAATAACTTTCATCTAAATACAACCCTCGGGCTCCCCAGCAGTTCCTAGGAGATTGCACTCAGAGTGGGAAACACAGAACTGGTCTTGGGTCTCCTTTTCAGCTCTCAGGGTAGCACGGGCTATGGTTTGAGCCAGATTCCAACTACAGCCACTAATGACATTTGATGATACTCTGGATTTCACATCTGCCCTTCACATGTGACTCCTCTTCATATGAGAGGAGTGTGTAATTCCTATAGGTTCCACGTTGCATTTCCAGCCCCATTCAGGTCTTGAGTACCCCACAGCACCTCTCCAAGTTCCCCTTTCTTAGACAAGTGGAATATGAGTTCTGGCTCCCCAGACTCACAGAATCGTAACAGTTAACGATAAATGAGGTGGGACAGCAAACAAGTCTTTAATCACACTCCTGATTTTGCAAAGCACCAGCATTTGGAAGTGGGATGTGTTACACCAGGATAAAATCCTGGATAAAAAAAGGCAAAATGTGTCCTCCATATATAAATACACACACACATACATACACACATATATATATATATACACACATATAATGCAAACTGGCAGCCAACTAACAAAATACTAGGGAATGACTCACTGAATCAGACATGACATCAGAGATGGAGAGGCCTATTATCTCATATATCCACTCTTCTGAATAGCCTTTGCATTGCTTTATTTAATTCTTTGTTCTCTTTGCCATTAAATATCTCTGCTGATTAGGTTTGCTCAATCTATCTCAATTAGATTTACCTCACTTTCCTAGTCAATTCAGTGCTTAGTCTAGGTTTATATAAATGAATTCTGGCCACGCAGCAATTGCTTTTGGAATTAACTAAATATAATTATACTGTAATTTTGAGACTGCAATAACAGTGTAGTTACATGTAATCATTGTATAAAGTTATGAGTAAGTGCATAAAATTTATGTCCTTTTTGATTAACATATTAACACTTTTTTTTTTATAAATCATAAATTGTGTGGACTATATTTGGAAATTGCTACAAATCTCCCATGCCTCCAAGTAGCATTCAAGACTCAATCCTCACATTACCAGAAATGAAGGACACCCTACAGGCAAAGACACCACTCTCAAATTTCCCCGTAGCTTTCATGGTGTCACACACCAGATTCCATTCTGAAGTGGGTTTTTTTTCCAACTTTGGCAGCAGTGCTTACTGGAAGAGCAAGAAAATATGGAAAATATGTTTATAAAAATCACACAGATAAAATTGAGAGTGATAGCATGATTCAGGCTTGATGCTCTGTTGTGGCCAAAATAAGCTTTCTCATTCAGAAATCGATTTTCATTCTGTGTTCATGCTGTGCTAGACACAACAGGACTCATCTCTCAGCTCAAGAATTTAAGCAATGTAGAAACACAAATAATTAATAATAATTATTTAAAACACCCTAATTTTAGATTGCAGATGTGTGCTATAACATCTTTTAGCTTACGATCAGTGAGCTACAACATCATTTCCCACACTTTTCTTTTCTAGACAGAAAAAAAAAAGAGAAACAAAAAACACAGAATGAATTTGACAGGAAACACGCAGTTAATTAACTGTATGTCCTTAATCTGATGCTTTTTAAAAGTTTCCAGAAAGAATTCCATTTTTTCCTAGAAAAGATGTGCAAAAATGACTTGTCTGCAAATCCAATTAAAGTTGATAAATAATTCAGTTCAGGTAGCTCAATATTCAAATTGAAAGCCAGCATCCAATTTGATGGGGGAAATAATCATTAAAAAAACATCTTGAACACATTGTATTACATTGATACTTTGCAGCACAAGCTGGACTTTAAATGAAATGCACTCTTTTTATTCAGATGACAAATTGCTCTAAACTCTAGTATTTAATAAATAATATTATAAAACATTAATAGGAATATAAATACTTAAATATTTATAACAATGAAGACCACAGATTCAGGATAGACGTCTAAGAACTAAAGGCAGACACAGTTCAGGGTATTTATATCTCAAAACCAGGCCTCCATCTTGCAGTGAGCTCCCTGCTGTCACCTCTATCTGCCTTGCATGAGGGGCCTTCTTCAGGAAGTTGAGGGGCCTTGCCTCAAATTAAGTTTTCAGCATCTTTTCTCTTTTCAAGATGCCCTAAATCCAAGCACTAGAGAAGACTGAAGGAAATTACTTCTGGGATTAGAAACTATTAAATACTATTGTAGGAATAAACCAAACTCCAGAAGGATCATTCTGTGTTACAGAATATGCAAATATCTCAAAGGCTCAGGACAGGGATGACAAAGGCAATAGGACATCAATTTATCCCAGAAATATTTTATAATTGGGTTTATGACAGAAGATGTGAAAGAATTATCTTGATGACAGTTGTAACTCTGGAATGGAATCTACAGATTGACTGAAGGTAAACTGGTGCTCCCAATTATCTGTACAAGCTACTGCGGTTGTTGTTATTGTGCACACAAATAACAGCATTCAGCTCCATCCATCTTATTCCACAATTTACACCCAAATGCATCATGAGTCTTCAATTACTGTAAGAGTTTTCTTTACCATGTGCTTTCAATCCAGGTGAGTTTGCCTAATGAGAAATTAACTTCCAGCTCCGGAAGAAGATAGAGGAGCATGCAACATCATACAGCAAACTTCTTGAGTTTTGGAACAAGTTTGGGAAGCTTCTGGGGTGTGTTCTTAAAGAGATGCATGCCTCTGACTCAAGAGAGTGGAGTATCCTACTAATATTTGATGACCTCGGGGAGGAAAAGGGGCTCAATTAAAAAATTCCAAGTGCAAGGCTTTGTGGGAACTAAAAACAATCTCTACTGGAAATTCATTCTCAGTAGCTGGAAATGAATAAGGAGAAAGAAGTCTGTGTTCTTGCTGGGAATCATCAACAATCTAGCCAGGTGCAAAGGAATTCTTTTCTATTGAGCAGGTTAGATTTCTCTAGTGAGGGTGAGGATGTGCTAATTCCATTATTCCAGTTCCTACTGAGTACTTACCCAGTTTATGTTGCACTGATGTCCAAGAAAAAGTATTTCAGTTTGGAAGGAAGGACCTACTGATGGGAAGAAATGAGCCCATCTTTCAAGAGATGACTAAACAGGCTTGGTCAATTGAGCCTTGCAAAATGACAGGGAGATGATTGCTGGACGACAAACACAAAATGAGACTGGAGCAGGTAAAAAAAGAAGAAACAAAAACCATGGACAATGCTGGGATAAGAAAAAATGGTGTTGGAGGGCAACATATCTACTCAGGAATAAGGAGGAGATTTCTAACAATCTAAACAGCGCTAAATGTAGCAGATGACTTTTAAGATGGAGCTTAATCACTTGATGAAAGGAATTCTGTGGTGAGGTAGCCTGCCATGACAGGAACCAGACTTGGTGACCCAGGCACTTCCTTCCAGTAAGATGCTCCTGTACTACCTGCAGGTCTCCAGCTCCTCGGAAGATGCTGAAGAGGCCCTGAGTGCTTCAAATCTGCTCAAGATCGTAAGGTAAGGATTCATGTGACTGTGGTGGAAACTGCAGGAGTTTCAGAATCTAGACCCAAATGCATTATGATTTTTCACATGGTTCACCACCTGCCCTCCGTGAAAGCCAAGTTGGCATGTGCTTCCTGATGAGTAATATACATGAGCCAAACAAAAGGACACAGATAAAATAAACAAGATACAATGCATGCAAATAAGATTTATTTTATGCCATCGTCATCCTCACATTTTAATGGTACTTTAATTTCATTGTAAAATAAATGTGTGCTTTAAGAATGTGTGTAAAAGTTAGAGCAGAACAAAGAAAGAATAATGCAATTATAATAATGCATTATGTATTTCTACTTGCTTCTTCAAGTTTCCCTACAGAAGCAAAACATGAAAATGTCTCTAATAAAATCCTTAAATTATGGACTGAAATGAACCAGAATGAGTTACGTTTAGTGCCTAGAAATAACACACCACACCAGTATTCCTTAGCTGTTGAGATCCATATAGGATTTTTTTCTGGGTGGTGATTCATATTATCCTATCAATGCATTAGGGGGGATTTAAATTCTTAACACCCACCATCACACCAAAGGCAGAATAGACTATTTAATATGAATAACAAGCACCAGAAGAAAAACACTCCACCCCATGTTTCTTCTGCAACTTTAAATTGGACACAAAGAGGAGGAGAGGGGGGAAAAAAAGAGAGCAGAATAACAGGGAATTAATAATGGAGAAACCTGATTAGAATATAATTTGTCCTCATTAGTACAGCATTCCTGACATAAGGCCGCTCCTTGAATCCTGTTTACTTTGAAACTCCAAAGAAAGAAACCTATATAGCTGTTAACACTCGGCTTTTCAAGGATTGCTCCGTAATGAGGGTGGAGTGTATATGAGCCGGTTGGTTCTTTACCATCAGAGAACACTGAAAACACATCTGTGCAGTGAAGCATTATTGGGCCTTTCAAACAACCTCTGCGGCCGCTGCCTATAAATCTCTTCCCCTGTCATGTTTAACTAAAACCCAATACCCATTCAACATGAAATCCATCAATGTTATACAGAAAACAATGACAAAGCACTCTCCTTTGTGTCAGGAAAAACAAATAATTCTGCAGGAAAAAGAGGGGAACCTTTTTTGGCAAGCTTCTGCAAGGGTACAGGGATAGAAAGTGGCAGCTTTCTTTTAAAGCAACATATACCCAGCTACAGAAATAATTTTCAAGGCCAAATCTAAACTGGGCATTATGGTGCCTGTTCCAGAAAATACACAATGCCTCAGAAGGATCTGTGTTGAGGCTTTTTATCTGAAGTATGTTTGTCACAAGGACAAAGTCAGCTTTTGTCACCCAGCTGCACGATCCTGTCAATGCCAAAATGGGGTTTTTGCATTTTTGAAGCAAAATATGTATCAACCACAAATCTTTTCTTCTGCTGCATCTAACTCCATAGAAGTGCACATATGTGCTTATATAAACTCATACAGAATGTGTTCACAGGGTGGATTTAGCCTTTTTTTTTAATTATTATTCTAAATTCTACAGGGGGATACAGGAACAATCAAGGGAATCAAGAGTGAGGGCAATTGCTGGAAGGCAAAAACACCTTCCATGTGGATTCACCAGTAAGTGTTTCATGAAAGCAAATTCTGGAAAACCAGTGTTGAATGGGAAAGACTGAGTCTCTAGGTAGGTGGTTGAGCACAACTGGACATGAGTGAAAGCAAACCAGACAGCCTAGACCAGAATTAATCCCAAGCCCTTAGACCTAGTATGAAAATAGAACTGGCAGAAACATCATTTTAATATAATATATTCAGTGCCACATAAACAAGGAGAGTTTTCAGTGATAACTGTTTAGCACAAATTTAATCTAAAGCACATGAGCCTACAGTAAAGAAGTGACTCCCTGACAGCCTGTCCTGCCCATGGAGATGGATACCCACCCTGCACTGAACCTCTTCAACTCAGCTATAGGTGCAACACTTAACACTGCCTCTGTCTTTTAAGCATCCCATTACTGTAAAGACATTAGCCACTGAACTTAATTAACAAAATCAATCATAATTAATTCTTTCAGTGCTCACAGAGTCATCACAGACATTTCCTTTAGAGTTTTACTGTAATTTGCCATTAATTGAGAGCCAAAATAGTCAAATGATTTAGAATATATATAGAATAATGTACACCCACTGTACATAATAAGATGGCATTTTCATTGAGGAGGTGACAGAAGCATCATAAAGCAAAAAGTGCAGAGCTTGGATAGTTTGTCACTGTCAGAAAAGCTGCGTGAGTGCTTCATCTGCTCCCTTTCAGGGTATTTTGCTCTTCGCTCTCATTAAATTTAGACTCAAAACCACCTGGTACTTACGAACGAAGAACTTTCTGTACATGACTTGGGCCTTCATTTTAAATGTCACGTGTAATGCATGTGGTGGAGAAATTTCCCTTGATTATAATAAAGGATCCTCCAAAGACATTCCTTCTGTGATCAGACACAAAGCCTGCTGTGTTCCTCTAAAAACACGTGTCCCTGAGGTCATCCTTTGTCAGCCACTCACTACTTTTGCATGTTTAATTTCAGATTTTCTCATTTTCCCAACAATCACACTTACTTATGGCACACTTTACAGTAAAAGTTTAGTCCCAAACTTAACTAAAAAAATGCAACATTGAAACTGAGAATCAGCCACAATTCTCTATAGCATTTCCTTACACCCAAATCATAGATCCTGATACTATGCATTCATCTTCAAATGGCAAAAGGTTAACTTTTGGCTGGAAATGCCACTTTTGCCTCCAGGAGAACTTGCAAGACTAATCACGAAGTAGCTGAGCTTCTGTCCTTCCACTTAATCTGTTTCTGTTATGATGGTAGAATTAATTTCATTTTTCTAAAGCCATCTCTGATCAACTGGGCTTGAATTGTGCCCTGACAACTCTTCTGAGGAAAATTCCATGAGCTCTTTCTGTTGCTTGCCACATTTCATCATTCTCCCTCGATACAATGATTTCAGTTATATTTTTGTCAAACCCAAGTAACTGTTCTGACTGGGGGCACTACCTGCTGTTACCGGTGTTCCCTGGGAGATCTACAAGTTGCTACTTAAGAAGTGCATGAAATAGGAAGGGTTAATTTGAGTGATGGTTATTTACTTGATGAGACAGAGAGGACACATTTTTAAGTATATTGTATGTGGAAACATATTTAGATGCTATTATTTTTTAAGATTTACTTAGGAGTTAGGACAATGTTATTAAGCTGGATTTTTCCTTTTTTTTCTTGGTTTTTTTTCTGTTTGTTTGTTTCTTTTACTTGAACAGCAATCATTTTATTAGATACTTTTCTACATTAGTGAAAACACAAATTAGCGAGTTTTACAACCTGAACTTTAAATGAGCCATGTTAACAGCACTATGGGTATCAAAGTTTAAAAAAAATGTGTCAAATAACCCATCAGGACAATTCTTACCTCCTCTTCTGAATGCAATGAGCAACCCATGATAGCTATCTCTCTGGTCTTCCTCCATCAATCAATATAATCCTATAAGAGTCCAAACTTAACACTAGGTACATAAGAGAGCTACTGAATTAGATAAACTCAATCATCACTGGTGATGAAATGATTATTTAATTACTGTCAGCAGTGCTTCCAACAGCACAGAGAGGAAATCCAAGAACATTGACAGTCAATGGTAATTTATTAATCAATTAAACAGTACTGCTTGGGTAAGCACAATTTGCACAATAAAAATTGAATTAAGTGCTTAAGTAAAAGGGGTGGCTTTTCTAACATTAGAGGTTGTGACATACAGTAAAGGACTGCATAAGCAAAGTTTAACGCTCTACTCTCTAATCTCAGTAAAAAGAAAAACAAAAGGCTGGTGAGGCTGAGGAAGATGGGACTGGCATTGCTCACACTGCAGCAAACACAGTGCACTGGTAACTCCAATGCCTTCTGTGGGGTGTGTTCTAAGTTTGCAAGTCTAGGAAAGGTCAGTATCAGACTCAGGATGTTTGTTCTGTGCTGGTAGTCAAGGCCAACACCAGTACTTAGCTTGAATGATGTTCTCAAGAGAAAAGATTCTCCAGAACTAAACTGCTCTCCAGCTCTGCTGTAAACAGGGAGGGATCCCCATCCCAAACTGCCTGACTGTTCTCAGAGCACAGCAGTTCTCACTGTCAGCCCTACAGTACAGCACTGCACTCACAAACTCACTTTCTTCTCCGTGGGCTGCTTGTGCAATTATCCTTGCAAGGTCTTCTGCACCCATCTCTGGATCTCACTTGGCTCAGGGAGACTGTCAATTTATTACTTTCATGTCCTGAAGGCATGAAGTGGATGGATGACATCCGCACTCCAGCTAATTTGATTTCTTAATTACAGAACAAATGTATATTGCTCTACTTGAAGTCGAGAGTCCCTTCAGCTATTACTGAATAAACTGCTAATAAAGAACAGGACAGGGAAAAAAACTTAAAAACAGAGCTTGAGAAGGCTGGTATGACTGGCACAAGTTTTCATGGTGTATCTGTGATCAAGCAAGGCCTAGATCTGGATTCCCTATTTTAGGGCTCTCACCAACCCCCCGTCTCACCCAAAGCTTTCCCTCACTGCCGCTGCCGTCAAGAGAGAATTGCCCATCTCCCACCTACTTTCCATATCATTATTAATACCTACCAGAAAATGAGTGTGTGTGCAACCAAAATACACCCACTGACATAATATCCTTGATAGGCCAAAATGTTGAGCTTTGGCCTTTCTACCACCCTAAACTGAGTTTCTCAAACTAAATTATCTTCTCCTTGAAGTTAGTCCATTAGGTCTGGGGGATCTATGAAGTGACTTTAGATTTAAGGCAGCACAAAAGAGAGCAGAACTGTGTCTAGCCAGATCCTCACAAGATACCATCTTTACAGGCCTTTTTAGTGTTCATCCTCACTGGCTGCTGTTGATCTTTCGCTTTGTCTTGCTTATCTAAAACCAATACCTATTCAAACTCCAATCAATCAATACTACATACAGAACGATGAAAAAAGACATCCAATTCTCTTGTTTAACAACTTGTTCAACATCTACTGCTTAGAGACCTTTCAGCATCCACGCCTCCTTACTTCATGACTATCAGCCTTTTGAATTTAAAATAAATTAATGAGAATTTACAAGAAATAAGCAGTAGGAACCACCACGTTCTGCATTCCTGAGAGCAGGGGTCATGACAGAAACACCTTAAACCCTATGAAAATTTCAGTTACTTGATTATCACTGCAAGCAAAGCTTGCTTTAGCTATAGTGGGCTAGTCTGAGGTCTGCCACTCCCTACATTATATTGAACTGTTGCCCTGGTTTTATTTTGCACAGTAGCTGAATTGATAGGAATGTTAAGAGAGCCCGGAACTTTGTTTCTCAAGATTGCTGAAAATCAAAGCACTGATACTGCTCTGCTTCAGCCTTGGTAGGAAATTAATTGCAATACAAAGAGGGAAGAGTTCCAACAGAGCAATACCAGGTGGGACAGGCTAATTTTGTCATCTAATAAATGTCATACGGCAGAACAGTCTTTTCCCAGTGAAAGTAAACTCTATCTAACAGGCCTGATTTTATTCATACACGCAATAGAACTATTTTAAATAGTGCTTTATAGTCAGGCTAGTATGGATTTATGCAACAGGCCAGATCCTACGCTCTGAGAGTTTAAACTCCTATAAAGTTCCACTGGAGTTCAGTTACATAAAAGTCTTCTCAGGCACAGGCCTAAGTGAAAAGCAGAAGACAATTTAGTAATGAGATTCAGGACTTGCTTCATATGCCTGAGGCTTAGGATAATTTTGCAAGTAGGTTTTGGATTTTGTTCTTTTAAAGCAAATTAGAGAATGTTGGCAAAATTCGTACTCAGGCTTTTCCCTAAATATGCAGGTTTCAACTTAGTATCCCTGTCCACAAGATCTGATCTTTTTTTCATGATCAGAGCCAGGTCTCAAGGTCTTAAAAATGGCATCCCAATTAACAGAACAGCCATCATGGCTTGAAAACCTCGTTATTAAAAAACAAAAAACAACCCAGTTCCCAAGTGCTGACGGCTTTAAAGTGGCTGTCACCAGCAAAGGAGCTTAGGTATGGATATAAAATAAAAGCACCTACAATTTCTTTCCTCTTTTTCACGGATACATTAATACTGTGCTGGAGGCTGATCTGGCTAACAAGTTCTGAGCTAGGAACTGAGGTTATTAATGTCACTGTTAAGATTTTTTTTTTATATTGAATCCGATCTGTCTTATATCCAAGAGTGTTTTTTATTGAATAATCTACTCATCGAATTAAATGGGCTGTGACTGAAAATGGGGGGAGGCGAGCTGTGTTTTAAAATAAAAAGTGAACACATTTTGTGACCAGATACTACTTAATTTGCAAATGTGTACTCTAGAACCATATGTTGTCTGATACAGTCAACATTCCTTGCCAAGCAGCATTTATATCCCTGATCAAACACTCCTGTTCAATAGCAAAAATATAGAAAACTCTAAACAGTTACCTTCCTGCATATGCATAAGATGCTTTTCTGTCCCTTCCAAGGTGCCTTAATCGATATAATTCTTTTCATGTTGTGAAAAAAATATTGCATAATGACTCAGTCTCAGCTGGGACCTGGTCCTCCAAACACTCACTGGCTGCCCACACGTATGAAGTGCTGTTGCAAGTGTGTCCTGCATCTTCACTGGGCTGGCCAAACACCTCATGTGGAGAATTTGCCCAGTTTGATCCCGGTGACCACGAGAACCACATGGATGTAAAAGTGATGTTGACATCCAAGCCAAAATTTAGTAGATTTAAATAGAGATAGGAGCACAATTTGGGACTTTTTCAATTTGGCTCATGAAAGCTCATGAACAGGTAGGCAAGAAAGGAGAAAGCAGATGCTAATAATCTCACAGGTTTCAAAATCCTTTGCAGGCTAAGGGAAATTAGGTTGTGCTGTAAGAGATGCCTGCTCTGAGTTTGTGCAGTTTCACCTACATGGAAATGCAATTTTTCTCATGGCTTTTGAGGTCTGACATTACGAAAATTTAAGTAACTCAGGTTTAAATTTGAACTCTCCAAAAACTACCAGAAAAATTAGGAGAACAGAGTGCCCTCTGTGCTCCACCTAATGATGCCCGCAAATGCCATTTATTTACCTCTGCCTCCTAAAATGGTATTTTCACTTATGGAAATTTTCATAATTAAGCTTGTGACAGCTCCTGCTATGCATTTCATCAGCAAGGAGGACATAAAGAACACGGAGCACTCATTACACACCGAGCAAACTTAACTCATTAACAGTACTTGGAGTGAGCAATCTCAGACCATTACTTTTAATGGGATTAGCCTTTCTTGTGTACAAAAGGCAGCACAGCTCCGTCTACTTAAAATCATTTCCGTACTCTAACGACATGGGCTACATTCATGCTAACAGGGAAGTGTTCATTCTGGCTCTGCTCCTCATTGTCAGCGTGGCACTGAGCACTTCACCAGCAACAGGAACAATAACTGAGTTATTCTCAGTTTATTTTTGTCACTCTGGTCTGTGCATTTTTCTTTTCTCATTTTACAAGGCCCTACCTTTGATCATCGGTGAGGAATAGGATTAGCTTACTAATTCTGTATTACTGTCAGCAAGATGGCATAGACTCAGCCGTCCACATAAAAAGGAAAAGAGACTCCTTAGAGGATATAAGGATGAAGACTTTCCACGAGCTCCGAAAATCCGGCTAGCTCTATAAGTCAACATCAGTATGGTATCACTGAAAAACTGCCTCTGCATCCATGCAGCACATTCCCAACCCGAACAGCCAGTCATCTCTGACACTTGTTAGACCTGCTTATGCAGTGGCAGAGGGAGGGACTGGTTAATGAACCAATCCCTTATTGCAAGCTGGGGTGGTGGTACTCCTGAGGTCAGGCAAACCTGAAAGCCAGGAATGAAAATGACTGCCTACTGTCAGTGAATGAAACTACACATGGCAACACTACAACATGTTCCACTTGCAGCAGACTCTTAAGAATCACTATTTTTCATGTAGCATTAACTTTGATAACCCCATTGCCAAGCTCTTTTACGACGCAATCTTCATAAGGCCAGTAATGAGGCATTGCTACTCCATGGTGCGTATAAATAACTCTGCCCAGCACACGCACATCTGGCTACACTCAGAGAAGTGCCTTTAAATTCTCTCAAAATCAGAACCATTGAGACTCCAGAGCTACGTTTTTGTGCTACACAATGCTTGGTCTTGAATGAGCGCTCAGTATGCAAACAAGCAAGTAGCATTTAAAACTCAAAATCATACCAATATAGGAGTGTCAAAGGAGTATCTGAGGGGCCAAGAGGAGTGAAGACAAGGCATTTAAACCTAGTGAAATATAAGCACATTTGGGAGGGAAATGCAACATAAATAAGGCTCCCTATAGCATCCAGGTGCTTTCCAACTCCCACATGCCACATCTTTGGCTGGTCACTTACAGGAAGAGACTTTCAGCCAACATTCAACATAAATAAATACCATTAGTATTACACACATGCTCCAGTGCTAGAGAGATCTACTCTCTATTCTATTTTACCTGCTTGTGTCTTCTCCTATGCATGGTGCACACAGGTTTCTAAAAATATCTCCAACTATTCTGAATAGCAAACACAGAGATGACAGAATGAGTTGCAAGCTAAAAGAAGAATCAGTCGGCTGCAGCAGGAGCTAAACTGCATCCTCTGCTCACACAGGTGTTGCAGCTGGTTCAATGCACTGTGTAAATGCTTCCCCCAGGCTCAGCCAGAAGCTCCCCTTTAGGACACACTTCCCCTCACCAATGTGAAAAGGAGGAATTAGCGGTACTCTGGAATTAAGTAGCAGCTCCCAAACATATTCAGAATATCACTTTGTAGCACTATCAACCTGCACGGTGAAGAACATCATTAACTCCTATAAAAGAAGGAGTTTGAACCTCAGGACAGGGACCTTCTAGCATGAGATCTGAAACCCAGACACTTAATGACTAAAATAAAAAAGCAAATAATGGATTAATTTTTGGGGTAAAGTTGGATGAAATAAAGTTTCCTGTTGTCTTTCCATTGCTGGCCTAAGAACTTTCTCTGCCTCTAATGAGACTAGATTGCAGCACCCCACACAGAGTCAGAGATGGAATCATTTTTAGAAAGGATTTCCACTCACAAAATGAAAGCCTTAGGAGTTCACTTCAGAGACAAGATACCAATAGAGACATTATTAACATCACTGACATGCACACAAAGGAAGCCTGAGGCTCAGAGCTCTGCCTCTGTGTGGTTAAAAATGTAGGCACTTAGCAGGGAATGAAAATTACACTGGTCCGAGGTCCGGGACTTGCCATGTTTAGTCCTGGAGTGGTGCCAAAATAAGCATTGCTAGGCCAGATGATCAGTGAGAGAAGGAGATTTCAGGTCTGATAGCATCAGGATTCGTTATTAAAAAACATAAGATACCGGGGATGCAAACAGGACAGGGAGTTCCAAAAGAACAGAGAATTTCCTCCTAGAGCTGATACATTAGATCTACAGATCATACCATTCTTCAACTGCTTTGCTGCTTCTTTTTGGTCAGCAATGCAATAATTCATTTAGAGGAACTGACTCTGGCTGAATTTCGGGGGGTTTATTTTGGGGTTTTTGATACCCGTTGTAAAACTGGCTGATGCTTTTTCCTACCTGTCTGATTTAAGCATCTGCTCTCATTTTCTTGGACACAGAATTTGGATATTTTGCAGCAGCTCTGGAATCGGTTGTATTAATCTTTGAGCTGTGAGTGCCTCTGCTTTGATGATCAGGACACAGATGATTGTAGATTATCTTGTAACCTTTTATGGTAAAATACAGAAACTACCTTTTGACAACACTGGTCTCCTCCATAAAAGCTTGAAACACAGATGGGCCAAAGTCAGCCTTTCCCCTTCTTAATCCATGTTCTTTTTCACAAGGTGAAACAGATTCTTTTAGGGGAGAAAAAAAAAAATGTTGGTAGTACTTCAGTTTTTGAATAAGGACAGCCCATGGATCCACCAGCTGTCAGGAAGAAAATGAAGCTAAACCTGAGGTTTCTGCAGCTGCAAATATATAAGGACTATTGATACCTGGTCTATCAGGTAGAGATACACTCTTCTCTAGTATTTCCTCCTCCTTCCTGAAAGTAATGCAAATTACCACATTTGAAAAATGTGACCTTGGGCTGCCCAAATCATGTCTCCCAACCAGAAAGCCACTGGGAGTACAGGTGGAAAAATGTAGATCCTAAAGGGATTTTGGTGGGATGCTGAGTCCCTGTTCACAAAACATCTCCGGTGTCACTCGTCTGTCACTTAGGATAGTGACTTTTGAAAACCTAGATCATTTATTACCAGTAAGTAGGGTACTCTCCACATTTTTATGGCTTTGGTTTAATGGCCCACAGAGTATTAAAAACAAACAAACAAGGCTATTTTACACATATGTTAAAAGATGTAGGAATCTTGCAAAGGGTTAAAGCAGTTAAATAGAAAGATGTATGTTTTAACGGAGTTGTGCTTTAAAATTACTTCTAATTTATCCACTTACGAGACATGTATGGAGGTAAAATGATCAGTGGTAATGTGCAACAGAAAGATATATACTTTTTTAATTGTAGCCAAGAGGAATAAAACAGCATGGAATAACTTAATCGTTGCTAATTATAATATCACTGAGGTAATTACAATAGATTTTGATTGTCTCATTTTCACACCAGAGGAGGGCACAATACTGGCTTTTCTCTTAATACATATTTGTTTTTAGAGAAGAGCTGACAATTACACTAATTGTAGTCACAGCGTGAAACTTTGTTTTTAAAGAAAAATTTGTCTACGTGTGATACAAAATAAATGCATGCGTTTTGTTTTGTTAGGTGTAAATTAAAGACATATTAATTGCTTTGTTCACTGTAACAATGCAGAGATCTCATGCAAGCACGACTAATTCTGACAGAGTCATATCACTTGGAAAGTCTGTGACACCCCAAGTGAAAATGGCAAGAATGAACCACCACTTCCCAGTGGTTAATATGGATTTGTTTGAAGAGAATATTGTCACCTGGAAGGCAACATCCAGCAGCTGTTCTTCCTCTGTGGAAGCCACTTGGATAAAGTAGCAAGAACCAAGACAACTGTGTCAGACACACAAGTCTAAGTTGTGTAAGCTTCTCTGACTTCACTTGGACTCTATCCAACAGCTTCCAAACTCCATCAGACCTAAGGCTCAGCATCCTTTGTCTGGCCATGTCCAAACTTTAAATGCTCCAGAGGCAGAAGCAGGAGATATGAGAGCCTGCAGCACCAGCCACAGCCCTGCCCTGAGCACAGGAGGGGATATAACCACCTCTGAAAGTCATGCCACATCATGTGCACCACGAGGAACCACCAAAAGGAAACAACCCTCCTAATTTACTCTGTCAAAATCTGTACGTAATAAGAAGCATAATAAGATAAACTTGGTTTATCTTTCCTGATACTGCCACCCTCCAAGCAAAGACTAACGTATAACCTCACAAAGTTACCCTTTTCCGTTACAAACCTGAGTTTATCAGGCTCTCTTGTTCAGATCAGCAAGGCACCAAGCTTTCCATTCCAAGTCTTTGAAGCTGAGGAGCAATGCTCTGAACAGGACTTGCATCCACTCTGTCACACACCTCCTCTACCAAATGTGTGACCCCTGCCCTGCCACCCTAGGGGTCTGCAAAGCAACGCAGACGAGCGAGACAAGAAATGCAGTGTGTGCCACATTTCAATAACCACAGTAGCACGTCTTACTACATCTGCTAGTCCCACAGAGGTGTGAGAGCAGGCTAGATGGGTACATTCTCCTAGCTCTAATGTCAAGAGGACTTAGAGATGCACTACTGTACTCACAGCAGATCCCAAGAATCTGAATTAGAATATTTTGAACTGACAATACAACAATTTTGCTATGGTAATATTTAACACTTTCAGTAAGAGGAACACGATTTGCTGCTGTAACACACTGTGACATCAATGTCACCTATGGAACCTCCCCACCTCACTCACTTACATGGTGTCAAAACACCATACACCTTTCAAAGGGGTGTTTGCCTGTTTTCTGATGCAAAACTTGCTCTCAGTTAATGTACAGGCTACTTCAGATGAAATATCCTATCAGACTAGGCCATAACCACAGAAATTTGCACCCCTCTGGTCCTAACCTTTGGTCTTTCTTCCACTGTTCCCAGAACAAAAGCAAGAACAACAAATGGAAGTTGTCCTTTCTTTACTCAACAGCTTCAATGAACGCACTCCACATGGGTGGAATGTCTTTAAACTGAAAAAAGAGTAGATTCAGATCAGACATCAAGAAGAAATTCTTCCCTCTGAGTGTGGTGAGGCCCTGGCACAGGTTGCCCAGAGAAGCTGTGGCGGCTCCATCCCTGGATGTGTTCAAGGCCAGCTTGGATGGGGCTTGGAGCACGCAGGCCCTAAATTTTAATTTAATAACTCCTATGGATTAGCACAAGCCAGGCAATGCTAACTCATTTCTCTTGTCAAAAACAAAACCCTTTTATCTTTTAATCGATGTATGTAAAATATATATAACCAGAGTCCATGACAAAGATATCCTGTTACACCACCTCAAATGTGTTCTGCAGGAGTCATTTTCCTTACTGCACAAGACTCTCATATTGAGAAGATAAGAAAGAAAGTAGATTTGAACTTCTTGCTACTTTAGGAAACCTCTGCCTATATACATCGGGAATTAATTTTTGACTTTTATACCTGTGTTACACATTCATATTTGCCACCAAAGACCAGCTAAAAACAGAGAGTAGCTACAGATTTTACATACCAAGTTAATTAGCAATTCTTACCAAACAGAGTGTATCTTTTTGTCTCAGGGTTCAGCTTGGTCTCTATTAGACATATTTACGGGAAAAGTCAATGGATAAGACATTAGAGGCCAACCTCAAAGTCAGAATAAAGCAACCATAGACCTTAGAGAAGTGCTTTATTAGCCAAGAATTGGTTGGTTATTGATCTCGGTCTCTGTCTCTGGTCACAACAGCACTTACCCTAATTTTTCTAGTGTAAATATAAGTAAATTTGAATGGGTGTTGTTGAAAACAATCAGTAAATCTACATTTTGTGGTTTATGTTGTAATTGTAGTTACGGGAAGGTTCAATATCTGGAGCATGGTAAGGAGACAAGGCTGTGGCATGGCAACCTCAGCTCTGCAAATATGTCCTGAAGCACTTTCTCAGAGGTTATTAAAATGACTGGAGCTATCACTCTGCTTAGAAGCAGAGAAACCACATGGGTACTCATAAGAAAGGAACTGAGAAAAAACACTGTAAAGAGAAATGTTATGCATTTAACTTCAGCTTTTCTTTTCACTGAGGTCAACCAGATAATTAAGCAAAACAGGTATGCAGAGTTTCTTTACTTTTCTGCAGACAAACATTAATAAATTACTGCTTGTCTCAGCACTACCATGCTTTCTTTACTTTATTGTGCTTTTTCATTTAGTTTCATCTTTAAGATTTATTTGGAGATCATTTTCAACTTACTTCATGGCCTACTGCATAAGACCTCTCTTCTATTTGTCCTGTTGGGAACACCTGTCTTGATCATACTTCTATAGGGTTAATGAGGGTTAATGACTGTTGTATTGCAGATTGATATTACCAGGCAAATTTCAAGTGGAAATACCAAAATAAGTGATAGCTGTATCTGCTGCAGCATTTTTCTCCATTTAGGTTAACACTGAATGGGCTATAACATACTGCTTTAGAAAACTGCACTCACCCTGCAGCATAAAACTGGAATTTTCACTATTGCTAAGTGTTCTTTCTTTCCAAAGTTCCCATTGTTGCTCAGAATCCATAAGGCTTTTACTCACATCACCACATATTGAGAGAGAGGCAAATAAATCTCTGTCTACAGTTCAGCCATATCATAGAAAACAGCACTTAAAAATGGGGTAGAACTTTGTTATTCCACTGCCTGCCAGGAACAAAGGGAATGTCCTCTCCAGTTCTAGACCTGGCCTGCAATGTCAATTCTCCCTGACAGAACAAAACCATGAGATGAGACTATCCCTTTTCAAAAACATAAACTGAAGCCATGAGTTCCCACTCCACTGCCTTCAACTAAGCACCACCACTGCTTATCTAGTCTGGCCAAAATTAAATCCTGTCTGAAGCAGACTGAGTTAGAAACCAGAGCTATCTGTTTAACTGACACATGATATGTCTAAGTCAGCTCAGCGGTCTGTTTTCCGTTCCTGCACCACACTTTCTCCATTGACTTGATAATTTCCATCCTACTCATGACTGCTATGTTCCATTGAAGCTTTTGTTTAACTGGAGGTTGACTGTGCAGGAGACAGGGTTTTCCCAGCAGCTCCAAGTGGGACCTGAAAACCAGGATTCACTTCAGGAAAAACATAACACAGATTCTCAGAGCCAAATTCAAAACTCAGCACCACTGCCTACGCTTTTCCCTGCCAAGCTCATCTGTCTCAAACATAACTGCAAACTAATTAAAAGATTTCTCTTACAGGTGATCTGATATGACAGGGATGAACAATAGAAAGACCACCCAGAGGATGTCGCACCAGTGCCAGAGAAGAACCAGAAGCAAGTCTGCTTTACATTCTGAACACAAAACAGCCTTTCATTCCTACCCACCTGCTTCCACATAAACCACAACTAGAAACCACCACCAGCAGCTGAAGTGGCTCAGACTTGTACATGCATCTATCTCATCATTAAAAATATTGCCTTAACTTTATGAAAAATTGCAGTGATATTTTAATTTGCTTTGAGTTGTGGGGCATTATCACTGGCATTTTTTTTCATTTGTTTTCCTGAATGAGCTCTTCATTCCTTATCAACGGGCTGTGCAGCTCCTTCAGATTTTATAATGTAGGCAAGAAGAACTTCTGCATAGCCTCAGTAGACTGTAGATCAGGTTGTAATGATAAGATATCACAGTCCATGATATGTGTGCAATTCCAACTTTGTATTATTAAAAAAAAACTAACAAAAAAATCCCCCAACAAACAAACAAAACCCCCCAACCACAAAAAATTTGCAACTTTAGGTGCATTCAACAACCCTCAAGGCCTCTCTAATTAGGCACTGAATTTCTTCATTTCATTGCTATAATGATGCAATGGAAGAGCTGGTTTAAGAGAATTCTACCTCATTATCCTGCTCTCCTTGCTGTTCTTCCTGCTATGGACTGGTTCATAAAGACCTAAACTTGTCCAGAAAAGACCAACAGTGACTTAAACCATCAAAAGATTTGTAAGGTGGAACCTCACCTTGAGCAACTTGAGAGCTTAAGTAATTAGTGGCTGTTGTCCCAACGAGCTAAAACACTTTGTAATTTCAGTGATTATCATTATTATTGTTCCTCTGCATCTTCCAGTATAGAGAAAAACCATCTGGTCTTGGGAACTGTTAATGCCAGTGAATCCAAGAGGAATGAGGGGGACTTAATATCTCACTAATGGGGCTGTTAGTACCCAGAATATGCTACGACATTGCATCACTAGCAGATATTGTTGACAAGTCACAAAATAGCATTTATATTTATTCATGCAATGCAAAGGCAGAACTCTTTCTCTGTCTGCATCTCTAACGGCTGCTAGGAGGCTATGGATGAGAATAATCACAAAACCTGAATGGAGATAATAAAACCAATAGTGTTCAAGTGCTGAAACAAAGAGAATCCCCAGTGGGGCAGTGATCTTCTGAATGACTCAAGTAGTTCTGCACAAGCCTTTGAATTTCACTTTGACATTTAAATGAAGAAAGGGAGAGAAAAGCACAGGCCAATTTCATTGATTGGTGTAACTCAGGAATCTAACATAAAAGCATTGGGATGACTCACAATACATACAACATCTGAAACCAAACTCCATTCCCTTCTATTCCCATTTCATTAAAATAACCTCCTCTTTTCTTCTGTCATAATATCTGGCTTGAAAACCCCCGTGCAGGGGGTTCAAGCAGAGCTTTTTTTATGGAGCTCATTGGGAGGGGAGCTGGCTGCGGTGTCCTAATGCACTTTTTTTTTTTTTTAAAAAAGACCATTTTCAGCTGAGAATTTACCACACACCAGTCTTAAAAGTTCACAAACTCACAGCTTCCTCCCTGAAAATCAAAAAAATAGCCAAAGCATCCTGTCAGTCTACTCACATAAGGACAAATTCTGTCATCGACTCTTTTTCCAATCATGCAGCCAAGGTCAATAAAACCATCCCAGCTCTTCAGAGGAAGTAATTTGTGTCACAGACAGGCAGTGCAACTTACTCCTGCCCTTCTCCTACACAGTTTGTGCAGGTGAAGCTACACTGGTGAAGGTGAAGCTGTGGCCTGAGTGGGTGTGCAGAGCCAGGCATGGTCTGCAGTCCATCTGGTCACACCCTCAGTGCCACGGATGAACCACAGGACTGATTCTTTAGAGGCTTTTAGGATGTAGCAGAACAGATCGTGGACCAGAGCCAGAAATTATTTAGTGAGTAACTTCCCCTACACAGCACATTCATTGTTTTAATCTATTAAGTGTATATATATTTGACTTCCACATACAGTAAATCCAAGAGCATTACAATCCTCCTGCATTAAAGTCTGATACCCCCACGGACCCACCTTTTCTCCAGTAAAGTTTACACCTGCCCTTTCCAACACACACACACACACATCTGCATTTGGAAGACCTTGTTGCTGCTGTTTCACATGCAAAAAACAGCAGTTTCAGTGGAAGGAACAGCCCATTCCTGCCCAGAGAAGCAGACGGACCAGAGCTACCACAGTGCCTTGGTAACTTCTGCTGTTTAAAAAGTGACTTACAGGACCTGAGACAAACTGCAGGATTGCTTCTCAGCAGACAATCCATTCAAAAGAGTGCAATGCATTAACTTATGGAAGGTCCAGACTACGACAGCAGATATCTTTGCTTTACTTTTTGACTGATAACCTTCATCATTAAAATTAATGCCAGTGTAAAGTCAGAATTGTACCTATTAATACAACTCTAATTGATACTATAAGCAGACAAAATCTCACTATGAATACAATCAATTCTGCACAGATCCTGTTCTTTATTGACTACTTGGTTCACCAGGGATAGAATGTTTTAGCATCATTTTTATTATTTTTCAGCAGTGATGCCACCATATTGGTCTGAGGCCCGGGGGTATTTGGCGATTTCATTTCGACTTCCTGTGACTTTCCCAACACACAGAACTAATATAGGAGGATGCTGTTAGTACACAGTCCCCTTGGGTAGCTAGTTATGAAACTTGAATTGCTGCACTTAAGCAAGCCTGTCAGAATGCTTGGCCTCCTAGACACCATGGCTCCGGCTCCATCTACAAAACTTTAAGTGGCACTTGCTAAAAGTATGGAAAAAACCCATATCCTGTCTTTGCATATACAGAACAACACTACTAATGGTGTTCTGTAAGAGTGTGTGTAGGCTGGGCTAGGAAAAATGGGAGTATTTTTCAGACAAGAGCTCATTTCTTAGATTCATGCAAAAAAGGTAGCTGACGTTATAGGTGGGCCAACCGAATCATAAAATTTGTTGCAAAAGCTCATCTGTAAATTAACTCATCTTTGCAGATGAAATTACTCCAGAATTTTTTCTATTTTTCATCTATTTTGGAAAAATTCCTTGCAACCTGCACGACTTCTACAGAGAGTGTACTTGTACTCTTGCAAATATTGGTGCCATAAAGCAGTAACTGGAACAAAGGACTTGTGCTGGTCCTTTGAATTATGCCCTTCAACAACACTGAAAGGAATTTGGGTGTGTAGCAAATTTCTCCAGTAGCAAATAACATTCTTTTCTTCCCAGTTCTTACCTCCTTAAACAAAGCACCAAAACACCAGCCAACTGTTTTGAACCCTATTAATTAACAAGGCAGATTTTCAGAGGTGGAAGGACCTTAGCAGATGCCTCAGCTGGGCCTGTCCCAAAGACACGTGGTCAGGAAACCACAAGAACGGGGTCAGTCTTGAAATGTTCCAGTTCTTGTTATTGCTGAAATTCAGAAGGCATAATGAAAACAATTGCTGCTATCACAACGATGGCTAAATGCAGGGCACTCATCACTGTGGCACCGAGCTGCCTCTGCTGGAACCTGAATTGTCATTGTCCTAAGGAGACTGAAAGCACACCAGACTTCCCCATCCGGGCTGCAGGGAGAGCCCGTTCCCAGAGCTCAGCTGATGATGAGATTCACACTTAAGTGTACATACACAGTGAGCCAATTTCAAAGGCGTGGGCCTGCTAATGAGATTGCCCTGCTGCCAGCATCTGCAAAGCTGTGCCCTCAGGAAGGGAGCTGGAGCTTTCCAGAGGAGCACAGGTTACCTGGTGGAACGGAGATGGTGCTAAGGCTCTTAGGAAGAGTGTCAGGGATTCATTAATAACCACCAGCACACAAGCATTTCATCTTAGGGTAAAAGTGCCTCCAGCAGCAGTCATCCTGTGTTTTGGCCTAGTGCTGAGGCAAAGGAAAGTGCTACCAAGTGACTCAACCAAGCTTCTGTTCTCTCTTCTGTGTTTTTGGAGATTTCGCAATGAAGAACTGAGCTTATCAGTGCTGCTCAGACATAATAGCTAACACATCCGATTGCAGCACGCTGTGATAAGGCTACAGAGGAAAGAGATATCTGGAGTTTGATATCTACATATTTTAACAACTTTTAAAAATTATTATTAATGCACACATCACTTAGCAGACTCAACTGTTTGCCTTAAACCTTTATTAACTAAAAGAATGCTTAACCACATATTTTTCCCTTGCTACCCAAGAGCCACTGAAAACCAAAGCACTTCAGCAAGCAGAATGTACCTGTGGGGTCTTTCTTCTCATGCCATGTCCCCCTTCTCCAAGTCCCCTCCTCAGCACTTTTCCATGATCCAGTAACCAAGTTGCCAAATTCTTTTTAAATTTACGTTCACTTAATCAATAGCTCTATTAACATCTGTGGACCCATGACTTTTAACTTTATTTTCAATACTACTGACATCAATAAATTTGACAAAATGCATCCATGAGACATTTTGGAAGTGTATTTTACAATCTACCGCCTCCAAACAATAAGCTGATAATCAGAAAAAACAAGTCTTTTTGAGAAATGCATGTGCATAGACATACACTTCAGGAGCTAGATAAACCTGAAAATTTAAGGACATGTAAAGTCAGATTTTCAGCTGGTACAAATCAGCACACTCTCCTAATTTATACTGGCTAAGGATTTGACCCTTAAAATATTTTCCTGACACTTTTGATAAAGAAAGAACATTACATTTCACTTTATAATTGGACCCCATAGTTAAAAATAGCCAGATTCTTTCCTGATTAAAGAGACAGGAAGATATAAACCAGATTTATTGTCTATTAGATTTTATGTTCCATTTTCTCTTGTCACAAGAGAAGTGATTTTGTGTATATAGCCTGTCCAGCACAAAGTCATTTGTTCTCTCAGATACACTAATTCAAGCATAAATACACAGATCCATATTAATAAGCCACACATCCCCCATTGATACAGTTAGAGATCCTGCCTAAATGTTTTCACATTCCCTGAATTTGCACTGTTCTGTGCTTAAGTTCTGACTAGTGATCTTTACTTTTTCCCAATGAAGTCAATAGCCAACTGTAAAATATATGTGAAAAAGATGATTTTATACAGTTAGATTTGGTTAAAATATTTAACAGTGTCTTCTAAATATTTTTTTTAAAAACAACTTCTTTCACTAAAGTCAAAAGATACATTTTCTTTTTCTTTTGGGGATGAAAACTCCTTTTTTTTTTCTCTTTGGTGCACATGTGGGGAAGAATCCTATCCAGCTTTATGAATAACGACAGCCAAAATGAATTACAAGTTGGTCTTAACAAACATGTTCTCAAATACATTACCCCACTCCTCACTCAGCCCTCTGTGTAAGTGCTAAGTGGTGGCAGGCAGCAGCAGCCCTGCCTGCAATCTCTGTAATTAAACATTCAAACACAGGCCTGCATCTCTACAAATGGGCCCCCCAACTTCCCTTTGCTGAACACTTTCTTCAGAAGGAAATCTCACACAGCTGTTGGAAGAACACTGCATGACATCTGCAAAATGTCTATTGTACAGACCAGGGTAAAACACCAACAAGCTGGATCTGACCACTAATTGAAGCCATTGTTTAGGAAAATTACTCGCGTGTGGTCTAACAACTCATCTGAAATTAGTGATTGCTGCAAATGAAAAAGCAGAATCACACACCACCCCCCACCCCCCACCTCTCCCAAAGGGAATTGTGCTAGAAACAAACATTTACCATCACATACAAATATAATGCTGGTTTATGTTGTGTATTTTTTTGTGTGTGTTTTTAACTGCATCAGACGCCAGTGAGCTGAATTCCAATGCATATTACTGATACTATCAACAAATACCAAATAGATTTTTTTTGGTACTTTGTGAGATAATCAGAAATGTCCCTCGTTTCTGTTTTCCACCCAGTAGGTTTAAATACAACAAGCCATTTGTAGCTTACTGTCTATCTTACACCTTATTTACACTGAATTTTTATCTTCCACTGCATCTTATTTTTTGTTGGCATTCCCCACCATGCAGTTTACATGGTGATGAAGAAATAGCCTTGCAGGCATTGAAAAAGAGATACAACATGTTAAGACATAATTCCCTGCAGGGCATTCGAGGCTGAATTTGCTGTCACAATGAGTCCAAGCTTCCATAACTATCCGTGTTTTATGTGGATTTGAAACATAAAATTAGATTCATCTTAATCTTCTGAAACAGCAATCTTCCCATGAAAGCTGAGAGACAACAGCATATGAAAATGATAAGAGAGAGAGAGAGAGAGAGAGAGGGGACAGAAGGAAGACAAGAACTGAATAAAATGAGATGCTGCACTCTCCTAGTAAAGGAAGTGAAGTTCCCTTATGGGTAATAATATATCATGAAAACTTTGCTGAAAGGGATTGAGCTCCTGCCAAATTCCTTGTTTACATACAAGCGATCCCTACCGAGGCTCCTCGGCGAGCCAAGAACGCAGGAGCACCGGGGAAGGCAGCACCAGAACAGAAATCACTGCTGTGGACAGGAAGGTTGGGGACACGCTGAATTCCGTGAGCAAGGGCAGATTTATGGACATGGCCTCTCTTCACCTAGGCAGGGACACAGAGAACCAACCCAAGAGCTAAAGTTCAAAACAATAAATCTCAAGTTTCTTTGGTCAGTCCGAGAGCAGAGCTTAAGGAATATACTGCCCTAGTTTTCTGGGATCAGGCTTTGCAGCTGGAGTAACTTCAACTTTTTTTTTACTTGAGGGGCTTCAGATTTGCCAGCTTTGTCATATTCATCTGCTGTCCTTGGGGCACTTAACCATTTTAAAAAAAAAGTTCTCCAGAGTCAAAACTACTTTGCTCTTACTTGTATTCTTCATATTTAAATATGCAAAAAAGAATATTTTATTGCATGTAACTTAAAAAAAAAAATCACAATAGCTGAAAAAGAGAAAAAATGAAAGTAATGGTTTGAAGATTCAAACTGACAAAGGAAGCACACTAATTGAAATCTTCCCAAATAATATGGGACTAGATTGTAACTCTTTTTATACTTAATTTAAATCACCTGCAGGTTGTTCTTTTAGTGCAATTACTTCAGACTTACACCAGCATGAATACAGTCTTACTTTTTCTTTTCTCAAAGTCAGTGAAACACACAGAATAAATTTTTCAAAGGGTTCAAATTAATTTATTTTCCTGCTTCACTCATCTACCTCACTGCCATGAAAAACATCAAATATTCTGTACATTCTCACAGTAATCACCTACTGACTTGCACTTTTCAACCATGTAGTGTTCTAAATCTTAGAGAAAAGTGAGAACTAGCTAGAAATATAGGTATTAGGACACAAATAATAAGAAATTCCACAACTATCACACTGGCTACATTCACATCTTTTTGGTAACACAGTCCTAAAACTGAGTTTATTGTGACAATATTAAGAATGCCTCTGCCAAATCCAGTACCATATTTGGCCTAATTGACTTTCCTGCAAATAAGGCAGATAAACTCATTTTCCAGTGGTTTTGATGTAGTTAAATAAAACAAACCCAAGAAAGGCACTTAAGGACGCTCTTAACTTTGACTTGACTTTCACAGATACAGTTTGTGTGGAATTGAAAATCAAACAAAAACCATCAGGTGTTGGGTTTATGGAGCCCGACACCAATTGTCCCCCCAGCTGTGGTTCCCCAGATGATGCTGCAGTGGCAGGGACAAGAAATGAACACGTACTCCTTGCCATGGGCCAGATCTGGCCACACCAGTGTGACAGGAAAAGTTGCCACTTATTTGAGAATCCAGTGTCTTGCTGATGTGATATTTTCATGCTCACCACCATGCTGTCCTATGTAACGCCCCTTTGGTCCAGCAAAAAAACAGGCTCCTTGCAGAGGGACTGTGAGGTGAGAACTCTTTTTCCTCTCCAGCAAACAGATTCTTTGGTTATCACTAAAATCCTTGCACTGCCACAACCCTTCCAACTCCACTACACGAGTTATTTGGAGCGGCAGCAGCCCCTTTCCTGAATCTCCCTTGCCTTCCCAAGCTTGGATCAATCACATCCTTAGGAAGCAATGCCTTGGGGGTCAGGAAGCCCCACATTCCTTCTTTCCCCCGTTTCACAGACACACAAGTCCCAGAGGGCAAGGGACAGGGAGATAATGTTCTTCTCCACAGTAAATATCTCGACCCTAAAGTGGAGCATATATAAGTATAAGCAAAAGTACTGAACAACACTTAATGTTCTGTTTTCAGAAGGAACAAAAAAAAAAATAAAGTCAACTCATCAACTAAATTAGGAATAATTGGTGAAATGATTATGCATAAAACACACGGAGGCACTCCTCTAGGTAATCAGTTCTGCTGACTATTTCTCCTGGCTATTCCATTTGATATTCTCCATATCTAAGTTCTGCAGCCTCAGACCCAAAACTGTAATGAAATGCAGTGCTCTGTTATTAACTGCTGCTATCCTAAGATCCCAAAGGAAGGAAATACTTCATTTAATTGTGTTTATGTTAGCCCACAATACATGCAGGGAAAGAGAGGCTGGCATAGGTATGCTGCAGGAGTCTTTATACACAACTTGCAGTGCTTTGGGTTTTTTTAGATCGTATTTCAGAGAATAAAATCAGTGAACAATATTTTCCTATGAGATTTCAGCTTAGCTGCAGGGATAACACAGTACTACATTTCATTAAAGTTACAGGTTCAACAAATGCTGACTGCACTACTCTATGATCTTTATTGGGGCCATATCATCAAAATAATTAGAACTGATCAAAATGGGTGAGGTAGAGTGAAGAGGGGTATGAAATTTAACATTTTCATAAATGCTTCTCTTTTTCATCAAGGTAATTCAGCCACACTATGTAAGTGTGGAATATGTGAATAAGAAATATTTAATTCAGTAAAAATAATGCATATGAAAAGAGTTTCCTGTTACTGCGTTAAGCTGCCTTTAACGGAATTCAGAATTCTTGCTCTTACAGTTTGGTTTTGTGTTCTGGGAAAAAATAAGGACTACTGAATACCACAGTGAGATCTAAAACTTATCTGGAGGAAAACCAGATCCACTGGTGTGAATAGGCTTTTTGATTTCTAGTTGTGTCTTTTTGATTTTCTGTTCCTACAAAGTTTACCCCAAATTATTCAGGTGTATCTTAAGGCTTCTGTAATGAGAAGCACTGAAAAAAAAAGCTGGAATTTTCTGTATTTGTGCACAGTTGTCATATGAAAATTGAAACCAGAACATTCAACACTGTTTTAGAAAACTGAATTTCAATACAAACCTGTTTGGTCTGATTTACTCTCCATGGTAAATACTCAAATATCTTACTAAAAAATTCCTTTAGCATACTCTGCATACAAAATTTCATTTCGAGGGCAAGAAATTGGTAACACAGAGAGATCCCTAAACATTTATTTTCTGTTTCATTTTTAAGTCTGCACTGAATCTGACACAGAAAATATGCAAATTCTGGGTTCTTCTGGAGGAAACAAAGCAACTGTAAACCTCCTTCACTATTTTCAGACACTCAAAATTATCACAAAAAAAACCCCAAAAAAACCAAACAAACAAAAAAAAAAACCCAAATCAATTTGACTTCTAATTTCTGCTTCTTTTAATTTCCAGAAAGAATATTAACTGGTTTTCCAAATCAAACAGAAAATAGTGCAAATATAATATTTCTGGAGATTTCAGTTAAAAAAAACCCCATGCCCAACATCTTCAGGAGACTCTAAAATATATGAAGACTCTAAAAAGAATAAAAACTCTAAAATGGATGAAGATTTAAGGCAAATCTGGGCAACTTAAATGTTCACATGCGCAGACCATGCAAAATAGAAGTTTTCATAAGCTTCTGTGAAAATTCTACCGGATTTAACCACAACTTGCTTTGCATTTTGAGTGTTGCCCACACAAGAATGTCAAAGTGAGGGTAAGTTTTACACAAAAGGATTGATGGATTTGGTACAGCTCGTGCATGTTGCTTTGTTAGTCAGGCTGATTGCTCTCTTTTTTTCTGAGATATACATAGAAAGAACTGGAGTAAGTGACCTCAAAAAAGAAACATTTAACCTTATCCTTGATGTAAACACCACGCACTGATAGTGCAATGTAGGTAAAGGAAAACACGGCAATTTACCAGAACAAGGTCAATACCACAATAAGGTAGATGCTTCCTTTTTAAGGTTAACTTCTAAGGGGATTGAGCATTCTTTTCTAACGTAAGTAACAAAATGGCACACACTACAAAGGTTTGCTTCTTAAAAATCAAACAGGGCCGCCATTGTAATTGAACAGTTTTGAAAGAGAAAAGTGTGCCCAGTTGTAAACTGTTCCAAAAAGTATGCCACTTTTGTATTTGAAATTAATTAAGTAATGAACCATAGCTGTGTAACTGTTGTTTCTTTCTCAATCATATGTGAACATGGTACAGTCCACGAAGGTACACATTTATACATGTGCTTGCACACAGAACTAAAAGGACGAGGTTAAGCTTATACACGAATAGGCATAACAAAAACTGTGTTCTGGATATTCCTCTGTTAATGCACTAGAAAACTTCAGAATCATTAAAGGAAAATAGAACCATGACCACCTTTGGAAAACAAGTGTCATATGAATTGTTAATAGGCAGTACCCCAAGCACATGTGAGTTATTATAATCTAGCACATATTGAGGAAGCCTACTGCTCACAGAAATTACCAGAGAACACTTAATTTTTGCATTCCACATTTATGCAATTAATTAGAGAACACTTAACATTCTCTCTGGCTTCAAGCTCTGCATGATCGTGTTTGATCATGAGGGAATTTAAAATCATTTATGTAGCCTAGATTTAAGTATGAGAAGAAATGGAGATGGCGATGGATAGAAAGGGAAGCTTGAATACATTAACTGACAGGCCAAACTATACAGAAATAAGAAAGCCAATACACACACAACTTACGCATGAAAAGGGATGCTGATATATATTTTAAAAAGCCAAAAAGGCAACTTTTATTTATACAGGAAATATACAGAGATATAGTTACATATTAGGGGACTTTGCAGCACCAGAGAAGATGACACAAGAGGAGAACAGATTCAGAAGACATGATGAGTATTTAAAATAGCAGGTGATACACCACAATAGCACAGGTTTTGTGGGTTTGGACATTGTTTTTAAGTACATCTCCCTGCTCTGGGATTTGGGGAGAAATGTCCATATTCCTGCCTGTCAAGCACATACAAAGCTATGGTTGGAGGGGTCACAGCACCTGTAGTTTGTCAGAATTTGTTCACCAGCCATCACAAGTTCCTGGTATCAGGCTGAATTTCCCTCCAACGTTTGTGGCACCATCCATTTCCCACCCTCCCTCAGGATTCTTTCCCTAGGACTTTACAGGGCTCTGCAGGGTGTGCCTCAGGCAGCCAGAGCTGTCTCTGCTGCCCCAGAGCACGGTCCCTCCCAGCGAATCCATCGATCAGGTGAGCCACCTTGCAGGCAGAGCCCCGAGCTCAGAGCACACACAGCAGGCTTAGCCACAGGATAAAGAAGGTCTTTAATATGCAAGTTCCCTGTCCAGAGGGAACTGAGGGAGACATGTAAGGCCATGGTTTAAAGACTGATTTTGAAGAGACTAATGAGGACTCATTTTAAAAGGTGCTCAGAGCCCCCATAACAGTTCCAAACCACATCAAACGAACCTGTTTCTAATTGAGCTACAGTGGACATTACAATATTTGGTGCCATCTTTCCCCATATCCCTTTGATACTCAATGAAATCCAGACTGAATCTTGGCATCTCTACCACAACCGCTCACTTGAGAGCTAAATAGCCCCAGTGCTCAGAAAGGAACCGGACAGGGACGAGTCAAATGACGGTGATGGCCACATTTAGAAACATTACTGTAATGAATCTTTCTTTGAATCCCCAAATAAATAGGCCAGATTGAATCCTCAGCTAGGCTAGACCGAGGAAGCGATATCAATTTCCACCGGCCCAGAATGCTTGTAATCAAATACATCCATTTATTATCTGTGACAAGGTTGGAAATGTTAGGCAAATTACTTTATTATTCTGCAAAAATACCAGCTTGTCATTAACATTAGCCTGTGTCTTTAAAATTGGAATTATAAGCAGCTTCTTCATCTTACTACATCATGCTATAATCCGAAGTGCCCTATTAGGAGATGTAATATTTAAGGTCTTTTAGCTGGTACCTCTACATCCTGATTATCCTTTAGAAATTAAATGCCTTCAATATACATTTGTAAGAGAGACTAACAATTTCCTGCCACTTGAAGGATGAAGATGGCAAATGATGGCTGGGGTGGGGGCGGGTTTGTTGTTTTTATGCTGCCAGGCAGGCTGATAACTTTATATTCTGCGTCCATGGCTCAATGACCCACAAATCTCCTTTGATATGCCAGGCAGCAGAGAGAACCAAGCTGAACGGATCAGGAGAAAAGTGAAAACGCTCCAGCAAGGGGCCCCCGATGAAGCCATCATGTGACAGGAATCCTAAGACTCTGCTATGGAGGGGAGAGGCGAGAGCGGGAGAGAAAGAGAAAAAAAGGGAATAGGGCATTGTGGTGGCACAGGCTGATAGAGACGTCAGAGACGCTTCAGTAATCTCACGACGCTTTGGCCCAGTGTGGGGGCAAACGAGGCCCATATTCAGCATGGCGTGACGGGTAGGACCACCCCGAAAAAGCTGCGAGGGGGCAGGCACTTGGACAAATCAAAGCAGAAGAAAGTAATTTTCGATAAATTAAAGAAATCTCCATGGAAATTAGCATGAAACATTTTCTAATCTCCCGCTTTTCACTGCCGACAAGGGTCACTGGTTTAACTTCTCTCTCTTATTTTATTATTCCCCAGCCACATTCCTCTGCTTTTTTATATCCTTCAATTTTTACTACCTCTTTTTCTTCCAGTCTATCATTTTTAGCCTTTCTTATAACAGCTTCTTAACCCTTTTAGGACTTCTCCCAGTAAATATCTGGAGAATTAACTGATCCATTAGAGTTTAAAGGACATACTCCAAAGCAGTTGCCTTTTCTAACTATCTGCAGTATTTCGTCTACCGACTATGCAGTCATTTTAACTGTGATCAAAGTCAAACATTTCCTTCCCAGTGAAACCTGAAAAAGATTGCTTTCCACAATATCCTTTGGAGACAGAGTGCTGACGCTGCTAAATACCAGCTGCAAATGCACTGCCAGAGGTAAACACTGCTAAGTCACAGCATTATGACTTTATGATCTTTAATTTTAATATAAGAAATGGATTCTTTCTGCTGCCGTTCTGGTTTTGCTAACACAAAAGTGTCAGATTAGCACCTCTTCTTTCTCACCTTTGTTCCAGGAGGTCAAATTTGGAAGTCTGTTTTAAATTAAGATGATTTAGGAATATTAAATACTGATTTCTTTTTTTTTTTTTTTAATAAATATGAAATAGCAATGGGTTGCTTGATAAAAAGATAATGCTAGTGTGCACAGGAAGAACATTGAGCAAAAGCGATACCTGCCTTCTGACTATTGCAACTTTGTGCTTGCAGACACAAAAATCAATAAAACTTCAGTGATCTGTGATCCATGACTTATGATATGGAGACAGAAAAAGTGAACAAAATCAGCATGATTAGAACGATGATTTTCACAAAGAATGTTAGTTCAGCTTCATTTATGAAATAAATAACTGCAGTTCCTCCTGCATCACTCATAAAGAGCCAGGGTCAAATTTACTATTTTTCATATTTATTTAAAGTATAGACAATTTATGCCAGACAATAAATCTATGTTTGTAGTTTCCAAGGAACGTGGACTTCTGAGACCTCCTTCAGCAGATTGAATTTCTAAAGATATCTAAATATATTGGTGTGTGGAGAGGAAAATCTTTACCTAATGACAAACAGTAGTAACAAGCTTAATTAAGTCTTGGGCTCTTTTTTTTTTTTTTTTTTTTTTTTTTTTTTTGCCACTTGTAGATGCTGTTGGATCTGAGGATGGATCTCCACAAGTTTCACAGTAGGTCACAAAAGTATGTTCCCTGAAATGGTTTCTACAAAAAGTGGTCCAAATATGTCATTTGCTATCACTTAGGAAAGGAGCTCTATGGAGAATGATAACTGGTACAGTTTCTATCAGTTTTGCTACTTGCACGAGCAGTGTGCTACATGTCTCTCATTTTCTTGAACAAGACAGATGCCTCTGGTGTGAAAAATACAGATGTTGGAGTATGCAGCAGACAACTATGGTTTATCAAAAATACACTACTGGCACTGACTGATGTCAGACTTAATCATTCAGCATCCTTGCAGGAGCGAGTGAATTATTGGGTCTTAGTCATGTGTGGTTTATGTTTAAAAAGTAATACGTCATCTTGTTTCTTCTTTACCGGGGTTGGAAACTATTGAGCAGACAGCAATGCCTGGGGCTATAGGTAAGAAGCTGAACAGAACCCAGAAATGAAGGTGCATGACAAGGAGCAGAGGCATGGACAAGTATCCATGTTTTTTCTGAAAGAAATGTCAATGAAGGGCAAAAAGAAAAAAAATCAGCATTAAAAAGATTGCACCGAGCAGGATTGGGGGAATGGAGGAGCCTATGCGCACCTGATAAAAACATTTCCATATTTAATCTCAAGAAAATATACACAACTTAATTTTGTGTTTAAATATATGCATAGTTTAACAAACAGATTCTTAATTTATTCACTGCTTATCATATTTTAGATGATGTTTAAACAACACTGCACTCACACGTACACACAAGCATAGGGAAGCCCGGTTTATTAGGCAAGAAGAATTCACCTGTGCACAGAAATTATTTCTCATCAACCATTTGTTTTGAGGACCAATATAAGCAAAGTGTTGGGTGCAACCCCCTCTCGCCTGAGTTTGTCAAAAGGGTCCTTACAAATCTTTTCAGTCCATTGTACACTCCCCTTTAGCCACAGCATTAAAAGTTTTTGAGTAGGTATCAATGAAAATCAAGTGAATCAAAATATACTGAGACAGTTCCCTGATATCTAACACGAGACAACAGTCAGTGATCTAAATGGCACAATTTGAAGTTGCTTTAGGAAACAATTAGGGTGGTATTTCAGGGAGGAAAAGAAGGAAAGGTCTTTTCCTTTAAATAGGAAAATTGCTATACCACAAACTTGGACAAGGAGGAAGAGATGTCCCTTGCAAACATCACCCCAGTCCTGAAGCTATTTATATGAGCACAAGTCAGGTTTGACAAGTCAGTGGAGCCCTTCCCACAAGCAATGGTTTATTCCATGTAATATTCCATGGGATGGCTGTGATCTGCTCACACCTTCAGCAGGAAGCAGAAATGAGGACATGTGACTCATTAGCAGCCACAGAGCTGGGGCACGTTGTCCCTTCCAGCCTTGCACCATTATTGCCAACTGCCTGTGACTACCCGGCCAGGATCTTGAGGAAGCTGTTTGCTAGACCATAACAAGCAAAGCCTTTATTCTGTGCACTCTTTTTTTCAGGCTTTTCCCATCAAGAAATACAATTTCAGAGTTAATGTTAGTTAGCCAGTTATGGGAAGTCAAGCTGTCATCCAAAATTCATGTGATACATTTTCTTCTGAATTATCTTCCTCCATGAACTTGTGATTAGGTAAACAGCATAATGCACAGAGGAAAAAGTGTATTAATCTGACTATTGCTTCTTCTCTCCCATTAATGGTGGATTTAAGTTGCCAGAATCCATAAATGCAACAGCTTCCTTTAAAAGCAGTAAAATAATTTTCTTCTATAAATGGAGACTTTCAGGAGATCATTATTGGGAAACTGACATATTCTGCACAGAAATAGGTCTCCTCTGGACTTCAACACATACCAACTACAAAATGTGAAGTCAAGCCATTTAGCATTTATTTCAGCACAAATGACTTGCCTCCTAATTGAAGAGCTTTAGTCAGGGGAAAAAAATATAATCATCTTCAAGCACTTACACTGAACTGGTATTATTATGTGCATTGCAGTGGTGCCTGAGACCACAGGTCACAGACCAGAGGATCTTTAGGCAGGTTCTGTCTAATCCTACAAAGTCTTGAGCTCACAAAGACAGTAATACTCTGGTACTTACGGGGTGAGAGTCTTTGCCTCTCCATGCATCAAATCCAAATATAAGACAAATGCAGCCCAGAACTCAGTGCCCTGAACATCTGCAAATCTGGGATCTGTTCTGGCATCGGTGAGGAATACAGATCTTTTGGGTTACTTCCTTCAGACTCATGTTCAGATTGACCAGGGCCTGGGTAAGAATTCAGAGCATTTAATAAATTCTGCAGCATCCTGTGACATACCCAATCTCAAGATGATACATCCTTGTCACAGGTAAAACTTGTCCACAAATAGAAAAAAATTCCAGAACTCTACAAAATTCCTTAACACAAAGCTTCATTTTCTCTAATTCAACAGGGTAATGTCAGAAATTTATATCTTGCACTTGAAGAGTTTCATCACTTATGATTTAACAATGAAAGAGAGAAATTAAAAGTTATTCTTGTATTAAAAGATCCATTTACATAAATGTTTCTCTTAATAAGTGCAGATTTTGAGAAGTCACTTCAAGTGTCACTGTCCTCAGTGGAGAGATGGACAGGTTTACAGCAGGAAAAGAAATGTCTAGAACCAGGGATTACTTTTATTAATGTGATGCTTTCACCCTCTGAGGCTCATTATTCAGAAACTAGAAAGAAGGTCTTGCCATCAAATGATTTTGACAAGGTTTCATGTACTATTTTTATCTTTGGGGCATGAATTTGTATTTTACACCAAACAAATACCTAAAGCGCACAATTCATATTTGAAGATGTATCTATCCATGCACTCATATATATTTACCATTTTTCAATGACATTGGTAATAGAACATGGGCAGAAAAGCCTTTTCCACTTTGACAAGTAACAGGCTGCATATTAAGGCACATTTTAACTTCCCAGTCTAGTTCACGCTGGCCATGCTGGTATTGCCTCCAGTCTGCCTGACCTCTGCTCACTCCAGCACTCTGACAGCATGACCCAAGTCCTCCACCGCATTCCTGATTTACCTAGACTCATCTGGTGAGGTTTTCTAGTTTGTAGGGATTGCCACAGGAACATAAGGGACACAGTGGTGTGCAAGAAGAAGAGCATGAAATACCAGGGACTGAATCAGTCCCTTTTCCTTGGCACACAAACCACTTGCATCTGTAACTCAGACTAACGATTAGGGAAAAGTGTAAAAATGCAGAGCTGACGGCCTTCTGTTTGAACAGAAGGTTCCTACACAACAATGAAATCAACTTTCTACCGGAGGAAAAGTTACTCAAGAAGAGAGAAGAGCAAGCACTCGGAACTTCTGACTCATTATTGACTCCTATAGAGTCAGAGCTGGTCATAGGTACCAGTTTACAACTACCAGAAGTGGGAGAAAGAGGAATGGGGGGATGGGGAGATGAGAGAGAGGGATGAGGAAGGGATACACAGATTTCAAATCAGACTTCAGATAAGATGGATGAGAATCACTCCACATAAGCAGATCTTTGAAAGAGTTTTCAAAAGCAAGTGGATTTGACCAACTAAATCTATTACAAAAGTGTAATTCCATTCAGTTACATCAGTGTTAATCAGCACTAACTCCACTGAGTGGTAGTTTTAAACTAGCCATAACTATCATGAGCAAAGTGAACTCTATGTATAAATATAGTGAAGCACTGAATGCACGTGTAGATAATTAAACTATAATTATATTACCTATACCAGCAAAAAAAATTAATGCTATAGTGAAAGGTTACTTAGACTTTTCTTTCCTGTTTTGACAAATTAAGAAGAAATGTAACATTCACATTCAACATACAAATATCACTACCCAAAACCCATCATTTTTTCTTTTCCAGAGGACACAGAGGTACAGTCAGTGGGCAAACAGGCCCCAGAGAACACTTTCATGATAGGAGAATATCCATATTAAATCAGTCTATGAACTGTAAATATTAATTTATCTGCTTGTTAATCATTTTGGTACAAGTTATCGTTTTAGAGTATTCATTTCAAACAGATGATGGGAATAGTTTTACAAACACCTAAGGAGAAACAGGGAAATAGAGGGTTATTCTCACTATTCTAACTAGCTTGGCCTGGCACTGTTCAGTGCTCACAAAGATGGTTATCACAGGACTGTTCAAAGCTGAGCAAAGGTTGCTCTGCCCAACTGTGCAGAAATGCTCTTGTTGAAAAACTCTCTAGGGTCGTGTTTCCCAGTCTTTGCAAAGCTGAGCCTTCTTAGGGAAACTAAACAGGTGTCACCCCTTCCATTGCAGGATGGTATGGGAACACTTCAGCTCTGCTGTCATTTTCTGTGTCACACGCAGGAGACAATGCACATTTCTGGGCACTCTCGCACAGCAAAACCTGCTTGTTGTCCCCTCCCTTGGTACTTTCCCATCCCCTGCACACTCCATTTGTTTTCAAGGTCACCCTTCACGTGTCCTGTCTCTCCCTTTCCCTTGTCTTCAACACACATTTTATCATGAGCAACCTTTTTGCCACTGCCTCCACTGCAGCCACAGCTCCAGTACAGGGGGTCTGTTCACCCGGGGTTGCAGAATCCATTTCATCTTTCCAGGAGCAGCGTGAGGAGGAGCGGTAGTGACAGACCACTGGCTCGGGCCCCAGGCCGTGTCTCTACGTTCAAATCTCCCATCGCTTCCAGACTTCCCTATTAGTTACACCAGAGCCTGCAGCCCTCTGCAGTCTGGGAGCTGGCACAAACACAGCTGGCTCGGGGCTCCCCTGAGAGCAGCAAACCCCACCACTCTCCAGGGCACAACTAATGGGGGAGCTGGGAGCCAGAGCGGATTTCCAGCCGAGCAGCAGCTGGGCTGTGCTGACAACTCGCCACCCGATCTCCCCACACGGGAGGAGCTGCAGGGCACCAGGAAAAGGGAGCTGGGGGCACCTTTGGAGGGGAGATTGATGTGATCTGATCTGAACCTGAAAAACGGCCAGTTTGTTTCACACAAGGCAGGTGAAGGGAGGTTCTAATGCATGCTAGCCCAAAAATGGCCTATTTAGGTAGCATATACTACAAGTTAAGAAGTAATTCAGCCTGGCTAATAGCTTTAGGGATGTGTCTGAAGATCAAGGATGCATCACACGAGACAGCTTTTTGGTTCACGAGGAGACAGAGATTTTACACAGAGTCACAGCCCACTGCTTCCTTTTTGCCACATAGCTGTGCACTGTGCATTTGATCTGATTCACAACTTCATTATAAATAAAACCAAAAAACCAGCAAATGCTGAGGAGGAGTGTGAAAAATTACTCCTAGATTTGTTTGAAAAACAAACCAGACAACAATCCACTAGCCTGTACTTCCCTAACTAGAAGACAGGTACAATTTAGGAGTACACCCATGGAAGATACGGCTGTAGACTAATGATCAGCACGTTGTGACAGTACCACGAGTTTAACTGGAATGGGACAGCCTGACCCTAACACAGGGATTTCACACAGCACAACCCAGCACAGAGAGATTCCTAAAGGCCCCAGAGCACACAAGGGCTCTGAGAGGTAAGGGTTGGGTACTGCCTAAATAGAAGGCACATAAGTCAACCTTAAGACCTTAAGAAAATTAGATTAGAGCGATCCAGGTCTGCAAGGGTCATTTGATTACTTCAAAACTTGCCAGTGACTTTTCCCTCTTTCAGTTTCACTAGGTTTTCATGACTTCTGACATTTTTATCATGACAAAATTACAGTCATGACATGCACATCCAGCGGGCAGGCAGGTCAGGAGACATCTTTGTGGATCCATGGTATCTGTTTGACACTCTGATGCCTCAGTTCTATAAACAATCCAGGAGGATTTTGTGCCACAAGGAACAGCCGCTAAATCTCCCCTTTGCCTTCAGCTCTCCTCAAAGAAAACAATAGAACATACCCCTGCTTTTGCCTATTGCCCTTCCTTGAGTAGTTCAGTGCTTTTTCTTGCTCAACACATGGTTTTTCTCTCTAGCTGTAATAACATGGTGCTTTGTTTTAATTTATTTCACGCACAACAAGCATAGTAAATCGCAGGAATAACAAATATCCACTAGAATTCCAAGACAACAGCCTAGCTGAAATACCAGTCTCCCAACTTCAGCAGCCTGTACAGATGCCTGATGCACTTTGCCCCTGCTTGTTCAGCATCTCAAAGTGGGGCTATCTGAACGCAACAGAAGGAGACTACTCACCTCCCAGTTCTGGATTTATTTTTATCTCTGATTATGGACATGTGGTGCTACAATCTGTAGCGACTGGGGTGCAGGGGCAGTGAGGAACAGGAGTATGGTGTGTGTCATCCAGCATTGCTCACTGATCTCGCTCTCCTCTAGGCAACAGGAGCAAAAGTGCAAGGTCACTCACGAGGACAATTTCCCTTTTAGGTTTGAGTGCCTCAGAATGGAGGTTGTACAGGGGTAGGGAACGAATTCCCCATCGGAGCTGCGGGGTGCTGGGCAGAAGAATGCAAATCTTACTTTCCATTGAAATATGAGCTGGAGGAGTGGGAAAGTAGGACACCACACCACAGTCTGTGGTTCTCTCACCTTTGCCCCACATGAGGCCTGACAGACATATTTTTTTTTAAACTACAACCAATTCTGCTGCTACAGTATGAAGGCTCAGGTGTACCAAGGTATCTGGGGATTATTTGTTCATTTTCACATTTTCGTGATACGTTGCCTTAAATATTGTGCCCAGCCACGGTGCCAACAAATTGGGGAAGGTAACTAAAAACTTCTAATTTTCTTCCACAAAACAATATTAAGTAAGTTTTTACTGACAGCTGCAAGAACAAGTGAGGTTCATTGCTCCTACTAACTCACAGTGCACTTAACTCCTTAAAAAGAACTGACAGAGCACTGCAAGCACCAGAGAGTGACTTTCATCTTGGCAAGAAATATCTCCATACACAGACTGTCAAAAAATAATAGGAAGAATAAAATAAAAGAACTGGAATAGGGCCGATCTTTGAGAGGGGGAGGGGGGCCATCTTCACTTGAGAGAGATATTTTCTGCCTTGACTTATGCTCTGCCCAGTTCCTCATCAGGACAAAAATCACAGAAAAAGTGATATATATTAATTGCCAAATACCTGCCCCCCACCCCCACGGGCACTGTGAGCCTCACTCCAGCAGGCTGTGAGCTGTTGGACACAATGATTCAGGAGGTGACAAGTGTCATCCTGTGCCTTTACAGCCATAAGCCCAAGCCAACCTCAGCCTGACCACAGAAACACGCCAGGAGGTGGCTGAAATAACTGCTGTGTTCAACATTGCTCGGGAAGAAAAAAAAAAAAACCAAAAACCAAACACAGAGTAGGATGCTTTTGTCCCCAGCTCAGAACATCCAGATAACATGGTACAATCACACCCTTATTTTTATTAGTTGGGAACTCAAGGGACAGGAAGGTCACATGTCTTGGCACATAGGAAATGGTGACAGACATGGATTTTGGATTCTGAGATTTAGATCCCACTCTTTCCGTCCTATGACTATAATCTCCCTTCTTGACCTCCAATTCGCAATATATATTTTTTTTTTCAAGTTAAAAAAAAATATTGATTAATCTTGAAGATGCTGATGAAATAAGATAGTACACCTGGGCTACTGCAAAGCTAACTAATAAAATTAAATCAGCTACAACACTGATCTTTTAGCCACTTGCACTGGGGGCATGTATCAAGAAAACCGGAGTTCTTTTACACAGAGTTAGGATGTTTAGGCTCTGATGCCAGAATTTCACCTGAATAACGTGAAGTGTGATTTGCACCTGGGTTTCCTTTATCTCCTTGTTTCAATTTTGCTCTATGTGAGGCGACACTGAATGCTGCATCCTGGGAGGATGTTCAGCACTGACAGCCAGCGTGCTATTTTTATTTTCAGAGTGGCTTTGTTACATTCACACATTATATCTTTGCATGAGTCCAATCTAATTTTAAATCTATTGGACTACTGTAGGATCTGAAAGAGCTGATCCTGTAGGATTTGAAAGTGAGTCTTTGAACTGAGATCTCACGAGATAAATGCCAAATACATTAACTTTGCCACCTCATTTTCTTTAGCTTACAACTTAATTGTATTTTTCGTAGACCTCAGCAATCATGTTTTAATTAGGTCCCTTTGTCTGATTTGATAACTTGTTTTGCATCCTCCTTACCTCAGCCCACTGCTCCACAGAGCTAAGCAGATAATGTTATGATCTGGTACTTATCTCTAACACTTGCTTTAGCTGAATAAGGTACTACAGGAACTTAGACTTCCCCAAAGTAGAGAACAGATTTACCAAAACGATATCTACATATTGGCAGCCAATACTAAAATAACCCCCTACCTATGCGACGCTATGTAAGACAAATGTGACAAGGGATTTTTAGCTCAAGATAACCGGCTAGACAACCCCGTCTCACAGATAGTTGCTGTTTCTCCTAAGTGATCCCACATAGGAGGCCAGCAGGTGCCACATTTCAAATCATATGAAATTACAAGTTAGCAAGCAGCCTCTCCCCATGGGCTCAAATACTACTTCTTAAAGGCTCAAAATAGGACAGAGACTGGAGGGGAATTTTATACTCTCTGAAAGGGAATTTCTTTCGTTCAGTTCTGGTGACATCTGTGATCTTTTCTCCCCTCAAAACGTCCCCAGAAATCTTTATAATTGAGGACACAGCCATTAAAGCTGCAGCCTTCTTTTCTGTAAAACTATATCCAATATGTACTTCAACTCTGACAAGAACCAACAGCTCCATGAAACACTAGTTCTGTTTATTGATTATTATATAATAATGTAATTATTACACCCTAAGTAGCCTAAAATTTTCACTTGTTCTCACATACTCATACTAAAGATTAAAAAAATGTCCTAGTCGCTAAAGTAGCCTGTGGATTGCTTCAAAAAACTATTTCATTTAAGTTTCTTTCAAAATCCCAAAACTGGGCTTCTTTTTTGATGAATTTGATAATCTCTCAGATTTACTTCCCTTGTGATTTGAATTCAATCTCAAGCAACATTTTCTATTTTTTTTTTTTTTGCACCAAGTTCTATTTCTTTACACTACCTGTTCTTCAATTCTCTTTTGTCCCTGCTAAACCACATCCTAGAATGATTCTGCAAGACTACAGCAATATTTTAGATTTCACATAATAGAACTCAATTTTTTGTTTCAGGCAAAGTGTAATTTTGTCTCAATCAGCAGTCAGTAGCCACATTGCCAATTAGACTGAAGTACACTTTACAATAAAATGTGCAAAATTATTGGAGAAAAATATACAACCGAGAGAGTCTCTACTGTGGGTAAAATAAATATAATTGATGCATCCTTCAGTCTGCAGCATTGATTATTATTTATTATTACAAACTCTTCAAAACAGGATGATTTGATGTCAACATGTTATTTTAGGAAGTGCACAATTGAAGAAAGCATTATTTGCATGGATTGATTCATAAAATATGTTTACTGAGGAGAGATGTGCACTTTTACTTGAAATGATTCAGAATAATAAAGAGAAGTCAAGACAATCTTCCAGCATTGTAGTTGAAAAGAATATCTAAGTTTTTAAATAAGCTTCAATTAAGAGAATAGTTCTGTACAAAGCCAGAATCTATGCTCTTTTTTGTTTTTTTTTTCTCTCTCTTTGTGCAGTCTGTCTGGCTAAACTTAAGAAAACAGTCACAGCAAATCCAGGGTCACTTTTATCCTATGTCACCCACTGAATTTGGAAACTCCTCGTGAATAGCAAGGATCAGCCCGATCTCCTGGCATTGATCTCCTTTCCAAACAGAATACCACCATGCTTTGATGTGACATATGAAATGAGAAAAAGTAATAATGAAAATCAATGAGTCTAAATATTCTCTGCTTGTAACTCACCTGTCGTCTGCCATGGTTATGTGTGTCCAGGAAAGAGAGGGATTTAAATGCATCTGCACCTTCTTTTTCTCATGTTATTTGCAGCCCTATGCTGCAGCATTAAAACAAACAAAAAAAAAACCATAAAAAACAAAAACAAAAAGAAAAAGCCACCTGAACTTAGGTGAGAATTGGTAACATTTACACATCTCTGTGTNTGCACCTTCTTTTTCTCATGTTATTTGCAGCCCTATGCTGCAGCATTAAAACAAAAAAAAAACCCAAAAAAAACAAAAACAAAACCAAAAAGCCACCTGAACTTAGGTGAGAATTGGTAACATTTACACATCTCTGTGTGTATCTATATACACACACACACACTTTCTGGACATCCATAATTCTCCCACTATATTATAAAAATCAGGGCCAAACACCACCCTACTACATTCCTATCGTTACTCAATGTTTGCAAAAAGGAATTTTATCAGAATGTTTTAAAAATAATTTCTAAGAGTAATTACTATTGTAATCTATGAGTCTGCAAACCTGTCACTGTCCAGATGGCTCCAAAGAAAGCAAAGACATGGAAAAAACCCAGCTAGATTGGTTCAACACCATAATAGAGAGCTACCACAAAATAAATGGCCCCAAATCAGTACAAAACAGGCAAAGAGGGCACTGAATTCATGTTGGAAGACCAGCAAAGCCCATCAGGTAGAGGAGTGGATCAGATGATTTTCACCAACTTCCACAAACTCTTGTCATGTGAACCCTCATCTCACCTGCTGCTTTAGAACTTTGCTCCTCTTTCCCAAGATCACGCTTCAGGAGCATCTTGGCTCTTTTACTAAACAATAAAAAAAATCTGAAAAAAGTAAATGAGTATTTGTCTTCCCAGGCAGATATTGGTTTTCGTTCTCATAACTAAATGAGTCTGTGCAACAAAGCAAGTTTCTTCCATCAGCCAACCACTGCACAGAAAAATAACCCCAAATTAGTTAAGAAAAACTGCCCAGATGCAATGGTGGGCAGGATGAGAGACAGAGTGCTAAATTCAGCTGGTAGTGCTTCGTTATAAATACCAGTAACATCTTCCTAACTCCTCAGTAAAGGCTAGAAAATTATTCAACTTTAGAGTTTCCTCCTGTAAGAGCCCAACTTTCTTGTGTTTTTGTTATCTTTTTACAACTTTGGTTGGCTGGTTTTGTGCATAGGAAGTACTGGGTTCAATCTCTGCAGTCTGGGGGGCTTTTTTTTTTTTCTTTCGTTGAAGTGTTTCAGTTTTCCTACAGACGCAGCCCCTGAAAACCTCAGCCGCCTTCACACAACTGGGAGAGCACTCTGCTGATCAGTAAAGCATCTCAAAACGACACTATCTCACTGCAGGGTTTTCTCAGGACAGGTTTTCTCTGATGGTTGTAGGGGCTCCTCGTTGCTGACAGCGATGGAGCGAGCAACGGTCTCTGTTACTGCGCAGATCCACCCCGTGACAGACAGGCAAACCCACAGAGGTGGGTGCTGGAGCTTGGAGAGCACAGCCAAGCCGTGCAAGAAAGGTTTATTCCTTCCCCTGCTCCCCACAGAGCTCCCCCACGCCAAACCTCCACGTTTGGGCAAGGCGTGGAGGAAAGGATTTGCCCCTGAATGCCTTCACAACTTCATTTAGAGCATTACGAATCACGCCTGTTCACCAGACACAATTAACATTCTGGGCAAGCCCTCCAGAGCATCTACTCCTCTCCACTGGGGCTCCAGGAACAACTGGGAAGAGAATCCTAGATCTGAGAGGTGTGCTAGGTATCCCTGAATTTAATAACAGTTTAAGAGAAAACAAAATCAGCAGACAGTCAGGTGCTGTGCTTTGTACCCGTTCAGATCTTGGGCTGCAGAACGAAATCCCAGGATTCCCGGGCTCACTGGGAATTGCAGAACCCACATTCCCACAATTTGGCATGTAATAACTGTAACACACACTCGCTTATACAGGCTGATGATCGGAGACATCAGCCCATCCCACTGCCTGGACTTCGAGAGGCAGTTCTGAGCTGGAGGCACAGGGCAGCTGATGAACATTGGCAACCACAGCAGAAGCATCCCAGGTATTTAAAACAAAACACTTTCCCCACCGTTCAACACTTACTGCAAAAACAAAACTGTATTTCTGACCACCCCTTTTATTTTCCCAATAAAACTTTCACAATGCTAAAATGCAAGACTGGAACATATTAACTTCAAAGACATATAACGACAACTGCTCCTTGATCTTGAATTCCATGAAATTTCAGGTCATTGTGGGGAAGCCAACAACCAGTTTAGTTAAATGCTTAATGACATAAAAACAGTGATTGATTGCCATAAAAATGGCTCCTAGGGACTACAAAAATGAGGTGACTCACAGAACTTATCCAATGCTCCCAACTAAACAGAAGAAATATTTGGCTACAAAGTTAAGTTTCTGTGGGCCAGATGGAACACTGAAATGCATATATTTTGAGAAAGAAAAGTAAGTTAGCAAGAAGATAGGTTAAAGGTTAGTTTTATTTCATTCGCTGGCTTTAAAAAAAAAAATACTGCAGGTGAATATGAAACAGAAAACAACACCGTCACTTTTTAAGCAATGCGAGCGGCACGGAACTGCATCTGCTATTACGACCTACAAAAATATTTATCTTTTCTCCATTAAAAGACAAGCAAAAGTACTCCAGGACCTCAGAAACACTTCTCATTTTAAGCAAGGAGCGGCTGGCGGCATTTCTGTAGGCGCAGGTCACCTGGCCGGCGGGGAGAGGGCCGCAGGGAGGGCGGTCAGTGGGCTGTGCGAGACAGCGAACTAAACCCGCCGCGAACAGGGGGGTTTTGTCTCGAATTTCGGAAGCTGTGGAACTGCTCCTGCAGATTCCCAGGCACAAGACAGATGGCAGTGCAACCAAGCTAGAGCCGGGGCTGCTGGCGCTCCCTCTGGGTCTAACTCCTATTATCCACTTGTAAATTAACCTGTCAATTTATCAATCAACACCATCTTGATTCTCCCCTGCTCCACTGCCCGGCATCGCTGTGAATTTGCCTCGTAAATAACTGGGAGCCCCATGTTTGTTAGTATTGTGAATGAGTTTATTATCACTTTGATGACTGCTATGAATCACAAATGCTGCCGAGAGCCTGATAAGAGGGGGGGGAGAAAAGAAAAGAAAAAAAAAAGTACATGCACACATTAACACAGTTGAAACTATTTGGGAGATAACAGATCGAGTTACAGTGATAGCAAATCGTTTCAACTCGGGGGGAAATGGCTAAAAACCGCAGGTTTTGTCGTGGAGAAAAACTCGTAAAGCACAAAATATTAAAGGGAGCAGTATTGTGTGTACAGCTCAGCGGCTGCCACATTGCTGGGATACTTCGACTTGTTCCTAGAATTTCTCAAGCACTGTTAGATTTTATGCCCTATTTGCAAACTTCAGAAGGGGAGAAATATCCTTTGAGATGCAACAAGTATTTTGTTTATTTATTCTTGCCAGTTTAAGCACCGCATGGAACTGTGAGTAATTTATGATACGAAAAAGCTGAAGGAATTCAAATTTTTAAAAAAACATGCTTTCAAAAGAAAATTAAAGAGACTAGGAATTTGAATAAAATCTTCTTCAGGACAAGAGAAAAATGCTGAATTAGTAACATCTGAATTTTTTATTTATATTTATTGTCCAATTTTGTTTCTTCTGATGGAAGAAACTTCATTTAGACTCAGAAAAAGGTAACAAACAAGTTTTTGCTTTTCCTTTTTTGCTAAATTCTTTGAATTTAGCACTTAAATAATAATTATTATTCTATAAAAATATTAATATGCAAAGTACAACAACTTTTCAGAAATCCCTTCAGAAATCGGGGTTCAGTGGCCCATTTGCTTTTTGAAGCCAAATGAAACATAACTAAAATCTAAATAAATTATAAACAGCATGTTACAAAAAGCAGATGTTCGACTATTTTTAAATACAATCAGTCTTTTGGCAGGTATAAAAAAGTCTACATTTGGCTAGAATACATTTGAAATCTTAAAATACACAGAAGTTTATTTAGAAAGTATAAACAACATAATGAAAAAGAGATCAAATCTTTCATACGTTTTATCTCTGCAATTTTTGAGATATTGTAATGGGAGTACTTAGTAAACTTGAGTTAAAATCTGAACAGAGGTTTAACACAGAGAATTAAAAAGTCATGGGTCTTATAAAGCTGCTAACACACATTCCTGTTCTTTTCCCTGATGGTATCATTTTTGTTGGTTTCACTCCTTACTATAATTTTCCCACATCCTAATCCTTAAATACTTCCCAAAAGTTAGTAGAAAACATCAGTAAACCTTTTAATGCCTTTTTAATATACATATATATTTTTAATATTACCAGGCTGATTTACTATAGAAAATATCTAAGTTCCAAACTATTTTTGAAAATGCACAGCGATGAACAGATGTCAGTTATTTTGTTAGATCTGTTTCGCTGCTATCTTTCAAATTCCAGATAAGATATGGAGCACATTGTGACCTCATACATTAAAAATCCTTATGGAATCTGGGTTGTACATATATTTTCAAACTGAACGACCCGGTTCAAACCAAGCTGTGCGTGTCCAACTACAAGCTATGAATTGTGCCTGTGGTAGGATAAGACTTAAAAGACGGAGCAAAATAAAATTTGTACAAATATTTCCTGAGGTTCTCTATAACCTCAACTAAAATAGCTTAAAAAACCAGTTTGTGGAACAAATGGCAAGCAACACACAAGCCCACAGAGAAACAGTTGTCACACAGCAAAATCTCTGGCACAATTAAAGTAGAAGAACAGGGTGTATACTCAACATTGTTATGCCTAGTATATCATTGGTGGAAAAGTAATGGAAAATGAAATTATTTGTTAGAATGCAATTTAGGGAATCTGATAGGTTGTCCATTTTATTCAATTTATAATTAAGATAGTGTTTAAATTTGAAATGAATTCTATATATGCATGTTCAATAGGCTATAGCACAACAATAAGAATGGAATCACATCTCATTTTATCATAAATTGTGTAATAAGCGATAAGGTAAAAACTAGGGCTAAAATCCTTCCAGCAAAAATGAAAGAGAGCGACCTCAATTGCCCTAATTCATTCTGTCTTTTTTTTTTTTTTTTAAACTCTTCATTTTCCCTCTGTTCACATTATTAGCTTACACATGAGTGCATTATTAGAAAATAACAAAGCAAAACAGGGAAACTTGGAAGAAGCAGGAGATAGGATCCCCTCTACAGCTGAAAGGTATTCTCATTTCATTTCTTAGGAGTTGCAAAAATAGTTTTATTGCCAGGGAAGGACAATGACCTCTCTCTTTCAACAAGCTTGGTGGTTGGTCTTTTGATGGAAAAAACTAGGGGATACAACATCTGGTAATTTGTGTTACTGAGCTTAGCTGAGGTCTTAACGATGTAAGCAGATTATTCCCGAAGAAGAACAAAAAAAATTCCGGAAGACTCAATGAACTATTTAAAGTTATTAGCTGGTGCATTCTGGCACTTCAACACTCTTTTCGGATTCCTTTTCCCTTTAGACATTTGCCTTCTGATCAGATTGTTCTAAAAAAGAGCCCTAACACCTTCCAACCTCACCATGCTTTTCTGGTGGTCCACACACGTTCTGTCATGCATGCAGAGTCTCCCCTTTTTTTCCTCTCCACTGCAAGCAAGACAATTATTTTTGCTGATTAAATTTTCCCCTGTAGAACATTAAGAACTTATGCCACCACTCCTGAGCTGCTGCGTAGGTCAGGAATACTGAGCAGCACAGACTGCAGCAGTCAAGCTCAGATTAAAAAAAAAAAAAAAAAAAGGGGAAAAGAAAAAATGGTGGGTGGAGAATGAAGAAAAAAAATAATTTATGCGTGCACTTGACCAGGAATTTCATGCTCAGATATTCCAAGGAAAATACTCTCTATTCCTTTCCTGACACCCTTCCCCTGCTTTAAATAGTTTTGCACAATTTTAGCTCTGATTCCTCTACTCCCTGTAGTTCTTCCGAACATTTTAATTGCCAATTGTGTGGTGATTTAAAACATCTGATGAGTTTCACTGTTCCTTCCATAGGCAATAGACCCATATTTCCTAATGTACACATGTGAGACAACAATCTGAGTTTAAATTACAGACCTGTAGTTTGCTGCCTAGGAAACCAAAGTCATATTGTTGAGCGGCACAAATGACCAAGCTTCTATGAGAATCAAGAGCTTCAATGCAAAAACGGAGCAAAAATCTCACATCAAGTTTAAACTGAATTCTGTTAACAAGCTTACTTCCTCAGGAAGAAGTTCTTTTATATGTTCATTGTTACAAATTTTAGTATGTTAAACTCCGGGTTTTCAAAATGAAACTAGAGAATTACAGCAAATGAACAAATATTTCAACCCAATTTCAGGAAGTTTCTGTATTAACAAAATCTCTCTGTAGATTACAAGTGTGAGAAGTAACACAGTCCTATAAAAACCCCTCTCCTCATGAGCATCCCTTGGCCTTTTTTAATAGTTAGTCCCTGCATCTTGCAAACTTGTACTGCAAAAGTCTCACAGGAAATTTTCAGCAAACTTTCATTGAAATATTCAGTCTTAGATGACCACGACCTGGAGCACAGGCTGATCACCTACCCTGAGATAACGAATAACCAGACACCTCATTTACATTCATCCGGAGTTGACCAGATTGTGAAAGAGCACAACATCCTGAGACATTGAGCTTTAAACACGCTAAAACCACTTCCCAAGATTTTGCCAATGTTTTCTTCCAAACCCTAAGTTTTCATTGGCACTCCTCCTTTCCATAGAACTTCAGTATACATTGAGTATTTGTTCACTTTTACCATAAACTCAGTGCTTATCTCCTAATGGAACAAATACAGAATTTGCTGTGTTTATTTTGGAGCATTATTGAATCTCTGGAGGAGGTGTTTTGTTAAATCTGAGTTTTTAAGTCCTGTGCTCATAATTAAGAGCCACCTGATGCTAACAGTATTCTAGCGCAAAAATTTCCATCGGGGACTTTCAAGACCTCTGCCCACACAAAAACTGGAGGATTCTTTTTTTTTATAATATACTATATATATAGAAATGAACACTGAGGAGTTTCAGAATTTTACTTGCAACACAAGTTATGGCCACGGAATGGCCTGGTACCAACTTCAGTAAATCAACCAGTACAACTTCAATATCCTAAATCTTTATTTTTCCTTTATCATTAAAAGTCAAAATTTTTAACTATTACAAACCTGTTCAATCAAGCTCTTTACAGCAAGCATTTACCATTTTCACTGCAAAATGCTAAAAAAGAAATCCATTTAATTCATGGATGCAGAAATAGGTTCTAATTATTTTCTTTTTTTATATATAAATAAACTGATTTCATATGACCCAGGTATGTTTACCTGTAATGTTTGATAGCTTTGCTGGCAGCACCATCACCCCAAAACACACATTTTTAATCTGAAAACTGACTTTCATTGGCACCTTAACTTCATTCTATACCCTAAGGAAGTTGGTCTAGATCCCAACAACAGCCCAGCATGTGCTGCTGCCCCCTAGTATCATGATACACTGATTTAAAATGCAGATTTTGTAACCCTGGTCCGGACCAGAAGGTTTACCAAAGAAAGAAAACTTCATGTTCTTGTCAGGGTATCAGAAGTACTATGCAGTATTTTAGTGAATTAGTATTTTCTATTTGCATTATTGGTACTGAAACCTTTGAGCATGAGACAATTTCCAGCATGTTTCACATGTCCCATGTTCAGAATTTTTCTACTCAAGCTTGTTGGCTTTCACCTTAAAGGAACTTCCACATCTGCCCCTTGGATCTGAGCAGCAAGCACCACCCTCCATTGCACAGAGAAGTAACAAGAGGGAGCTGCTGGAATTTCAAAGTTCTGTGTTTACTGGCAAGATTCTGTGCCTGTTTTCTTTCCTAATAGAGAAATAAGAGAAAATCAAAGTACTTTGTGCACTGTACACATTGTAAGCAGCATGTGCTTCGCTTCAAGAGCCAACTCAAGGAGAAGAGAATTTAAGAGTTGCAAAGACAGATATAGCACACTGTCATCACCAGTTGCTTCTTAGTAAAGTGAATCCTGTTTTCCTGACACCTACTTCTTTGCAAGAGTGCTTTATTCCCCATTGTTTACTTCTTAAAAGCAGAGGATCTGGAGGGGTTGAATATTTTAATAAACAACAAAGTTTTACGCTGAAGTTTTTCTCTTCCCACACAGAGCAAAAGTCTCAAACCTTTTTCATCACACAGCATCATACTGAAGAAAATCAGCGTACTGCTCTGCCATGATTGGCAGCCTAGAGGAGAACATACCCTTGGACAGAAAACTATGGGACTAAGAACACCTCTGGAAGATCTCAGAGGAAACAACAGATGTGTGTTTGGAACCAGGGGTACAGACAGAAAGCTCAGCCTTAGAGGAATGATGCAGAGCAGTCTTAGAGGAGAGGAAGCCTTCAGGTAGCTGCTTATTCCCTTCATCTTAGGAGTGCTTGCTAGGATAAATCAAAAATTATTGGAGACATTGGTTTGGCATCACAGACTACAACCAATCCATCTGCCTCTGTGCAGATATTGAACTACCCTGGGGATTCTCTTTGGTGAGGCTGTGTAATGCTCTTGTAGGGCAGCTTTCTTGTACAACGTGGCACAAAGATGACAAGCCTCGCGGATGTGAACAGATTTCAAGTATTAAAGCCAAATTTCGCATTCATTTACACTCTGAGCAATACTCAAAAGAGCAAAGAGGATTTCAAAAGGTTGTAGAGCAGATACAGAGACCATTTTCTTCTTCGTGAGCCAAACTGGTGGAAGTGCAGAATAGAAAACTGCACTTCGTGGCTGCAAGCTCTCATGCGGGAGATTTTTAGAGCTAAGTTCTAATTGGGGTGGAAAACCAGCCATGTTTTCAAAGTGCAGTTTTGGTCATCACAGATTCAAAAGTGGGTGCTTGCTCTCTCTCTACCCTTTCGAAGGCATCATGTTTACATGCAACCATATTCACTTTTCCAGGCAAACCAAAGCTCTGTACGAATTCACATTTACACGTGAAGCTGCCACCTTTAGTAGCTGTCACAGAGGCGCCAAGAGAAGGCAAAGTATCCCCTCCAGAATGAACCATCTGACCTAGGTCTGACACAAGTTTGCGTGCTGCAAACTTGCACAAAAAGTAGATATCAAGTAGCTTGTTCCTGGGGACAAGGAGTTATTTCTTTTGCTGAACCTCTACTAGAGCGGGACAGAAAATAACAGCCCATTGCCCAACACTAAAATACCAGCACAGACCTGTAGGAGAGGCTGGGTGTGGATCTGGGCAGTAACAGATGTCAGGGTGTGTCACACTGAATACACAGAGGCATCTTCCTTACCCTTCCTTCCACTTATTTCTGAAGGACCACGATCAGAGCAGAGCAGTACTCAACACGAAGTCATAAAATTTAACAGCAACAACGAAACAGATGACTTGCATGGCAAGGTCTACGGTGAGAGAGAAAACAGACAGAGGTATACGAGAAGGGGCAAAGAGTTTTTGTAAAGGGCTAGTTGAAAATATGTTTCAAGCAAACAAATCCTGTGACCCCTCCAAACACTCCTGCCAAGATTGACCCTGCACAGGAACGCAGAGTAAGTGAGGGATCAATGTGTATTTAGCCTTTTGAAGCCAGAGCAGCATTATCACAACTACACTTAAGGCATCTAATTGGTACAGTAGTGATGGCTTTTGAGATGGATGGGTAGAGAGCAACTTACTTATGGTGACATTCAAAACACAAGCCTGTGAAATACTTTGGAAACAGACCAACACTCTGAAAGATCCCAAATTTACTGCTGCGATATCATCATCAGGTCTTCATCATGAAACATCTATCTAAAATTGGATAGAATTTCCACCTACCCCTCCGCCCTGATCTGTTAAAAACCATGAGATGAAGTGAGTTATGTCCCATTAATCTTTCTCATAGAAGAATCAGACAGATGGGCTGGATGAAGCGGAGGTGAATGAAGAGAAGCACCTGCTATTTTCAGGGAGTTGAGGGAAATTGGTAAGAAAAAAAATCACAAGTGGGTGGAGAGGGAACAGTATTGCTCTATTACTGGATATCTCCTGAAAAAAATGACTGATGGGCCTTATGCGTCTATGATAATATGTGCTCACATCTTCTGGTGAAGGAAAAAAAAATAAACAAACATCTCAAAAACCAAGGATGCCATTACAGGTCATGAGTCAAAGAGGCTGATGAGCTGTCAGAAGAAATTACATAGCAGTGTGAAATATACAGGAAAATGTCTAATTGCTGTAAAGAGTATGATGAAAAGGAGGGATGAATGTGTGGTCTTGCAGCAAAGGAAGATAATGCTGTCTGAAAAGTCATCTCTGCTCAGAGAAATCACATTTTGTGTCCTCCTGTGATTTACACCTTGAAAATAGAAGGGACTCTTCTGAGAGGTCCTGGAGAAGTTTCTCAATTATTTCTTTGTGAAACTCAGTATTTTTTTACAAATACCAAATGTTTAAGACCAACATTTTACACGTTTGCTTCTGTCATGCCTCTGAACAGGAGACTTGGAATGTTTGTGGCAAATGGTGAGCAGCAGAATTTCCTGGAGTCCGACGCTGCCAGATGAAAGGAGCTACTAAGGTTTACAAAGAAATCAACCTAGCAGATATACAGCTTTTTGGAAATGTAAAAGAAATTACTAAATGATCAGTCAGCTTCAACAGATATTTTTGGGTGTTCTTTAACACAAAGGTAGCTCTAACTGACAAAGCAGGACACACAGAGTGTGTACATTAAAGTGCAGCCTGCATTTCAGCAGGTGTAGCTCAGCAGATTCTGTGGATATTAACAGCTCTACCTCCATTTGGGATACTTGATGGCCTTAGTTTAGTGAAACATTCTTATTAATGAAGTTTACTAAGTTATTTGTTTATTGCCTTTGTAGTGCAATACTCAGATGAGAGGGAAGTGTTTCTGTTAATAATGAATAAAAATCAGCCTGTCTTTAAATATCTAGTAATACAGTTATTAAACTGTCTGAAGCACCTGACAGATCACCATAGTAGAAAACAATCTCTGTAAAGCCAGTTAAAAAGCGAGAGTGACCAGACTTTTTTAAAGTCTGTTGGGGGCCTCAGGGGAGTGAAAGTTTGAATTCTAAAAAGGCCTCAGGTACAGTTTATGGCTTCACAATCTCAAGATCATCTTGCTTTACTGCATTTACTTGATGTAATTCTAAACTGAGTAGAAATTTATACACATTTTAATACTACTCTAAAGTCCATTTCTAAGAATTTACTTGTCTTTAAGAGTGCTGTATTTAGTCGAGTTTACATTGCATCTGTTTATGTAATGTTGTTTTTCTTCAAAATCCACTAAAAGGTGTTAATTAGAGCTGGGTGATTAGTTCATAATGAACAGTTTAAGCAATTAATGCTACCTCTTTTTTGACCCATGAATTGTCTATATGCAAAGAGCAATTTTCTTGAACTTGTTATTCAAAAAATATTAAAATTATTTCTTCAGATCGGCATCTCCTCAGTAATCAGCTGGCTGTATTTAACAGTCTGAGTGTGAGGTGTGTTGGTTATTCATCACTTGACACCATGTCATATGATGTTATTCCTATTCCGTCATAGGTCAGAAAGATGCTTTTAGAGTCAGGTTCATACTATGCACACAATCTTTTGAATAAACCTGGTTTAATACTTATGGAAATGCTCACAAGCCTGAATTTCATTCACAATTCAGTGAACTACTTCACTGGAATATCTCTGGTAGGAATACGAAAGTGAGCAGCGAGACTCCAAAATCAAGAACTTTTGAGAATAAGAGGGAGGTTTTCTGTTGAGTCCACAAGGCCAAATTGGATCATATATGCAGTTAATTATAAACACTCAAATAAAATCAGGGAATGTTTGCAACACCTTTGCCTTGTTCTATAAAGTTACACCCATACACTTTTGGCTCAGTTCAAACACTAACCAACCCTCACCAGAATCACAATCACGAGGAAGGCAATTCTACACAGCTGAAAATGAGGTTAAGACTTGCTTTTCTTTCCTTTTTGTTTTATTAATCTATTTCACATCTCTTCACATTGATCTCTCCTCTTCCTTTAAGTGAGTACCTGCATCCTTTTTTCTTAATACCCGAGAAACCAGCTTCAACCTTGAAAATCATCACATNGGGGAAAAAAAAAAAAAAATAAGCAGAACAATAGCGGCAACGATACAATCTGAAATCCACAAGTATAGGTGAAGTTTGTGTGAGGATACCTTCCCCAGGCACATCTGAAATTTGCTTATATGTTTTTATAGACACATGTGAGAGAGAACATAAGGAAAACGGCATCTTCCATGTAACAAATTAATAATAATAGAAGATAGAGGTTTTGGCATACCTTTGACCGTGGCCAGTAACTGTTAACAGCAAGCAAACCAATGAACTGGGGGTTTTAGGACTGCGCTGCAAGGAGGACTCTTTCATTCCCCATACTTTGTCACTCGCCATAGAGCTGCCTGACATAATGGACTTTCACAACGAGCTCAGAAGCAATTGGCAATTAAGTGGTTTGAAGGGGTGCTTCTGGGCTGCCGTGAAAGGCTTCAGGTGTGAAACGCTTGTTTTCAAGTGCACTAAGCAAAATGTATAGTTGCTTTCAGGGGCCCCCTTGTCCTTCTGAAGGAAGGGGGAGCGCTGGGGAAAGCAAGGACACTCAAGAGCAATTTGCTATTCAGTGCCTGAATGCTGTGTGCTTTTTCTCTCCCCCTCCCCATCCTTGTGTGGCTGGTAAGGAGGGCAGATTGCGATGGCACAAACAGCTTTCGGCACAATGGCAGATCAAGAGAGAGGCAGGGAAAATGAGGCAGAGAGAGAATGGGAGCCTGAATGAAGGAAGGATGGTTTGATTGTTAATTGTGGGTAAATGTGTTGCAAGAATGAAAAGGGTTCATGGACTACTTTAAAACTATACCCAAGCAATAAGTACAGAGTGTGGGGAAATAAGGAGATGTTCCTGACCCTTGTAAGAGCTATAGTATTGCATCTGGCCCACTTGAAAAGTAAATTGAGAACTGTTAAAAAGATAGGCAAATACATTTGTGTGCATTATATACTTCCATTTCTAAAGGAACCCTGACCAACAAATGCACTGGGATAGCAGACACACAATATTCTTTTCTCCAAGGATTACTTCACCCACAGGACAAAAACAAAACAAGCTAAAATGTGAACATGCCCTGGTAGACAAATATTTAAAATACAGATTTTTTTAAAGGTGAATAAAAATATGTTTCTATTCTAGGACAAAACATATTTGTTCTAAGGCTAGCACAAGGGTAAAGAAAACTTCAAACAGAACTAAGGGAACAATATCCTTCATGAAGACTGTTTCATGTCACTTTTCCTTGTATGACCTTTACTTCTAACATATTGATTTTTTCCTAACCCAGCCTTGCTTTGCAGAAAAAAGGGGTATTGAGTCTTTGAGCTGCTTACATATCACTATTGTACATGCATTCTTAAAGGTGAAGGATCCCCTTTCAGAAGATGACTATCTGACTGACAATATGATTAGAATTGTCTGAGGACTTTTCATTTTAAATGTACTGAGCCACATATATCAGTTTGGAGCAAGGGGAGGAGATGTGAAATAGCTCGGATGGCGCCGAGCTGATGAAGTACTTGCGAATGAAATGTGCTCAGTTATGGCCTTTTTCGTTTTGGCCAGGAGGGTGAGATTGCAGGGGAAACCAGGAATGTGTCTCAGACTCCAATAAGAAACTGGGTTTTGCCTGTCGCTCTGCAGACCTCCCTAGATTCTGCTAAAAGGTTCTTCCTGTTGCTCCTGCATCAGACCAACCCCACGGGTTCATTTCCATCCTCCCAAAACTCTGCGTGTTTAAGAAATCGCAGAAGTGGAGCTGCCATTCATCCCAAGTGGAAAAAAAGGGGTTCTGGATCAGACAAATTCTACCAAAACAGCACTTATTCCACAAAATTAGAGTACTGCTATACTCTCCCTTAAACCACGATTCCCGTCTCGCTGGTATTTCTGTGAATCAGAAGCACCAGTAACTCATTCATGGAGCCAGCCCTCCTGAAGCCACACAAAGAGAGGGCAGATCGCGCCTCTTGTCAACCCTGTCTTTACTCATCATGAGAAAAATGTCATTTTTGCTTGCAAGAAGACCCATTTTTGCTTGCAAGAAACTCTACCAGCAAAACAGAAAAGCCACATTCCCGCACGCCCGCATTGAAAATGTACGTGGACAAACCCTCTGGAGTTTAGGAACGGAGCCACCGCTCAGAGACATCAGCGGGAATCTTCCCTTTGGTTTCAGGACATACCGAGCCCCTCTGTAAATTTTTTCACTCACGACATCCAAGCCACAGTGCTCCAAAAAAAAAAAAAAACCTACCCAACTGTGCGCACCAGGGGCTGTGCTTAGCAACCTCCACATGCAAGTGCAAGGCAAGGCACAGCACCTTTGGAGCCAGGGCTTTTCAGATGCAAATCGGCTCGCACTGGACTGGTTTTACCAGCTGTGGGGTTCAATGCACTCAACCCCCCACCCAGGAGTGAGAATGGCACAGAAAGCTGTAAACCAACTGGTGCTCAGCTGCAAGTGTGTTGTGCTTGCGCAGACTGTTGCGTAAACAAAAGAATTTATTCAGAGGGTGATGGACATGAATTTATGCATGTAACCTCTGGCTCGGGGAGATGGATATCCAGCCTTTGGCTGGTGTTTTGTGCATCACTATCCAAACTTTAAAAACCTGAAATGTGTACAGGTAACCCAGAATGATAGATGGAAAAATAAAAGTAAGTATATAAGGCGGGAAAAGAAACCAAAAAAACGCAAACCACAGGACAAGAAAGTGTCATTTCAGTTACTCTTCGTGTTTCAGTTAATGTTTCATTTTGGAAAAATAGTAAAAAGAAAACTTTCTAAATTCAAATAAAGTGTGATGAAAAGCAAGAAAATGAGAGAGAAGATGTTTCAGCACTGTCTTGACATTTCTGAATAAAAATTTTTAATTACCTGTAAAAATATGACACACTATTTTGGCACAGGAGAGTGCTTTCTCCAGGGAAGAGAGAAGTTCATTTATAGGAAAAAAACTACTCAAAATGGAGATTTTTTTAAAAGTAATTTTAGAAGAAACTGCAAAACTGGTACCTGTACAGAACCTATCAACTGCATTGGAGTATCCAGCTGATTCCCTGTTAATTAGGGTGATGGAGAGAGGATTTAGTCCTCTGCTACTGAGTGATGGCACAAGTAGACCCTGCTTCCTTACAACAACCAGGGGAGCTCAACAAGGCACACGATGAATCTTATCCTGATTTCTTTGTACTACACAAAGCACAGTCTAAACCACACTGAGAAGCATGTGCTGCCTGCAGCTATTTTAATGCAGGGGCCAGATATATTGAAGCTGCACTGAGTTTCCCCTATCAGATTGCACTCCAACTCCAGCACAGTTGTCAGACTTTCTACTGCTCTTCTTCTCCTGATTCTTTCCCACCACAATATGGGCATGCTGTAGCGTCTCTCGTCTGAAAACGAAAACATACACACTCTAGCCCACTCCTGTCTCTCCAATCACTGCTTCCTCTCATTTTCATTGTACAAGCTGTTTATAGCTGCTGTCAGTTCTCCCTCCATTTTGTCCTAAACTGTTCCTAATCTAATTTCTGCCCGTTACACTCCATTGACACACTTCCCACCAGTCTCCAGTCAGCTCTTCTGAGTCAAAGCCCCAGCCATACCCTTCTTGCTTTGTCAAGGTCCTTTTGACACAGTTTTCTATGAAGTTCTTCATTAGTTTCCTGTTCTTTGACTGTCATGACACCCACCTTCTATGTTCTCCTCTCACCTGATCCTTACACTGCTCAGCTTTCTGTGAAGGCTTTTCCTTCTCACTTGAACCCATTTTTCTCTTCCCACCCTCATCTCTGGGCCAGTTCAGCTAGGAAATACAATGATTTCATACTGATGCCTCACAGAACTCTCTTTACCCTAGATGTGCCTCCTGTGCAAGTTAAATCCCTTCCCAGCACCTCCACACAGAAATTTAGAAACCAGCTCAAGCTTCAGTGTAACAAACAGGGCCGTTCACCCGTGTCCTCCTTGGCTCCCCCAATACCACCCTTTGTTTACTCACCACAGACATCACCCCTATCTGCCTATTCCTCAGCCCCAGCCTTTGCTCTTGAAGACGACCTTGCCCAAGGTACTTCTCAAAAACACAGCCTTGCCTGCGCTGGCCAAAGCCTTGTCATCATGCATCGTGATTAACAAAACGTCTTTCTCCTCAGCTTTGACAAGCACAACCTTGCCCTGCACATATCCTTTCAGAATATTCCCATAAAAGGGCTTTTCCTAGCCCACTGCTTTGACTATGTCACCTCTCTCTCTCCATCCCTCTGCTGCCCTCCCCCGCCAACCTGCATCAAACATGAGCTACTTGTCTTCACGTTCAAGGCCCCTCAGAGATAATACCTATGTACCAATCATCTCTTTTTCTTTGTCAGGAAGCTGAAGCTCATCTCCAAAGAGCCAATAATGCCAGCTTCCAGCACACACTTGTTATATTTTTCAAACAAGCACCTTTCCACTGTCACACATCCTGCCCTTCACTCTTGAGAGAAAACATCTATAGAGACACCTCATTATATGTCTTCAAATCCTTCTTAATTTTTTTTTTCTTTTTGAGGTCTGTAAAAGCCCTGAGAACTGTCCTAGCTGCTGCTTGGATAAGACCACTGCCAAACATGCTAACTGGTATTAAGCTATTCATTCTAAATCCTTTTTGTATGCAGGTATCACCTCCCCTCCAACATGTAAGTTGTAAGCTCTTCAGGGTGCGGATTGTCTTTTTGATTTGTGTTTGCACAGTGTGTAGCACAACAGAGTCCTGACCCTTACCAGATTCTATGGAAGTGAAAAAAAAGTGGCGAATGGGATGTTAGAGAAAGGGTTAATCAGTTTACATCAATTAGTTGGTAACCAGATACCTTTCTGGGACAAATTACAGGCTAATTAGACTGTCCTAATGATGTCATGTTTCCATCTTGCACTTTACTTGTTAAGACGTTGTAGTGCCCTGCTGAGAAAAGCATGTGGGTGGAACTTCTGTAAAAGTGATCTCTTTCCCCCTGCAATTTTTGAAATTTTAATTTATATTTTTCCTTTTCAATTACTCATCTCAAAAAAAAAAAAAATTACCTGTCAAAAAATTTGCAAATTTGGGTGATTAAAAACCAAAAATATCCTTCCAAATTATCCTTCTACTAGTTCTATTCTGAATTTGTCTTTTATGATTATAGACTCTTTCAGATTATGGATACACAACTATATACTGTTCCTTCCTAAGGGTCTGGAGTTTCATTTAGTGTCTTCTTTTCTCCCAAGCCAAGAATAATTCTTCATTTTTGCTCCAATCATCTTCTACAGTTATTAATTCAAAAACCTCAACAGAAGTAAAGACAACTAACCACTTGAAGCCAAACAAGTCACTTGTTCAGGATGGTAAACTTTTTGATGTGCATTGCTTTCTCACTGATTATATCTAATATAATAATTACAAGCAATCTCTAATAATAATACAGCCAATAATTAGTGATGAATGGAATAATTATCAACAATAGTTAGCACTGAAAAATACTCTCCATGCAGAAACTTCTTTGTGAGCCAAGTGTTATTTCAGAACAAGCTGGTATTTAAGAAGAAAATTACCTGTATTGTTATATCCACAAGCTTTCATTTCTCTTTGGAAGGTACGTGGGTGTGATTTGTGCAATTCTCACTATATGTGGAGCAAAATATGACACAGAGAATCTGAATGTGCAAAAGCACATACAGATAAGAGAAGCTGTATTTAAGGCTGCATTTTACCACTTGCAACATAAACTGTCTTTTGAAACAAATTTTTCAAAGTAAGTGGCTGTCTCTGTAGACCACCAGTGAACCATCACCACCACTTTTTTTGTGACTATGGTGTTTACTGGAACTTTATCTGAAAACTGATTATCTGCCTTGTCCTCCTTGCAGCTTGAATTTCATCTGCACCAGCTGCTGGGAAGGGAATTCATTTGTGTACCAAAGCTCAGCTTTTGCCATGGGTGCTCTTCAGGATGTGCCAGCATGCATTGGTGTGAAAAACAAGGACAGCATTGAAAATATGATAGTACACTAAGCATTTAAACTCCAGGATATGCACACCAAATTCCTCTTCTACCTCAGGGCTTTCAAATGAGTTGCTAATGCTTCTTTTTTTCTTAATCATTGAAACAAAATGAAGGGAGACAATAAAGATTTCTTATTTGTCTCCGTTCATTCTCAGAGGTTTGGGTTTATTTCTCCAGGTATTGTTTATATTCTGGAAATGCTGGTTTGTTGCAGCTTTGGTTTCTTTCACAGCACATCTCCAAATATTCACCAAGGCATCACGGGCACTACTCCCCCAGTGAGAAGGACAGACCCACCGGGATGTGTCCTTATGGGGGCTGATCTCTGGTCACTGTCCCCACATCCTCCAGGGCCCACGCAAATGCAGAGCAATTAAAAATGGCTTGATTTCAGGAAATGTGGCCTAAACGAGTTCAAATATGCAGCATTTACCCCAGCCTGTAAGTACGCCCGTGCCTCGTTCCCACAGACCCGCTGATGGTGCGGATTTTCCCGCAGCTCAGCTCTAAATGACTGACTCCTTCCTTATAAAAATGATCTCATTAAGTAAAATTATCCCATTGTTTCAACACTTTCTTCCACAAACCCATTTAAGCACCAGTTTAAAACCTAACACCAAGCAGTTATTTCTGCTGTTACCATCTGTTGCATATAGTTGAGCAAAGAATTTACGTACAGTCTGTCCAAAAGTGAAAAGGGCAAGACAAAAAAAAAAAAATCCGTAATCCTATACCACCCCAGAGATCTTAAAATTGGCTTATTCTGGCTGCATTCAACTGGAACTATCAGCATTTTTTCAGGAAAATCTCATCTAATGACATTCCCCAAAGGTTCATTGACATGCTCTTTTCTGATCAGAATAAATGGTAGAAAAGTCTTTTTTTTTTTCCTTTCATGCCAAGATTTTGGTGGCTATTTAGCCTTCTTGTTTTTATTTTGATTCTCAGTGAAAATCAAATATTTGTGCTAATTCTTTAGAGCCAAACTGATAAAATTAGGAAATCGACAGGTAGAACAGGCAATGTTCTCACCACACTGAACTTAAAGATTTGGATATTTAAGTGATGATATCCAGCAAAATACAAGCATAAAACCCTTAAATTGTAGTTCTGCCTTAGCCACAATTTCAATCTATCGTTTTTAGAATATCCTTAATGAACACATAGTGAGAAATAGTATACATACTGTCTCTCCATAAATAGGACTTAACACATCCTCAAGTGCATTAGGTGTAATTCATGAATTGCTGAAGTATTTTCAGAGTAATTACTGTACTTGGCAGGTCGTATATGAAACATAAAAATCTCATCTGTACTTCAAAAAATTAATTAAAAAATTATCCGAAGACTTGTATTTGTTTACAAATACATTTGAATATACATGTACATGTTTCCTATAGCAGGCATGTTAAAGAAATAATGTCTCCATTTATTAAGTGGCCTCTAGTTCAAAGAATATAATTTTAAAAATCACCCTCTTGCCCAAGAACTAAATATCAGTGTGGACTGACAGTTCTGCTGAACTGTTTCCTATTAAAGATTCAGACTATTGTGCTACTCTTCTGCACCCCAATATCAGCAATTAGGTGCTTTAATTGAATATAGTCACCTACAGAAGATGTTCTTATCAGTGGGTTGTACTGAAGAATTGGTGTGCCAAATCAGGAGCAAACCTAGGATAAAGTCTCAGTGATCCAACCCAGGCCTTAAACAACACCTGATTTCTCAATGTAGGAGCTGCATGCAGTTAAGCAGGATTGCCCTTAGGAATAGAAAGTGGGGGGGGGGGAAAGGAAAGGAATTTATGGCATCAAGATAAATGTCTGAATTGCTGGTTCAGGCCCTGAAGAAGGTCTTCTGATTTAATTAGGAGTTCTGTTTTGGTGGGTGATGCAAGGAGGAAGAGGGCTCCCATCTTTAGTGGTGCAATGCCACGGTACTTCCAGCAACTGCAATACAGCTTCAAAAGGGCCACAAAGCTGCCGCTGCGCAGCAGCATCCCGTTCTTAATTAACATTTTTGGAAACACTGCAATTCAGCTGTATGGCCATTCCATCTCAATTGATAGCTGACTGGAAGTGATTTTCACAGCTGGGCTGCCGATCCAATGCCCAGGGAGGATGCAATATCCCTAATTTTGCAGCCCTGTTTACAACCGTAATTAATATTCCTGGAAGTGCAGCATGGCAGCTCGGTGACCACACTGCCTCACTCGCTATCCAGTTGGATCCTGGGTTAGAACAGAGCTCTAAACCCAGTGGTGCAACAGCACAAAGAGCTGATGCTGCCACAAGTCAGTTTTGACATCTCTGGTGGTAACTTCCAGAATACCACTGGTAATTTATAGTTAATGACAAGCCTTTAAAATTAGACATTCTTAGTTAAGGCTAATACCTTAACCATGAAACAAATACTTATAGAAAAAAAATCATTGGTGCCTATTACACTGCATTACAGTGGCAAATTCCCAATCACCCATGTCCCATAACTGCAGTGCACCCACTGAGTTCCATGGGGCCGGGGCTGGTTTCGGGGCTGGTTTCGGGGCTGGATTTCCCACTGAAATCCTGCTCTTCTAAGATGTTTAATAGTTCCTCTAATTCTGTGTAAACACGCACATACGAAGTGTGCATTACCAGCTCCTTTAGAGGAGGAAGACTTGGTCTCACACTGAAAGAATATTCTTCAATTAACATAATTAGGCCATATTAATAATGTATGTCTGACAGAACCTGCACGGGAGTTTAACATGCTAATATGCATGATTAGAATTTTGACTGTGGGATCTTTCTGCTACATCATATCAAGTACAGGACCTGGGACAGTGGAACTTTAAATGAGATGTGTATTTTTACACTCCTGCCAAAGAATTCACACTCCTAAGGAACCCCATCAGCTTTACTGGACAAAATTAAGAAAAGAAAATATCTTTTGGGTTTGGTGATACAGCATGAAGCATACTGCTGATAAAATTGGTCTATGCTCAAAATAGAAGGTTTGTGTAGGTTCTAATGTATGTCACATTTCAAAGCTATGCATCAATGCTTGTTACTGAAGGCAGATCAGGACAAACTTAGGATTACTTTCTCCAAGATTTCTGAAGTTCAGAGATCAGAAACAGCAAGAGAGTTAAGGGAAACCTCATAAAGGGCAGTAAAACCAAAGTCAGCTGTGGCCCAATTTGTGGGTTTCTCATTTGATGTCTTTGTTTGAACAAGGCTTGTTTTCCCTCCTCACCGTTTACAAAGCGTGGATTTGATGGCACAGATTCCCCATGTGTTTCATGCTTTTCAAGACAAATTGCATAAAAGAAGAATTTGTTCTATGCCGGTTCTGCTTTGTAACATTTGTAAGTGTTCCCTTGCTTACTTTATATCTCTTGTTTTATTAATCTCGTTCCCCCGGAATGAGAAAGGGCTCAGGAGTGGGGTGGGGGATTGATTGTTTGTTTGTTTTATTCTAACCACCAACCGAAACCAAAGGCATTAAAAGTGCCCAATGAGGGGAATGAGAGAAGATCACCAAGTCAGGCCACTAAACAAAACAAAAGTGTGTGTGTGTGTATGGGGGGAGGGAGGAGATTAATCTTATTAGGATCGTATATCATGAGGTTGTCAGGTGTGAAAGCAAACGAATGGCCTCTGTTTATCTGAGCTAAACCGTGTGGTTCACCAAAAGACTCACTCCAAGCAGGGTTGGTTTTTTTTTACCCTTAATAAATTGGCCAAGTCGGTGCAGAATGTTGATAATGAAGTATGTGCAAGGGAGGTCTGAGCTCTTACCTTCCAGTGTTTAGATGCAACCAAGCCCTTTTTTTTTTCCCTCCTTTTTTTATCACAGCTGATTCAGAAAGCCCTTTGGAAAGATGAAGTAGGTAGAAATCAAAATAAATGGATTCTATTAAAACCAGCAATGCATCAACTGCTTGATAAAGTGATTAATAAACAGCTTAGGATGGTGATTGATTAAACTCTTTAATCAAAGTGCTAAACTGACTTAATATGGATAGTTTCAACATGTTCAAAGTATACATTTTCTCAGCCGAGGGTTCAGAGTTGTTTATGTAACTTTTCTGAAGTGTATCCCACAGGTCTCACCTGCAGATAGTGAGGACTGTGGAATGTGGAAGCATTATGTAGTGCCACATACATCACATTAGTTGCTGAAAGTTTGCAAGGAAATTATTCTGTTTTCACCAGACCAGCACTGGGGTTTGTCGCAATGAAAGAGCACAGCACAAAATAAAAATCAGCTTTTGAACTATTCTGTGGAACATGACCAGGCCAAGAAGGAGAGTAGAATCTAAATACAATAGTGACAGAAGGGGATCACTTTGTGTAAAGGAGAGTTTACTTATTTACTGCAGAAGAACTTATTTCATTTGCTTCGATATCTGATGTCATTTTTCACACAATCAATCAGTCATCAGCTGGGTTCATTAGCTTAATTCATTATTCCAGGACCCGTAGAAGGGTCTGCAATTCCGTAGGCACACATGTACCCAGCACCACCTACTCTCTAACTTTTTGTCATCTGAATAGAGTAGCACGTCAGCTGTCATTCAGAATTATAGAAGAAAAAAGTTTTGAAGGATGACCTGAATACATCAAAAATCTAAAAACAACCCTAAAACAAAATGCCAAAAGCAACTGTGGAAAACTAAAGTCTGTCCTGCTTTTGATGCCAGCATCGGGGGAGGGAGGAATCCTGACTCACAAGCTTCCAAAGCTGCCTAATCGCTTTGAACACCGAGATTTAGAAAGTTTTAAAAATCCCTATACCACTATTTTTAGAACTTGATCTGTGGAGACTTCCTTTCTTGATTTTTTGCCTTTAACTTAGTGGTGGCTATAAGCTGCCTCTTAAACTGGGCATTCCACACAGTAAAAACACGTGCTAAGGGGAAGAGCACCCACTCTGTTTGCTTCAATCTGAAGACCTGTGATAGCTCTGGAAGTCTGGCCTGTAATCTAAATGTCTGTAGCCTTGTAAAAAGTAATAAACATTAGTATACTTTTAATGCACCATAACAATTTTTAAGCTCAAACTATCAATCACTATTACACAGAGCCTCTTCCTGCATGCAAGCCGAAGTGTTTCAGGTAGCAATGTAATTATCCTGTTATGAGCATGTATAAAACAAACACCCCGTATAAGACCTTGCAAGAGCAAGGTACTTCACATTCAGAATCCCTGGAGGAGGGGCAATTCTGCGAGAGAAAACTAATAATGTGTAATGGTCTGAGCGAATCTGCACAGGGATTTCCAATAGTCTCATCATTGTAAAATATATGGGACAAACAAATCACTTAAATAGCTTGGAAAGTGGCTGTGCAGTGTTTTATAAACAATCAATAGAGCTTTAAAATCAATATCTTGATGAACCACCAGCCATTGGAGGTTATTAAGCAGAGTGACTTTTCTATAGGAATACACAACTGGAACAGCTATTTGAGAACAGATTTAGGCCCACCTTGCTCCACCTCCTGCTTCCTCCACTGAAATAAGGCAGATATCTATAGGAAAGCACTGTGCCAGGCACATAGTACCATGAAATCAAGTAATTTCTCCCATATTGCATTGTCACCTCATCCCTGAACTATGAAGACTTTAAGGCTTTCTGTAGAGTTAAAAATTTTACAAGTATTAGGTACTTATAATTTCCCATATTTTCCTACAGTGCTTTTATTCAGAGTGTCAAAAGACAGAACAGAAATTAAATTTATACAGCAACTACAAAGTTTTTTTCTGAAGCAATAACCAACAAATGCTTATTTAATATGCAAAAACTCTGGTGAATAACATGAACTTATCACACCCAAAAACAACCATCCAGAAGAGATTTGCCCATGGATAAAACCAAATAAAAGCATGGGTAAAACAGGGAAAAGGGGTGGATATGTACATTACAAAAAGCCATTCCAAAGTATAAAAAGCTGGGCTTTAGAAAGGATGTGGAATTCATAGAATCACTGAATGGTTGGGGTTGAAAGGGACCTTAAAAATCCTGTTTCCAACTCCCTTACCACGGGCAGGGCACCTTCCACGAGACCCTGTGCCTTGTATAAAGCTATAGGCATCATGTAAAGCATTGGAAATAAGAAAAGAGATGGTTTGATAGTTATAAACAAAGGCCAAAAGCCTCTCACAAGAGCAGCATTTTTTATTTCTACAGTGTAAGTACTTGATACCCTCTAGACTCAAGTTTTCTGGCAGGCTGCACTTAATTGACATAAACAATTCACAGTACCACCCATCAAATGAAGTTTTACAAAAGAGACCAATTAGATAACTATATGCACAATTCTGGGATGTATCTGGGAGTCACATATGGTACTTCTTGCCAGTGTTTCCAAAATAAGTCTATATTTCAGACAATGTTATAATGCAATTAATACTGAGTGGCTGTATTTTTGTAATACTGTTTCTTCAATGTCTAAATTTAATAAGGGCACCACCATTTGGAGTTTCCCCTCTACTTACCTCCTCTAGAAATCTCATTTCAATTTGCACATACTGCAAGACAGATTCCTTTTAATTCCTTGTGTTATGGCAGGTTTTGACAAGTAGGTGATATTCAACAGAGCACACTTTAGACCTGGAGGGCCATGAAGAAAGGAAGATTCTTTCTCTCACTTCTTTTATTATGCTTATTCCTACCATATCTGTCCCCCTCCAATTACTCAGTGTAGAATTTACAGATATGTGCACCTGTATCTGCAAAAACTCCTTTTCACTGAATAAGGAGAAAGGGTCAGAGATACAGCAGCATAAAGAGATTATGGCCATTCTCAGTCCCAGAGAGATTCCCCAGGACACTTTTTATGAGCACAGACTTGGGACCAGATTTGCAAATGACAGTACTGTGAACCTGGGTTAAGTTTTGAATACTACCAATTATCATAACAATATGAAAACAACTGCGTAACTGGGAGTAATTTAATCAAACATCCTCAGTTTTTCTCATTTTATGTGACTGTTTTGCCACGTGCAATGTCCAGGAATAATTAATACCTTGGGCAAAAATCATAAGCATTGGTATAGCACGAGAAAGCAATTGGTCTTACAGTATTTCAAGTGCCATTCAAAACAGAAAGCACCAGAAAATGAGAGTCACCTTTGGCTGCAGCCTCCTGCAATACCAGAGTATTTGCATTCATGTAAAACTTACAAGTGAAATTCCTCTACAACAGCTGCAACACCTTGCAGCTGGCCCTAACATTTAGGAGGTTGGTAACTTTTTTCTTCCATAGTTAAGGCATGAGAGCCAAGAGTTTTAATCTTGGGTTCACACAACTTTGAACACAGGAGTCTTTCCTCACTACGGCATCCTCCACTGATAAAGCAAAGCACTTTCCATGTTTTTCCTGGCTGCTGCTGCAAGAGCAGTGAAAGTCATATTTCAGGCTCCAACTTCAGCAAAATACAATTTTTAGGATCTAAACCAGAGGGCATGAAAGCCAAAAGGAACCCTTCCACCTCACAAACCCTCACAAACCCTTACAAACCAGAGAGAGTTCATGTGGTCTCTGACTCTCTTGCAACACATTCACCATTTTCAACTTTCTGGCACCCTTGAAAGTTTTATAATTGCCAGATTTTAAACCATTTCATCAATCCACCTCTGTCTATATGTTCAAAGTTTTCTCAAATCAGATTTCCTTTGCTGCTATGGGAAAGAGTTGAGATTTATCCTTTCAATTTTTAGAAAAGCAGATGTCTATAGCAAGATCTAGGACCCTCTATTCAGACAACAGAGAAGAAAAGAAGCATTTGCTTTCTGTCATCTCTAAACCACCCAGCACATCAAAGTTCAAAGAAAGACTTTATCCCATCACTTTTCCTTTCAAGATCAACTAATGATCCCAATACAACCAAACTATGAATTCTCCTTTATAAATGCATTGTAAGAAAGAAAGATGGGGAGACCCTATTTTTTAAGGGGAAACAATATTTCTGCATGTGTATGTTCAGGGCTAACAAGCAACACCATCTGCAAGGCTGGAATATTTTCACACTCCTTTCTATTATACAAAACAATAAACCCTCTCCAGCTGATTTCTCTCATTGTGGAATGCAAATTGCCTATAAAAGACCTCAGGGTGTGAGAAGACACTTATCAAACAGATATTACACATGCTCTCAGAGCAACTATGCTATCAACTATGCAATTTTAAATATATTAAGGATAAAAAGGTATCAACAAACCTGGTTTTTTTAGTTATAATAATCACCATCTAGAGCACCTCTGTGTGTCAAGCCACTGCTTTGGATACTGATCTCTGTCACTTTAAGTCTGAGATAGCATCTGCTTCATGTCAGGTGAAGAAGTAAATTTTCATTAAAAGGGCGGAAAACAAAATTAAGTAACTTTTTAAGTGTAAAAAGGGAGTACTTCCACCTTGATGTAACAGATGCTGTAACAGAACACGGAAAAGCTGCACCTTACACAAAAGTTTATTCAGTAAAGGTAAACATATTATTATAGAAACTGAGTTCACTAACAGTTTGATACAGAGCTGGATTCCCACAAACTACACTCACTGCTCGTAACGGAGCGGTGCACTGACAGAGTAACGGATACCCCTGAAAGAACCAGTTCCTTGAGCCTGACTGCGAGATCTTCCCTACTGAAATAATTCTGGAAATCAGGTGTGGATCTTTAAAAAATGAGGTCTTAATGAAGCAAGAGATTTAGCAGAACAAACCAGATTACTGTCATCAGCCTAAACTGCTCAAGCACAAACAGTTACCAGTTTCAATAGTGTGGGCTAGGTTTATTCCAATCATTTTGCTTTTCAAGCACACCAGTTAAAAGTCACAAAGAAGACTAACCAGGGAGCTCTCCACAACCTGAAATTCAACTTCCTTGTTCTTACAGGGAAGCAATTAACATCCAATCATTTTTAATGCATCATAAATAATCTTCACACTTGCTGTTAAGTTAATTAATATAATCAGTAATGCCAAACCCATCAAAATGAAACTTATTTTGCAAACATGCAAAATGTTCTGCCTCATTGCCTCTCTATCAAAATTAAATGTCATTTTGCTAACAACTTTTGCAAAGTTTTAATTTCAATCCCTTTTGATCACACATCTTACCAAAATAATGATACAACTAATCCAAAGTATAGTTGTGTTTTTCTGACAGAGTCCAAGTGTCATGGGAACACTACTTGAGCACTTACAGCCTGAATCTGCAAAAAGTTCTGGGGTCAAGTTACTGATGTCCTTAAGTGTTTCATATCAAAGCATTGGGTATTATTCATTGACCTTCACTGAATTGCCAGAAATTGCTTTTATGTGAAATGAGAGTAGAGTAGATGGCTAAATTGTTCATTACTAGCAACGAAAATATTTTTTTAAAAAAATTATCTGAAAGAATTACAAGGGGAAAAAACCCTATAACAGGCAAGATGCAAAATCACACTTTTGGAATAGAAAGCTCATAACTATTTTGATGACCACAGACCAGCACTCAGCTTTCTCATTCTGTGCACAGAGTTCACACATTCATATGATAATTGCTCAAAACCAAAAGATACAGAGAATAATTGTAGGGTTTATTTTGTGGTCCTGTGCACCCTGGGAAATCCAAGTGTGGAGAGGTTCACAGGCTGAGAGGCGCCACTGGGATGCTGTCAGCTACATCAGGGGTTCGACAAATCTCCATGTGCCTGATGTGCTGCCCACATTTTGGGGCCTGATCCGAGCTCTTTGAGACCCTCCACTAAGGGGTTGCATTCTCTCCTCCTGAAAGCTGCCTGAAAGTTTGTCTGCAGAGTTTTATGCCCACCAGCAGAGAGTTGAGTTCCTACAAATGCCATGTTATTCACCGGCTGTTTTCCTGCATTGCATCAATATCTCACACTCATAGGAAATTTCATTAAATTATATTCAGGATCCTGCCAAAATGATAAAATAAGAAGACTCACCTAACCTTTCACAGTTGTTTCCACTCATTGGAAGATGGGGAGATTATTTAGTGGATATTGTATTTGCTGTTATAACAATTAGGCTTGTAGGAAACCTCCACAGCTGGGCCCTCGTTTTATTCAATGACCACCAGGAAATCGAGAACGATTGTCAAGAAAGTATGAAAGTTGCAAGACAGTGGCAACTCATGTTTCCTGGCAGCTGACAGATTTGGGGCAATTCCAGGATAAATACAGTGCTTGGTTCTTCAAGACATTAAAGTAATTAGTAAAACTGATATAGTTTAGAGAATATATTTAGTTTAAAGAATATATTTAGCATTAAACTCCTCTTTTTGTGGGATATCTATGTGCACATCGTAGGTTTTAACAATTTAATTACAGATCTTCAAATAAACTTGCTGGCTGATACACTACCTCAGTTGTTCCTCATAGTGTCCATGGAAGGCACCAAGCAATTAAAAAGTTCATAGCTGAATTGTATTATTTACTGTTAAATCACAAGCCTCTGTTTCTCTGAAGAGGAAACAATCTCCCATCACTGCAAATAAAGTTTCCTTTCAGAGTTTGCAGTGGTGCTATCCACCAGTGCACCCAATATAAAACCAACAACACCATTTCTAGTGGTCTTCATTAATACAAGCTTCTTCTGTGTTGCAGAAGGCAAAAAAGGTCGCTCCTTGCACAATATTTTTGAATATATTAATTTAATCTTGCCCACAAATAAAAATCCAGGGTGAAATACAAAGGCAGAGCCCCAAGTGATTTTAATAGTTCTAAAGTTCTACATCATAAATTTATTCATCATCAATGAATTCTGAATCTTTCTAAAAGGCTTTAAAAATTAAAGAAAAAAAAAATACTGCTCATGGCCATTTCTTTGAACTCCACTTATGCAAATGTTCAGGAACCAGGACCACAGGGAAATGAACAGATCTAATCAAAACCTCAATTGCCTCTAATTTACAAGCAGGTTTTTCTCTACTTAGGCAAGACCCATGTCTCAATTCTTCAATAACCTCCCCAAAATGACAAGGAAGAAATTCATGGTTGATGTAGGGAGATCAAGACCAAGCCAATGCTGAAGCAAACACTATTGTTGGGCTCGAATTAACTTTTACTTTGTTTATTAAACACCTCAAAATCCAGGTTATGTGTGCAAAACCCATTCCACTGAAACAAACCCAAATCATAACACTTCCTGAAAATAAACCATGTTTTAAAATTGAAGTTGCTTGCCCATTAGCCACAAATCCTATAGCAGATGATCCTGACAGCAAGTTAACTCAAACAGCAGGCAGCAGAGTACATCACACTGCTGACACATCAGAGCTGTTTCCAGCAGTCTTTTTGTTATTGAGTGAGGTTTTATCTTGGCTTTTTAATTTTTTTTTTTTCCTAAAGTGACTTTTTCCGCATCAGAAACAATTTACCTCTAACCAGGTTTTAAACCAGTGATTCCTTGTCGGTGCATATTTGCTTTCAAGTAATCTATTTTAAACACATGCATTTCAATATATGTAGGTTATGAAAGGAAGCTGAAGTCTTTGCAAGCAAACACAAACCACAAACACATCCTCAGCGCATGAAGGAATTCTACACACTTTTGTCAAAACCTTTCACTTTTAGTAGGAAAAAAAGGACTGAACTCACCCATTGTTCCAGAATCCAATTCACAGTCCTCCAACAACTGCTTCCACCCAGGAAGGCCTGAATCCCACACCTGTAACAAGGGAAGCACAGGCTGACCTGAACCTCATAGCCCCCTCCCACCTCTCCTTGCAGGGAGGAAATGGTTTTCCCTCTACTGCAGGCAATGCCAGGATGAGCACAGGTTTAGGCTGGTGGATCTGGGCATTGCAAGCACCTGAGGGGAAGGGAGAGAAGGGGCAGAGCAAGAGCTTAATCTCTATTATTGACAGAGACAACAGATAATGACAATTCATTGTTAGGTGCATCTACGCTATCTCTAACATGAGGAACGGGCAGAATTCCAGGATAGGCAGAGCTGGAGTTTAAGAAAGGACAAGAAAAGAACGAGTTGATGGAAGCTACATCAGATGCTCCAAGTTCCTTCAGCTTTTCTGAGAAAGCCAGTCTCCTGACACGAGCACAGTCCAGCAGGAGAGGTGGCCCTGGCATTACTGTTCCCTTGAGACAGCGACAGAACCAGTGTGAAGCCATGGACTTATGGAAAAGTGGATACAGCCCACCTGACTGTGCCTTCTCAGAGACCTACATGGGCCTGACTGCAGGCTGGAATAAGAACTCCTTTGGAATGTTGGATTTACTTTTCTGCCAGGAAATAATTCATTTCAAATAGGGTAAACCCTGGATACCAAATCAGTCAGACTCGAAAAGAAGCTCATGAATTTTAGCCCTGGCAAATATAGACTCTCATGCTTCTTCAGCAACTGCAAAAAAAAAAAAAAGTTAACACTGCTTTAAATTCCAAATACACAGAGGCCAAGACACTCATTGACTTCTCACGGGAGCAGAATCTGGCCCAGATACACGAAACGTTTCAAAGGGAGCCTTGGCTCACAACAAGGATCAGTCGAGACAAAAGTATTTGAGTCAGGGCATTGCCAGACAATCTTGCTGGTTGTCAGATCTGCAGTGTAATGACATGTCAATTTGATTCCTTTTGTGTATGAGCCTGGAGCCTATCTTTGGGCCTGAATTCTTCTGTACTTTAGTTTTTCTTTTGTTCCAGTGGCACTTCTCCCAACGTTACTTGACAATGAGTGATGCTCCACAACCCTGATCTTTCACACCCTGTTGGTGACCTATAACTTTTCATGCATAACCTTTGACCCGGGCCCTGACAGTTTGATTTATTGTCCAGTGTTATGATTTATGAGTATCTTCTCAGAATAATTAACGGACAACAGGTGGCAGCATAATAATTTTGATTACCCAGCGGTTCATGAAACCACTACAAAGGTGACTTCATTTACTGAATAAGAAAAGGACAACAATTAAAAATTACACAAAGCAACCCCTTTATGCCTTTTTGTTTTTCACCCTTTGTCTGTCCAACAGAAGACTTTATTTAGGCTCATTGCCTCCCTTCTCAAATATCCGGAACTCGGATTCTGTGCAGAAGACAATGGTGCCCAAATCATGGTGCTAGAAGAATTATTTTGCTGTCAGGAAACACTTCAATCTCATGTTGTCAGTTTTTATAAGACCAATGAGTTATTTTTAAAATCAGTTTCCAAAGCTGTACAATGTGGGCCAAAGTTCATCCCAAAGAGTAGGTTTTTGTTAAATAATTTTGCGTAATTGCTGAAATGTTGTCTTGGATTCCACTTACGTGAAGTTAAAGCCTCAAAAAGTCAAAAAAAGTATTTGCATGGTTCTCCTCTTATGTATGCAGTGCTTCTCTCTGAAGGTTTTAACCCGTCTCTAGCGATCAGAGAATGAGAAGAAATTTTCATAGAATGGTTTTGGTTGGAAGGACCTTCCAACCTTTATCTTACCTTTGTGGTAAGATAAATTTTGCTGCTAAGTTTCTCAAATAATTGCTTAAATTTAGGTTAAAGGGCTTACTACCATGGCTTCAGGGCCCCATTCTCAGACAAATCCACTTTAGCTAAATCTGCGATATCTGCAGAATATCTAACTTCACCTTCCATCACAAGCAGCTTTCCTGCAGTCATTTGGGCTACGTAGAGTAGCAGCAGGGGGAATAAAGAAGCATTCTCCAGAATTATAGCAATGGCAATACATATATCAAATACCACCAACATAAATTGTACAGTGGCACAGATTTGTCCAATTCTATTTCTTAAAAATAGGCTTAAGATGATCTGTATTTACAACATGTTCACGTTTCCATATATTCGATGCAACCCATAAGGCCCCAAATAACTTTTTCTCCCAGAAACTTCATCCCAGTGTTGATGGATTCTTTCTCATCACTATTCTACACACTGCCCTCCTCCTTACTTCAGTTGATCACAATTTCTTAGCACTTTTGATAGGCATATGTTGACATGGAAGAGGACATAACGATATCATCCAGATGGACACATTTTCAAAGTTAATCAATAAGACTTTGGGTGAAGTCAGTTTGAGTTGCAAGTGTTTAAAACTTCCAGAAACTGAACTGATGGTGAGTAAAGCATGGAGCTGCAGCGTGTTTGCTCACAGGATATAAGTTACATTGCAGAACAAAGCTTTACTTTAACTGACATTAAGGTTCAGTTATTCTTAAATATGGTTATAAATATTGATTAAAATAAGTGGGATAGTGTGTGATTTCTTAATCTTTATTAAAAGATAAAGAGTTTAACATCTATCAGAACTCAATGCACTAATGCCAACAGACCACTGCCAGCATGCACCAGCTTGGCCATGGAGCCAGGAGCTTCCTTCTCATCCCCCCTAAAAATAAACTAAACACGTTAAAATTCTAATTCTGCTCTGAAATCTGACAGCAAAAATTGTTACTATTTGTCTGCATGCCCAAGACAGCATATGCAAAATGAATTTTGGTACCATCACAATGACTATATTATAGGCTTATCATTTTTAATTGACTTTATTACTTAAAAAAATATTCCTACAATTCTACTTTACATCAGTTCTGTAACAGTTTAACAAGCAACTATGAAATATTCATTCCTTCTACATTCAGATTTTAAACTATCTGATGGAGGGCCTGGCTAATAAATAAAGGCAAGTTCCCAGAATATTAAAAGAACTCAAGCTTTTGCAAGGGTCCTTAGTGGAAAAAAAAAATAAAAAATTACTGCTTTGGAGATCAGACTTGGTTTATTCCCCTCTCTTCCCCTGAGAACTCAAAGACACCCCTACAACCAAACGCTCTTATAATGAAGCCAATTTTGTCCTTAGTAGTTTTATCAAACCTTTAATACCACATTAGCTGCTTAATATCCAGTGAAAGTAGCAACAGAAAAGCACCAGCACCCAACTGCAGTCTCAGAAGAGATGAAGGAAAAATTTGCAACAAATCATTTATCAGATTAATGCAGCTGCTTTCGCTGTTCATGAAATAGCCACAAGCTTTCTGCAAATGAATAATAATAATAATATTCACCAAAAAACAAGGGAAAAAAAAACCAACAAAACAAAACAAAACAACAAAAAAAACCCAGAGAGTGTATGCCACAGTTTGTTCTAATTAACGTTTTAATTTGGGACAGTGTCTCAGTGGTGATGTGTCTGGTCTCTCACATGACACCGCTTTTCTCTTTGATTGGGTGTTGCAGGGGGATTCACGGTGCGAGGTTTTACACGCAGATCTTAAAGGGACGACTGCAAATATAAATGAACACAACTCAGTTCCCCCAGTAACACTCAGTTATGGAAATGCTGACAGGGATTTAACTGGAATGATTCATTTCAACATCAAAGAGTTTGAATATCTTCTGATGGTTTCCAGCTTTTATGCCACACCAGCTAGAAAGTAAAACTGATTTTAAAAATCAATAAAATAGAAGCTCCAACCATGATATTTTACCAGATTTACATAGATAAATTAAAGCACAAATATTCTACATGTTCCATGTCATTGAGTTGAGCTTTTCTGGTGGGATTCTCACATAGCAAGTGGCAAGCTTTAAAATGGTATATGTGCTCAAATCATGATGTGATTTTAGTACTTTGTTTCCCATCAATTTTTAAATTAATTATCTGGAAGCAAGCAGCGGTTCATTTTTGGTCATAGACTTTTTGATTTGAAGCTGTGACCCTTTATGCCTTTTTGGCATGCTCTATACAACACCAATGACATGCAGCATGACCTCTGACACCTGATTCAACAAAAAGTAACTCCCGGACAGATCTTTCATATTCAGCAATCTCTTTGTTACTCTGGGACACTTACCCAATTCCATCCCTTAAAATCCACTGTGTCTCCCCATTTTCTCCCCTACCCCCTCCTACTCAGCAACTTATTTGGTAGCAACATTTCTGTCCTTCCATTTGTGTCTCTCCTTCTGTTTTTACAAACTTTACACTATACCATCGTCCCATATGTTTGTGCTGCACACAAGGAGGTTTCTTTAGAAAGCGCTGATGCTAATTATAAATTTAATTTGCATTTTAATTAGAATGGTAGCAAATTAAAAGCGTGGCAGCTGGAGAATTTTGAACGCTTTGCAGAGATTTGGTGTCAGTATCTCCCTGCTTCTGACTTCACTCTCTTTTCATTTTTCCCCTCACTATCTTTCATTCACACAAACATATTGGCAATTTTTCTCCTCTCTTGTTTCTTTTTTTTTTTTTTGGTCTATTTTTTATTTCTCCATTTTCCCCCCAAGGATCAAGTTATAAATTATTTCTTTTTTGTACTGATAAACAGTATACTCTTGTCTTGTGCCAGTACACCGTGTACTGTAGTGATAGTGCAGCTTTTAAGTGAGCTTTTGTGAGGCTCTGTCAGTGCTGCCCTATTTTGCTATTTATATCCGTCGTTTATTTACAGGTAGGAATCTGTTCTATACCCCCTTGACTAATTTCAGATTCCAGACCATAGCAGCAAACTCTAGCCTAGCCCTAGACATTTCATTTTTTTCCATGCTACAAATTTGCAGCAAGTCTGGAGAACCTTAACAAAAGCCATTCAGAATGCACGGGGGACCGCTCAACTTTATTCTTTACTTAGCAAATGCAGCTTTCAATGTGCTTTTGGACAAAAGGCTGAAGTAATCTGTCAGTCTTTCGGTCCATATAATGGCAAATATTCTGGCCCAAGCGTCTCCCAGTGCTGTCTTTCATTTGCCATGTGAGCATGTCTGGTTTTAGTCCTCACGTGAGCACATTCAGTCAGTTCTGTCATTTTCCCTATGTTGCATCTCCATGGTCATTTTCATTCCTTCTGTTCGCTTCCCCCACGGTGTCCTTGCTCAATAATTTTCATTAATTGATTGACAGCTCTGATAGACCCAACTAACCTCTATCTCACTCTCATGTCGGTTTTTAAATAAGTACTTGTACGTCCAATGACCTTGTCGCCTCATCAGATATCAGAAAATGAGCATGCAGATATGGAGGAAGCTGATTAGCAAAATAAGGAAGATCTCACTCCTGGCGTAAGTCCATAATAAGCTCTGACAACTAACTTTAGAGTTAGGCATTTAAAACAAAAGGGGTCTACAAATGAGGAATAAATAGACCTTAACCAGTTTCCTAAGTGCTGGCTACAGTGAAAGGAAGATTTGGAACATCAGTAACATAACCTTTCTAAAAAGCTGGAAAACAAGCTCTACTTCCACCATGGGTATTGTATGTTGGAAATACTCAGACTTATTTTACAGTTTATAATTCTGTTTTCATATACTAGGACAGCATTGTTTAGCTCCCCAAAATCCATCCATGAAAGGGAAGTGAATGTATAAATAAAATTACATTCCATTTCATTTTATTTAGCGTACAACTAAATTATTTACAGCACATCACTGATCATCTTTCCCTTAGTAAAATTAACTAAACCTCAAAATATTCTCAGTTTTTTTAGTCGCACACCCCTAAATCACCACATGAACTTACACAGGGTATTCTAAATATTTTCATTAGAAATGTTCCCTGTAGAAAATATCAGGCTTTAAACAGACAAAACACTAGAAACGTTTATTTATATTTTTGTTTTAAAGGTGGGAAACTGAGGCTCAATGACTCTTGCAGGTCAGAAATTATTCCAGCTCAACTGAATCCCTGTCTGTCACCTTTTCCACAACACCACGCTCTTTATTTCAGATCACTGCAGCATTGGAGGTTTCAAGTTTTTTTGAATATAGAGGTTTGTCAAGTGGTATTTCAGGTCTTTGATACAGAGGATGCCAAATGTCAGTCTCACTCAATGTGCTTTAATGAGTCAGATTAAGACTATTTACCAAACTGCAAAACGTACCCAGTTTGGAGCTGCAAATCTCTGAAGACCAGAAGGTAGGACAGAATACACTTCACTGGCAAAAAGGAATGAGTATGTTGGAATTTCACCTCTACTTTTTCACCTGCGCAGACTTATTCTGATCCTACGCCCCCTTTTCACATCTGCACAGCTGCAATTTTCATACTTTCATTCCTTATTATTCCTACCAGTCTCATTCCTTCTTCAGCTGGTAGGAGAAACAACAGCATGAGGCCTTGAAAGAGAAATGGACTGAAATTGAGTTTGATGTGATCCTCAAATACAGGTGCACCTTATTTTTCTCCCTGCTTTGGCTTTTGCATAGGTGAAAGACACCTGCTTTTCTGAGTGAGGTGAAGTTATTACTGGCTCCCAACCAGACTGAAGGGCAAAGCAGGAAAATGGAAAGGTAAACAAGTCAAAAAGTTGTCTAAAGAGGCCTAGCTGGAAATCAAGAACTATGGACAGTGAGAAAAATCAGATCATTACTACTATTACTGTAGATTATAAATAGTGTAGGTGCATTCTAGTATTTATATTCAACTATTGCACAGACTATTTAATTGCTTACTAAATCACTGTGCTTTTTGGTGTGGCAGTATCCCTTGATTTTCAGAAAGCTGATGTCTGGGATAGGTTGAGTCTGGAGCTGTAAACCATGCTCAGACTGTCATGGAAGCACTCCACCTTCACACATCAGTCATGCGAACATCAAGAGCAAAAAGTGCTAAATTACCTTCAAAGAAACCCAGAAAAAGCATGTGACAGAAAATACTGAAAACTGTAAATATGTAAAACATAACAAAATCTTGCTATGAAGGGCACTTGTCTTTCAAGAAATGCTATGTTTTCACAGATGCAATTAAAAAAAAAAAAATCTTCACTCCCATGGGCAATTTCCAGCTGTACAAGATTCAAATCTCACTGCCAGGGGAGTTGAAAGTGGAAGTCTATTTCTGAAACTTCCCTTACAAGAATTTTGCTTGAGTAAGTGATTCCATTAATTTTAAAGCTTTCTGGGCTACTAACAAAAAATTCAGTGACCTCAATGAAAGTAACCAGATGGGTCTAGACTAACTATTTACAGGAGTAAAGCTTTCCAGAAGCTAAATCAACTAAATTGTCTTCAAGATCTAACTTCTGCAAGAGTTAAGAAACATTAGGCAAAATGTTGATATTTGGTTACCATAATTAACCTTGCATTTTAATCATATTATTGCACAGTAAAATTCTCATCTCTGTTGCACTGTTATACAGCCTGGAATACTCTTCTCTGGAACATAAAGAAATCAAAACAAGTTCAACTGTTGGATGAGCTCTGGTCAACTGAATTTCTTTTAATAACTTTTTTATTATGAAGTTGTCCGTGGAGGACACTGCATTCTCCAAATTACAAGACTTCCACCTTAGCACTTTGGAAAGGCTTGGATTTTATTTCATGTAAGTTTTTGCAGCTGTACAAAATACTTTCATTAACCCAAGAATGGATTATTTGGAGTGCTAATTAATTGATTCTTCAAAATGCCAATTGACATACTCCTAGGGAAAACCTGATCTAAGCAACTATGTTAATCAAGCTATTGTACTTATGGTTCTGTCTGAATATCAGACCATCTGAAATGAGGAGAACTTTGCCATTACTATCCTGGACCTCTTGTGGGCAGCTAATTAATATGAGTAGACTATGACAGTTGCACTTGTACATTCACTGTACTGCCTGACAATAACTCTATAAAATTAGATTTCAGCTAAAGAATGGAAACAGTGTTAAATACCATTATTTGCCTTCCTTTGATGTCTGAGAGTCATTATGAAAGCAATTACAGCAGTTTCTCTGTCTGTATGTCTACAGGGTATTTATCTGTATCTGTCTGAGTCCTTTGCCAGGTGGAGAATATATGGCATATTAAAGACAAAGGAATTCAGCCTCAATTATCAGACTACGAACAGAAGAAGAAACAAAATCAGAGTTTTGCAGATGATCCTGCCAGAAAACAGTAATTTAATATTAAAGGCAGGTAATCTGGGGAAAACTTGCCCAGTGCAGTGTCTTTTTATTTTAATATCATTGATTTCCCCCCTCCTTCCATTGTCCTATTTTGTTTCCCGTTCTTTTAGCTTCCGTGCTTTTCTAATACCTCTGCTTGTTTAAATAAGCTTATGCTAGGTTTGAGAGTCTCATCAACATGGGACTGTTTTGTAAGCCCTACTTTTTGTTTCTTAATTACATGGAGATATTCTGCCGTCGAAGAACCTCTCAGAGGAAACAACAGATTCTGGGTGGGTAAGGCCAGATTGAGGCAACATGGGAAAATACAGTGAGGAGCTCTGTACCACCTACAGGAGACAACAGGTTTCATTCTGCCTCAGCCCAATGATTTTTTCTGCCCTCCACAGTAGTATGACAAAATCCACAGGACAGCAGGTAGGTTAAAACAGTACCAACCTTACACACAAAAGGGCCAGTGCCAGATTTATCCCTTGGATTCCTTCAGCTATCTTCCCACAACAGGCCACTGGACAAATAAAGACAACCCTCCCATTACTTTTCTATGTCACTGAGTTTAGAACTGATGAAATTATGTTTTGCCAAAAACCCTTTGAAAAATACTAATTTTTCAACCAAATGTATACCAAAAGCATTTTTTCACCAGAAAAATGTATTAGTCCTTATCCTGTTTTCAGTATATTGAAGTAACATCCATTCATAAACAGCTTCATTGTTCCTCCATAATTTACATAACGTGGATATTTTACCACCTTGTCCTTCCAGTGCTCTCTAATAACAAACCTCACCACAAATCTCCAAGTGTCAGTTCCATCAAGAATCAAGACTTTTAGTACTGTCACTAAACTCTGGTGATGAGATTTAGTAACTGCACTAAACTGCATCAGTCTGCACCTGAAGCATCATGGAGTGCCATGATTTGGGCAGATGGAACAAATGCCATGGTATTTCCAAACTGATTGCCCGGTTGTACTATACAGACACAGGGAAGCAATACAGAGCTGAATGAAAGCTGCTTTGCCTCGCTATTCAGGGCTGACAGGATGCTAATTTATCTTAGTTGCCTGCTATCCATCATCATTTGACAGTCTAGTGAATGTATCGATAAAAGCCAAAGATTCTCCTCTTTTGGTAACAGCAGATTTCTGATGGTTTATGCTGTCTTTTGTTTTAAATAGAAAGGCAAGAACCTCAGCAAAAGTCATGCTGCCCCTCAAGCACGATGCCTACTCTGAAACTTGGATTTATTTTCAGAAATAGCCTTTAACATGATATTAAAAAATAATACCCCTGGAATTTTTTTTTGCGGGGGGGGGGGGATTTAATACGTCTAGGGGCATTATTTAATATTTTAATATTTAATATTCTAGGGCAATTTAGATAAAAGGCACAGTAGTGTCTGATCATGTCTAGTAGGTTTTGACTGTGTCTGCCATCAGAAGAAGGCTGACCCAGTCTTCAAGAAATACCCGTAACTGCGTATCTCAGTGCTGTGCTACTCATCCATCTTGGAAAAGGGCATGCAAAAAGCAGGGATAAAATGCAACCAGCAGGGATATGCCACCAACTTTATTTCCACGTGATCGCATTGGAGAAAAGGAAGTTAGGGCAGGAGTTTGCCCGAGGTGAGTTAAGAACCTCTGCAGTCCCTTCCACCCACGCTGTGTCCTGCAGGATCAGCACTGTCACTCCTGAGCCCCTCAGACAGCTCTTCCCATGCCAGGCAGAGCCGTTCTGCTCTTGCTTCAAGGCTCACGCTACCAAGGCCAGAGCTGGTACACAGGGATGTCATCAGTAATGAGCCCAGATTATCCATTATATGCCAACTGCTTGTGCCAGGGCTTTTAATGCATTTTCAGTATTAGATATCACACGCATCTCCCTCAAAATCCCTGCAATCTTTTCCAGCTGCATATTCTTTTTTTAACTTTTAAAGAAAGCAATTATTAGACTACAGACATTTCCTTTTACCCTTCTCAGACATTTTACTGGCAGTCTCGTGTTACAATCTCCTTCCCATCCTATAAGGGCATATTCTGATCTTGGTTGCTGGAAATCTTAATTCTTGCAAAATTAGAATGTTTATAAAAAATGTGTTTGTCTGTGTGGATTCACATATATATATAAGCTACAAGAAGTTTATTTTAAAAGATTAATGAGTGACGTAAGTCTCATTAAAACCTTAATACCTTCTGAGCAGAGATACTGTGTTCCTTCAAAGAAGGAGAAAAGGATTTAATGATATATTAGACATTTTACAGTATAAATATATTCTTGATTAATTAAATCTGTGTAGTCTATTGCCTTACCCTGAGGAAACTATGATATTCAACAATGCTTTTCTTAATAAGAATGAAAACCCAAACAACTTGCTTTTGATATTTAACCTAGGAGAAGAGACGTAGAGAAAAATATTTTATGAACTTGTATAAACAAAGAAATTTAATTCTTTCTTTTAATTAAAAAGAAACAATGCAACTTGTAAGAAACGTAAGAAACACACTTACTTTCTTCAAAAAGGAAGATTAATACAGGTTAAAAAGCCTTTCCAGTTTTACAAAATTAATACTGTGCTTAATTACATGAGATTAAAATTTCATTATACATTATACTTTAATTGGTATAGAAAGGGCCAGAGGTTAAAACCTTTGCACGAGTTACCTTTTGTACTGTTCCAATATCTAATAACATAGCAGTTTTAAATTATAAACCCTGACAACATTTAACAAGTTTCTTACATGTTTTAATTTTACCCTAGTAATCTTTTATGTGGAGCAGTAGTGTTCCTGAGGTCATAATCCTGGACAAGGAAACAAGCAGAGACAGAAATCATTACAAAGCCAAAGTGGCTGGATCTTACAGGATTATGGGAAAGCACTGCCTGGACTCCAATATCAACGCTAGGTTTAGACACAGCTATTCACAACAGCTGTGATGGTTAAAACACACACTGTGTGGCAGCTCTCTCCCTCCTAAACAGGCAGTTATACCTTCAAAAACACTGGGAACTTCTTGGGAAAAGATCAAAGAAATCTGGAGGGTCCTTCAAGTGGCCTTGAACTGTTTAAAGCAATGATGCCATGTCCTACAAGTGGGATTTTCAGGGGACTCTGAGGGGTTTAGGCATACAAAGCCTATTGATGTCTAATGGAATTAGGACACCTATTCCAGAGGTGTTTGGAAAACCCAACACTACTTAGGACAATGTTCCTGGAACATAAATAAGAGGAGGCAACTGCTTCAAGGACAAACACGACTCGTTTTTGGAAATGAATAACGCCATTTATTTATATGTATGAGTGAGATTTTGCTGGTAAGCTAATGCCATTCCCACTCTACCTCCTCTCTATAATGAATCCTGAATGAATCCACCTGGTTGGTGGATCCAGGTGAGTCTGGAGAATGGATATTGGTCTAAAAATACTGATTTGCACACACACAAATAGACAGGACTCTTTTTTAGTCTTGCTACAACTGATCCCTTGAACAGCCTTTATTCCTGAACAAGTCCAGGGGGTAAAAGCTTTTTTTTGGGAGTCAGTATTAACTTCTGCCACTATGGGGAACCCAAGATGCAATCTCTTCCTATTGAATTCAGTGATTATTGATTACTCTTTATATTGGCAAAGTCAGCATGTACATGGATTCCTTGCTGTTTAAATGCCAACCACAAGAATTTAAGACTGGACCAACAAGAAACTGCAAAACAACGTCCTAAGCCATATTTTGACCTTTTTCCCCACATCCTATACTTCTAGGCATGTGAAAAATTAAACAACTTTCTGCTTTTTATGGCAAATCCAGGCAGCTCAGCATCTCCATCATGCAAAGTACATCCACAAACAGCCCTGTTTTGTTTAGCAGCATACCAAAGTGACCTGGAGGAAAGGGGTGTTTGCCTATGCTGTTGCACTGAGGTGAGAACAGTTCTAATTACCTGTTTTTTTTCCTGAGGCAGTTTACAGTTGAATCTCATTATTGGATAACTGTTTAATCAACTCTAAAAAATACAGTATAATTAGATACAGCATGAGGAAAGGAGGGAAGCAGCTCCAAGAATGGCAGAAGCCTACTCAATATCCTGTAAATTCTTGTTTGAACCAAAATTCCGGTGCTGGAAAATACATGGGTTTGTGCTTTTAAAACAATTAACAATCTTAGACTACATCTTTCTACACTAAAATAGTTGTTCAGACTCCCATTTGAATTAAATTAAAGTAACTTCATCTAAATCAGAGATGTGCTGATTTGCCCAGTATGAGACTTTGACCCACACTCTTTTTTAGTAGCATACCAACTCTGAGCCTGAAAATATTTTCACTGAAAAAGAAAACTTCAAAGGGATTTTTGAGTGCTTAATGAAATTCAGGATGAGGCCTTCTGCAAGTAACTATCAAGAGTAATTTTAAAATATCTTCTTCATTAAAAGGACAAACTTTCAGAGCCAGCAAATGGAATTCTGTAATTAAAACATGTTTGTTTAAAAAAAAATAAATCTGGAGAGGTCTTGGACAGTGAAATAATATCCTTTAGATTAGTGTTTAATTGAAAACAGTATTTACTGCTCTACTGCATTTGATAGAGCTCTTTACTGTGCTTCTTTATGTATAATTGTATTTTGCAACCAATTTAAAATAACTAGATGAATGCAGTCCTTATATAAGGTGAAGATGAGTCCTTGCAAGGATATCAACGTCTACAGGGGTTTCTTTCTAACAGATATGAAAAAGTAATTTCCATTCTGCTACTTTCCTGTGATCCTTTCTGCATATAAAATGCCTTTCACAGACATATACACACACAGGACTCCTCACCTGAGAGCAATACTTCCTAAAATACAACACAGCCCACCCTAATATTCTTCCAATCTTTGATTTAGGGATGAGTCAAATCATAACAACTATTTTCCTCTAAGAGCATAATTCGTTGTTTTTATACCTATAGTCTTATTAAAATGTGAGTGCTACAACTGGAACAAAGAAAAAATAAATAGGAACAATTCTGCCTTCACAATGTTATGGGTAAATGGTACAAAAGATAACTCTAAACTTCCAAATTGCAAAGGGGAAGTTTAGGGTAAGTGACTCTTCTCCTCGCCTTGAAGGTGTCACTGGTTTCACCAGATTTTTAAATTGCAGAGCTCTTTGAGCTGCTCTTGCAAGAAGCCTGAGTACTCAAAATTTGGCCGTATCAGTGGAAATATTAATGAGCTTGGCTTTGGATGATTATGCAGCCTATTTCCTCACCCCACTGACAACTGCCTTGTTGCATCTTTGATCAAGTTTAGTTTAGATACACTCAGATCAATGACCCTGTCTGTCCTCATACTCATAAAAGATGAGTTTAACATGATGCTATTGAAACAGCAATAATAATGCCCTGCCACACCAGGAAAAAAATGTGCTACAAATCAGAGCATTCCTTAGTAAAGAAATTACATTTTTAAAGGTGATTTTAAAAGCAGTAAGAGGATCTCAGTATGACTTATTTGCACGTGAGAGACTCAAGCTCTTCCCTTCCATCCCCATACTCTGATTGCATTTAGCATCTCGGCCTATTGTTATAGACAAGAGAATGTCCAACTCTCTCAAGGTTAATTGACTGCTGTTCTTTGAAATATACATGAGAAACTGTATTGACTGTCTCACATCCAACCTCACCTGTCATGCAGCAGGAGAACACGAACAGGGGAAAGGACTCCACAAATGGATGAGAAGGACAAAGGTGAAATGCAAAGGGCAGCACTAAATTTCACCAAAATCCCTTCTCTGTTGTTGTCTCGTGTGTTTTCCAAACCAACTCATTGTGATTAGAAAGAGTCTGTAATTTTAAGAAGAGATTTCTCCTATAAATTTATCAAGTTACCCAGTCCTCCTAATACTATACGGTCTCAAGGCAACTGAACCCAACAAACAGGAATATGCAGATGGCCCAGATTCATTTGCAAAATTAATATTTGTGGCTTTTCAGCCTTTCCTAATGATGGCGATTTCGTCACATATGGAAATACTTCCATAACATTTTAAAGTCTATACTGATCATAAATAATCATTTTATCTCAGATATTACAATAGCAGGATCTCAATTACCTGTATCATGTAAGGATAAAATGACAGACATGTTGGCATGATCTGACAGTCCCATAGGGAGAGTGAATTAGACCATCATCCCTGAAGTGATACATGTAACTTTCTTAGCTCTTAACATCAAATTTCAGCCTTGCAATATTAAACCAGATTACGCCAATATACCAGCTAAAAAAATGTATAAATTATCTGCAAGAGTTTTCTCAGGGGAAAATGTCCTTCCCCTGTGACTTCCACATGCGGTCTCCATACAGGGATATCAGACGTGCAGCATCTCCTGGAGATATCTTGCAGAAGAAATAAAATCACATAGGAACTGACACTCTAAATTGCAGTCTTTCCAGGCTCATATCTTCAAGCGATAGAATTGAATTTGGCTTAAATATCATACAACTTCCTGTGTTTTGAATGTTCTGACACCAGGAGAACAGCTGGGATTGTTAAACCTCACCACACCTTGAAAACCATTCCACGTAAAACAGAACAAAAGGGGTTCTTCTTTTCAGATAAAAAGCATCGTTTTGTACAACACACTTGTATGTCACTTCACACAACAGCAGTTATTGCTGTGCTCAGCTTGGGAAAGGGGTTTACCTCAGATAGCTGACACAGCCCTACCCACACAGCACATCCCCTGAAGAGCCGAGAGAAGCCAAGCGCTCGTCTGATTTTCAGCACGTTCCATGACTTACGTCTCCACAATGACAAGCCGGCACAAGACACATTTCTGATGATGAGATAACCCCTCGTAATGCCTCCACCATGATAACTGGATTTCTGCTAAGCTTTCCATGACCAAATTACAGCCATAATCATGACACACTGCACAGCACTGCCAACAGCATAAAGTGGCACCTGCTTACAACAGCTTGAAAGGGAACTTGTTGGTATGACCAGAAACATTACCAATAAATAAGGGCTGTTTTTTCTAAACCTTGCTCATATTGGATCAGGCTCAGCTTGGCAGCCTCAAAGAACCAAAGCCCACTTTCACACCAGGCAGAAACTCTGAGGGCAATGGAGCACTTTGTTGATGGAACAAAAAAAATACTCTCTGTATCAAACGAAGGAGTACCAGTCACACAGATCGGATAAAATCTCTTTGGATTACACTCAACCTCCATCTAGACTCTACTACAGAAAATCCACACATGCAATCTGTGCAAAAGCCAGAGGTAGCATATTTTCATTCCTCAGTTCAGCACTAGGAGGTTACAAATGCCAGTGTCCTACTCCCTTTCAAAATCTCTCATCTCCTACCCCCTACCTGCCAGCTTTATAGAGCATTTCCCTTGCCACTAATTCTGATAGCACGCCCTAATTAACTCATTTTATCTCTTGGTATAAATCAATTACAATTAAAATATAGTTTGTCAAACCTCAGTGGACTGTTGTTTCATGTTAAAAACATTTTTACTCATGAGAGAAAGTGTGATTAACTTCAATAGAAAGCTTAAAGTTCAACTTACTATGTGCAGACGGAATCGAGCAGAATCCTTTGCAAAACACTCCAAGCTTCATCTCAGTGTGAGGAAATTTAAACAACTGGAGGGTTTTACACTGGTCACTGAGAACATGGGTCAGGATCTAGAGAAAAAAAAAAAACATTGATAAGTTGTTGGCTTGGGTTTGTTTCGTTTTAAAAACATGTGGTGAATAAGATGATGAAAGCATGTCCAACACTTGAAGGATCAAAAAGAGCTTTTTTAGGCATCATGTTTTTTGAAACATATTTTAAATGTGCAGTACTGTGTACTAATTTTAGATGGAAGGTAAAAGTACTACAAGTACAATGTTCCACCACAGATAAGGGATTCAGTTTCTTTGGCCAGGAATTAGAAGGACCAGAAGTGTCTGGCAGAGCTGCCTGTTTCAGCAGGGCCAGAGGTGCACTGGAGGTTTCCTGTCCCTGCTCTTATCACCACAGAAACCATTTTAAACACTAAATAAACAGTAGAAGAACCTTTCGCACACTATAATGTGTTATATATAAATTATGTAAGATCCTATATTCCAAATAAATGTATACAGAGAGTTGAAACAGAAGAAAAAAGTCCATACCTAGATAAATGTGACTTTATTTCTTTTTACACTAGGGCAATTTTGGTACCACATCCCCAGTGTCACAACCTAGAACAGGGAAGATCCTCATCTGACAGATTTCAGTGGTTGCACTGGTAAGGGATAAGGGAAGGTGACATGGATAAGGACACATGCCTGAGCGGGGACCCTTGAGAGGACACTCGTGGAGGATCCCACAGAATCATACACATCCTTGAGGGATGGCAGCCCCTGAGCAATCCATGGGACACCCCTGAGGAACTGCCCCATGGAACACCAGCAGCCCACCCCAAACTACTGATTTTCAAGAAGAAATTGGAAGAAATATGTTTGATAAAGATTCTTCCACCTGGTTCAGAGCTGTTCATAGATGGCACTGTTATCTTCCCCTGCTAAGTGACACACCAGGCCCCTCTTATGTAACAACATTTTCACCCAGTAACACTGGCACTGCTCCAACAGTCCACTTCAACATGAAGATCAGCTGATTTTTAAATTCCTAGGCCATCATAAAACTGGTGTGTTCAAAACAGAAGATGACTTGGGGCATCTCCAGATATGTGAGGTATCAGCCCACAGCCTGCCCAGCCCACCTTGCCCCGAGTTTTGTATTTAGTGAATTTAGTTCAACATCCTCAGACACAGCACCCGAAATCCAGGTGGCTGCACTAGAAGTCAAAGTTTTCATTCCCATGGGTTCAACTGCAAAGCAATAAAAAAAAGGGCACCATTTAACAACTGGATTTCTGCTGCACACTTGCATTGTAATGAACAAGATCCCTGTATTTACCATCAGCTGGGAGGCTGTGATGATTGCTGCTCTCAGAAGCTTGAAATACTTCCTTTATGTTTTTATCCTGTAAGATTCCATGGGTATTTTACTGCACATTTGTAATGAGTACAGCTCTAGATTAGCAAACCACGGTTTTGTTTGACCCCAGCTACCATGTAAGCTTCTAGTTTTCTCTAGTCTAAAGTACACTGAAGTATTTTTCTGCTTTCCTGCAGTTTTTAAGTAGATAATAAGTCCCAAACTTCACCAGCCTTTAGCTGAAAGAAGCTTGTCACGGTGGTTGGTAGCTAATGAAGATCCTTTTAGTTTATCTTCATCAATTGTCAAATATTTGAGTCCATGAAGTGGTGTGATGAGGTACAAAGACAGATATTTGAAGGGATTTTAACTCATTTGAGCAATTACATGCTTAACTGCCCTGCGATAATCTGTCAGTCTGAGTCTTTTCTACACAGCAGAAGTGGGGAGTATTAGAATAGCTGGATTTAGAACATAAAGGCCCGGCCTGAATGGAAGAAAGGCACCAGAGAAATTAATTGCCAGTAACAAACAGCAGGACTGCTTGCAAGTTATATATCACATAGTTACCTACCAGCAGTGGTAGGAGCCAGCTGTAAAATAACAGGCTGAATCGTGACAAAATACGCACTGCTATGAAATCAGTGAATACCATGAAGAATTTAAACTAACATTGGCTAATCGAGTACATTGTATTACATGAATTATATAGATACAGAGATAAAAATCTTGTGTTACATAAATTATATAGACACAGAGATAAAAATCTTGTGTTATGTAAAGATTTGCTAAACCTAAAGTTCAGTTTAAAAGGCATGGTTTTAATTACAGTTCTAGGAGTCTTAAGAGGTGATCCTATAATGTATCTGCTGGTATTTATTTGTGCATGTGTTTCTGCCATACTCAGAATATAACACTTGTGTAATTTCACTAATGGAGCAATGAGTAAAATAAAACACGAAAAAATATTCCTTTATGTGTTATTCTTCAATTTGAAATTTTTGTAATAGAATAAGATTATTACAAAGATCTAACTGACAGTGTGTATCACTTATAGTGGTTTACTTACAACTTCCCTGAGCCCCAAAAGTTGTAAGAGGAGCCAGTTATAGAGGAGCCCTCTCACTTCAGTCCAGGCTCAGTGCTGCTCTGGGCCGCTGTTTCCAGAAACATGACTTACAGTCCTTTTCCTTGTCCTTCCTTTCCCTGTCAGGTCCCTGATGTCATCAACTTGCTCCTTCTCCAGCCTCCCTCTCCACACCTGCACGGAATAGGAAAACCTCTCCAGCAGAGTCAGTGCTGTTGACTGCCAGAAGTACAGACATGGCACGGTGGGAGCATCCCACAGAGCTCTGTTCCACAGCACCTTTCTCCTACATCCACAGAATCCTGCCTAACTCAGCCACACCCTGGGATTTCCTGCAACGGGGAAACATCCATCCCAGTCACAGCCTTTTTACAGCAGAAATTCAGCTTTCTTCAACTTTTGCACACGTCTGGGGTTGCGTTTTTTCCCCCTTTGGAATTACAACGTGAGGAACGAGGACTTGAGACTACAACTAATGCAAGAAATGTCAAACACAGAGTGGAGTCCCTTGTTGGCCTCTTAGTAACACAGGCCTTGAATGACGAGGTGTGTTTCTATGGGGAGAGGGCTATTTCATTCCCATTACCCATGCTAGTTATGATGTTTATTTAAGATTTGCCGTCTCCCTGAGGTGCCAGCTCTGAGGGAGCTGCTTAGCATGGCAGTGCTGGGTATAAAGCAAAAGCCCTTCACCTCAGGGACTGTGCTTCAGCTCTGACCTAAGGTCAGGAAGGAAATAAGATATGTAATCTCAGCTCTGTCCCTAATGACCAGTATTCCACATCACAATGCTACACATGGCTGTCAGCTTCTGCTCAGGAGAGGCCCAGGACACAGCCAGCACGGGGAACTAATTACCCTCCCATCCCAGGGAACACATGGGCAGGCTGGGATCAGCAGTGAGGTACGGAGCAGGCTAATAAAGTGGAAGAGTGTCACACACATGGCTGTGGCACACAGTTCAGGAGCCACCTTCGTTTTCCTTCATTAATGAGGATTTTTATTATGGCTCACAGTATCACATTAACATATTAAAAAAAAAAAGAAAAAGAAGAAGGAAAAAAAAGACTAGAGCTGATTTATTTGGTCAGCCCGGCGTTGCAAACCTCACCTGCCTTTTGTTTTTACAGCCCTAATTCACACGGGCCAAAATAAGTCCAGACTTTTACGAGTGGGGCATAAAGGGCACATAGAGCTGCTTCCCCCATCAGTGGAAGAACGAACCATAAACAGGCTGCTTACACTGGAGAATCCAGAGGTAGAAATCATGCAGTGCCAGCAGCATTAGTTGGGTCACAGGCCATGTCTGAGCTGGGTGGACTGTAACATGTTCTCATTCCCTCCCAACTACATGGCAGGGAAACCAGTAAGGAAGCAAAGTCTTCAAAGAGCTGATGTTTACCACACTCCTCTTGCACCCCTGGAGCAACCACCACCCCTGGGTATCACTGCTCACAGGGCACAGAAGGGTCTCTCCCTCCATGAGAGGGCTGAGCCTAATTAGCTCAAAACCGAACGTTTATTGGGATGCAACAGCTTTCTGTAATTACAGCATCCACTAACTGCTGCCTAGACCAAGGGGTAGCAATATCTGGCAGCAGAAACACAGGTCACTGCCAGTACACACACACACACACAGGTGCTCACAACTCTGCTGCAAACAGGCAGCCCCAATTGGACACTCCTTTTGTTCTACTAAAGCCCAGAATATAGAGGCAGCTTAGAGCAAAACACAAAGCAGTGAGCACCAGGGAAAGGGATATCTTAAAAAGGTTATGTTCTTGTGGCTGTTAAAACAGCAAAAGCGTTAATTAAAAGAAAAGCAGACGGTGAGGAAAGCAGAGATTGGGAAAGAAGTGCTATAACTAACAGGAAGTTACCTTCACACAGAGGTACTACAGCCATATGTGCCTTTGCAGAAAAAAAACCCCGCCACATGCAAGCATCTCTATGCAGGAATGGGTGGTACCCTCTGCTTCCACCTATGTGGGAACCTGGGAAATGTAGTCTGTCAGGTGGCCCCTCTTGCATGGGTTGCCTTGACTACATTAAATAACATGATTTTAGAGGATTTAAAGTATTTCTTTGAATACGTGGGATGCTGGGCTTTTCTTCAATTGGAAAGCAAATCCAAACTCTTTTGGATGATGGGAATTATAAGCACATCTTTAAAAAACACACTGGTCTAAACAGGGAGGAAGCGAAATCACATTTATCTTGTCCTGACTCAGACTGAATTGTGTAAACTTGGGGTGTTTATGTTTTTACTCGGAGCTCTGAATTTTGGAGTAGCACTCTGTGGATTTCATGTCTATCCTAGCAGTAGCATCAGAAAAGCACCTGTAAGCTTCAGTGCTAATCAAGGACAAAGAATCACAGTGTTCTCACCCTTTCTGGAGAAGACAAACCATTGGCAACTAGCACAGATTTTTCTTCAAACTATATGTCACATAAAAATGTCAAACCAACTGGGGATTAGAGCTAAAATCAGGCTGGAGTCTGTTTCACTGGAAAACAGTCAGCAGCAGTCTCCTCATATCTGTGAGGAAGTCTGTACAGACAGACTGCTAGACCAAAGAAGACAGGCAATGCACCCTTGTGGGTTTTTGTGTTTTGGTTACAGCATGTGCCTCCACCAGAAATACTCATCTAGTTCTCAGGTCCTGAATTAAGCTTAAACATTAATTGTACTTGCTGCAATGTCACAAATAAATGCAGCAAGTTCCAAAACTGAATCTCTCCATGTTGAACCCAGTCCTGGCAGATGCTCGTGTTTTCCTGGAAGAGAAACAAAACTGGCAGAATGAGGCACAGGCTGGACTTTGTGTCTCTACACCCAGTAGTAGAACTGAACTGGTATATTTAGAAACGAACAGTGATGAGACACTGATCCAACTCCAGGATGCCCTGGTTCATAGTATCCCTCTCAGAGCAGTGATTCTAATATAGTACAAATACAGTACAATACAATTACCTGAGTCACCACAATATGACCATAATTTGATAGGCAAATGGGATACCGAAGGTATGGTAGTAAAACCAGTTGGTTTCCACACTGTTCATTTAGACAATTGCAAATAAGCTTTGCAAACATGCATAGTAAATGAATTTTTGCCATTGAATTCAGCAAGGATTTCACCTCATACTTTTTTAGTTTACCAGTCCAATGATCTAAATTTACTGACATGCTGCAGAGAGTAGGACTAAAGCAGCAGGTATATGCTCATTGCTTTAATTCATTTAGTGAGTCCAGGTATAATAGAGATTTTCTATTACAGCCAAGTCTTTGTGACAGAGGCAAAACAATCTTCCAGTAACACTAAATATTATTATCACTTTCGTTATCATGGCACATGGGAGCCTTAGCTGACAACTGGAACCTATCACAGACAAATACAAAAGACAGAGCAAGAAAGGAGTTTTCAGAATGCAGTATCTTCTATTTCAAGTGTCAGAGGTAGCCCTCAAAAAATTAAATCTGCAAGGAACATGAGAGACAAGTTTTGCCCGAGATCTGTTTCATATTCTTATTGGCATCATTCCCCAGGGGCAGGTAATTTTGAGTGCAATACGAAGTTGATACTATGCTGAGTATAATTATAATGAGGACTGATTAAGTTGGTAGCCAAAGTAGAGTAGCTTTATATCTGAGAGAGCATCATAAAAGAAAACCACATTAAAAGTTCTGGAAAAAAAACTACACACAGGGATTGACAACTAGTTCCCCAGTGAAATAACATCAAAGCTGATATATATTGTATGCAAAACAACCCACAAACAGAGAAATTATTCTAATTCTTTTAAGGTTTCCGTGTCAAAAACTTAAAATCTGAATACATTAGATGCTGCAAAAGAGAAGAAAGTATTGACAGCTGTAGCTTTTCCATGCAATTAAGTTCAACATGCCCCCTTTTTCAGTGGCTGTTGAACAACTATGTTTGCCTTTGGAATTTTCTTCTCATTTCCTCAGGAACATTTGGCAACAGAAACAATTCTGAAGAACTCTTTTCAGGAACTGATTCATCCCTGATTCTAGGGGAATTACAAGAGCTAACTGGTATCAGGGCTGATTAAGCCAGTCCACTGTTTGAAAGTATTTCCTCCTTTTGTTTTCTGTTTTTATTTCACATTTACCTGCAGTCCTTCTCTGGGTCTGACATCTTAATGTGTTTTGAATTTGTAACAGTAAATCCAGCTGGATGAAGTCACATGAAATCTGAACGTTTCGTATGTCCAAGTCCTGCTTCTTTGATAGGCAGAACTCACGGATCCAAATTTTTAATTGTTATTTCTACATCATGCTCACTTAAACTACCAAAGAAAGAAAAAATTGCCTGTACCCAGTGTTGGAAAGTGGAATAATCACACATGCTCTTGAGCCTAATTCTGTGATGGGCTGAAATAGTGGCCCCAAAGCAGCAGTGAACTTTTTAAGTACCTCCCTTTGTGTGGAGTCATTCTAATAACTGCAATTATAGATGCTAAACTTAATAGAATGATCCAAATGCTGAATTTAAAACATTTGCTTTGAAAAACCATCATTATCAGACCAGCATGCTCCAGGTCCAAAATCATTCTAGTCTAAATTATTAAATATAGGGGGAAGTTTCTTCCCATTTTAACTGTATGGCAGATATGGTACATGGCTGTAAAAATACAGCACTTTATAGGAACCCAGGACCAACCCAGGCAACTCTGTCATAAAAAACAATTTAAAAGTAGTTCATATTCTGTCTTAACACTACCAAAGCATTTTAGCCCGATTGCTTTATCACTGCACTGCAACAGTTTCTCTCCTAATTTCCAGCCTCACCATATTTGTAGTTTATCATGTCCACTCTGTCCAGCTTTTCTTTCCCTGATCTAATATTATCCTGAGTTATGAAGACCTTGGATAATGGCTGAATTTTTTAAGAAATACGCAAGAATGTATCTTCATGGTTTACCCAAAATGCAGAGGCTTTAATGAACAGGATATAGCCCCATGAAAAAAATCCCTGGGGCAGAAGGGATGCTAAGTATCACTGAACGGGGTATTACAGAGCTGATGTATAAATACAGCATCAAAAAGGGTAATGCTGTCTCGTGCAGCGAAATGATACCAACACAATTAGTTGGATGCTGTTTTTAGAGTTTACGGAATATGACCTCTGCATTTTTCATCTTCAAAGGTTACTCCTAATTAGCATCCAGTGATAACATGTTAGAGATGCTTCTTTAAAAGATATCACAGCTCTAGCAATGAGTACTGACATGGTATCTATCAAAGTCTCATGGTGCCTGCAATTCTGACAAAAGGCACTCCAAAGGACTGGCACGTATCACCTGATTTGCATTTTTGCATTTCATTATGCTCATAATTGCATACCACCACAGCAATTCTTCCCCACTATCTCAGAAAACATTATCAGCAGCGTCTGAAATAAATGCTTAAATGTCAACAATTGACGAGCGAGAAAAGCTGACCTTTGCAGGATCTCATTCTTCTGAGAATTGCCCTGGTATGACTCACTCCTTAACTTTCTGTTTGCGTTTGATAACACCAAAAGAACAGAGTTTCTGTACGGAATGGTTCTGTGTATTGGAAATAGAGGGGATGTCAGAGAGCTGTAAAAATGTGATCCATTTACAGCAGCAGTCAGCTGGGAGAGACTGAACGGTTGCAAAACCAACTCTTGAAGTCCCCAAAACGTTAAAGTGGACATTAACATTTACAATGGAATGTCTATGGAATTGCTATACCCACATCAGAATTAAAGGGAATTTATCCATGATTAATGTTACGCCGATGGACAAAACCATCTTTCTTCCACAAGAACTGTTTGACAACTATAAATCGTTCATCTAAACCCAAGGAAAACCATTCCCAGCCATCTTACATACACTGCAATATTGACTGGCCTTCACTAGCCTGAGTTAAAATTTTACCATCATTTGTGTTTCCACCATCATTTCATGGCTCCATTTACCTTGATTTGCATAGCAATTTTGGTGCACGCTTTATTTAAAAAAAAAAAAAAAGCAAAACCCCACTAATCAATTTTAGCTTAAAATAAATTACACCACCACAGAAATTGCTTCCACTGTCCAAAAATGCTAATCAATTTTGAAAATCTACATCATGGCTTGCATCCCAGATTTTTTCCATCCAATCCACATCAAAAAGAAATGATAGAAAATTATGTTCACATGTTCGACTGCTTGTTTGCTTGTTTTAGTTGAGGCATTGGTTATGCTTCAATGGCAAACTAATCGCCTGTTTGGAATCCCATCCAGTTTGTGTTCCTTTTTTTTAATGGCAGTGTGGAGATGCTGCAGAAGATTTCAACATGGTCCACAGTGAAAGATTTAGGTTCTCTAGCAGGAGAAATTTTTAACATCACTTTTAGATGTATTAGCAAAAAGAAAATTAAATTGTTTGTTTTGACCAGTACTGGATTCCTCTGTGGAAGGACCTCATTTCCCTGTATTAAGTGTGTTCTAATGAGGCAAAGAATACAACAGACCAGTGTAGGGGGAAAGAAAGCCTCTGAGGAGTGTCATTTTTTCCAAGGCCCACAAATCTAGAAGGAAAAAAATGCACCTCTTGTTCTCTGCAATTAAAAGCACCTTGCAGAGATTCCTTGTCACAGTCTATGAACTGGCCAATCTCAGTGCTCATATATAGGATATCATCCAAGGTGACTGAAAGGATTAGATCTGCAGGTAAATCCCTATGGGAGGTTTTTCTGTATGTTACCATGCAAATTTACCCTTAGAAATAACTGACAAAAATCACACTGGAGAAAATCCAAGATAGTTAACAAAAACATGCTCTAAGATTTCATTTATACATTCTATTCTGCACATTCTACAACAGATGAAAGAGAATTATTCTTCCAGAACAAAACACTGTGTTGCATCAAGTCCTGAGGAGCTTCCTAACTCATTGATTCACCTTGCTTGAACCACACATTTTTGCAATTATTGTAATAAATTACACAATGTCCAGATCTCTTTAAAGGCAGCTCAGGTGAAATAAGGATGCACTGTATGTTGTACCACCCTTTCCTTGTTTAAATAGGAAAAAAATAGATGGGAAAATAATAGCAATTGACTTGGATCTACCAACTATATCCATCATCCTTATGCACCTTGACAAATTTTAGTAGTACCAACCAGCATTTTCTAAAAAAACTCCCAATGTATTAGTTTTCCCAGTTTTGACATGTAAAACACCACTTCTAAAAAGCACTTCAACATGATTTCCATTTTAAAATCTCCAAGACCTCATTAAGATCACAGTCTTTGTTTCTGGCTATTGAGACAACTCAAATAAAGCCGAGACTCCTCATTATAAAATATTCTGCCAAATGATTTAAAACCAGGCATGAAAAACCTATCTATAAAAACAACTTCCCACATGGATATGATTAAAAACCAAGATGGAAGTGTTTCTTGCTGTCAATAACAACTTCTAGTAATGATAAAGATAGACCATTATAAATGGAATTAAAAAAAAATGGAGCATTCCCCAAATAAATTTTAAAAAAAGAAAATAAATTAATCCTTTATATGAAAAATAGCACTGGAATTATTTTAAGCAATTCTTAGGTTTATGTCCTTTTTGTCCAAAGTTGGAAAATGAATCTTTTTTTTATTATGGTGTGTTTACTATAAAAACATTTGTCACTGTTCTTCATTGAGAGATAAAATGCTGGAAATACACGGTGCACTTATTGGACAATTTAACATGCTCAGGTCAGGCACTCTGAGACTTCACAGTAGCACAACAAGAGCAGATATTTGAGATGCTCGAAATCCAGATTATGGCTTTCAGAAGACATGGTGTATTGTTCACCCAGGTTGAAAGCAGATGTATGTTTATATACTTTAATCTTGGCTCAGATGTGAGCTACCATGTTAACAATTTTGTTGCCCGGGCTGCCCTGGCTTGGGATTTAAATAAAAACAAATTACAGGTCTTAACAGTGATAGATGGACTTCTCTTACATTTGTGTAGAGTATTTTTGCCTTAAGATTAAAGGCTTACGCATTTATCTGCATAAACTAACCCCTGGAGTAGGGTACTGCTGACATTTTCCAAGAAAAATGAATATCCTAACTTATTCCAAAGAGAAGACTTGGTATTTGTATGGCCAGAGTGACCTTTGCAAGTGCCCTTTCAGATTAGGTGCACTACATGGAAAATTGTGCTCTTACAGTACTCCATAAATCATACCTACCAATTTTCTTTAAAGGGGTATGTAAATATCAGTGTACCAGGTGGGTAAACAACACTAACCTCGTACAAATGGCTTGAAAATTGAAGAAAAGCACCTTATTTTGCTGCTGAAATTGCTTTTGAAGCCCAGCATCGTGGCTTGGGTTGTAGAATGCATGAAATGATTTGTGCACTGGGAATAGAAAATGGGTTGATGATAACCACACTCGACACAGTTCCTATGTTTCTGAGTTCTTTCAATGATCAAAGATATCATTGCTGTATATTACTTTTCTTTGCCAATCCCAAATGCATGTGAATTTCAAGTGACACACACATTATCTGCATGTTTCCAAAATGGACAGACAGCTTTTTAGTTTGTATTTCTCATTTGAGCTAGTTAATCCTTCTGGTCCAGATCCAGCCTGAGTCTCCTTGCAATAGGTACGTAGCATTTCCATTTAATAAAACCAAGGCAGAGAAGTTCATGTGCAAAAGAAGAAAAAATTATGTGAAGTTACAGCCTTTGAAACTGTCAGAAGAGTTATTTGAATAAGTATGGAAGTGGGAAGATGTGTTAATTGTTGCTAAGCTGTAACAGGTAATAGAAAAGATTCTGGATCAAGAAAAAAGCCCTGGTTTTGGACACATCAGTAGGAGAACAAACAGACCATGAACATTAAAGCACCTGGGTGAAACTAAGAACCAACTTCAGATGTGAAACCAGTTTCAGTTTAACTCTTAACATTTGTGATTTCTATTCATTCTGAAAGTCTCATTTCTACAAATGTGGTGTCGTTGTGCTGCTTTTCCAACAACCTTCCAGGGATTTAGCACAAATATCTACAGAAAAATTTGGTAACTCATTTTGGAATGGACACGGTCAAAGTAAAAATTACAGTGTTCTCTACAGCATCTATAATCCCAGCCTTACCTTCAGGTACCTGAAGAAACCAACTATTTGATTTAGTGAAGAATTTCTTTGTTGACTATGAATCAGAGCTTATATAAATTTAAAGATATGATTTGTATTAAAAAACCTTCTATGTCCTACAATCTAAGAATCATAGAATTGTTTGGGTTAAAAGGAACCTTAAAGATCACTTGTGTCCACCCTCCTGCCATGGGCAGGGACAACTTCCACCTGGTATAACCAGGTCATTTCCATGTTTTTCCTCCTTCAAAGTGGTGGAGAAAGTAGTAGGGCAAACCTGCCGTTAGTCATCCTAAATACTTTTCTAATTATTTTTTAGCCCTAATTCACCTGTGTCAATAAATTAATTTGGGATCCTTCTTTATCATGATGAATGGCAACAGCGGGAACATACAGATTTACATTTCCAGAAATTTCCATTCATTTTGGCTTTATTTTTACTATAGAGATTGAGAGATTTCTGGAAGTCCTGGGTTCATTCAGCTTCAGTTGCATTTGTTGATGCTCAAACCCTCTATATGTGATCCAGATCAGCTCCTGGATAGTTCTCCTCTATGGACCTGAACAGTGGGATCACAACCATATTATAAGGAGTAGAAGATGGGAGCAGGAACAGGATGTGTGTTTCCTCCTCTTACCCACTAAATGATGTTGAAATAAGCAGACGAAAATCGTAATCAGCTATTTGGAAAGATGAAGTGTGAGTAAGGAATAAAAACCATAATCCATTCTTAGCATCTGCTTAAGAACATGCCTCAGAGTTATATGGTATATCAACATTCCCAGTGTCTTCCTTTAAAATCCTTAAATCAGCTCAGCTCAGAGTGCCTTTGGGGCATAAGGCAGAAGACAGAATTGCTCACAGGGAAGTATCTGAAGCACTTCTGAAAACAGATTTATTTTTCGCAAGGGGAAATAAACCAAACAGAGGGATATCATCTACCTCCCAAAGAAAAACAACACTGGAGGGAGAAGAGAGCTGCAAATGCTGTAACGCCAAGCTTGAAGCATTTCTGGTGGACTTGTTCTCACTGAGAAGGGAAAAGAGATCATGGTGGGGATGAGGGTAGTGTGTGAGGACATTCCCAGCCTATGGGCCTCTCAAAATACCAGTGTCTATATCACAGAGCTGCTTCCCACTGGTCCACCCAGTAACATTTTTCAGCAGGGAGAGTTTACAGAGGAGATCCAACAGCAAATCTGATGTATTTGAGGCAAGATTTAACAGCAGCTCCAACTACTCGTAACATTTGAAGTCACAGAAGGCCACACAAACACCCCAGGGACACAAACTGCCTTGTTGGGAATGTGCCACAGATTTATCAGCTGTTCTCATCTCCTTGCAGCCCCGACTTGGTGTGCTCAGCAGCACTCTGAACTTCCCAGAGCTTGCAGTTAGTTTGGGGAAACGGTGAGACTGGATTTCTGCTCTACAGCCAATATCTCCAAGGCATTTGCTTCCTGCTGTGATTCTGTTGGTTCTTTTCCTCTATTGCCCTTGATACTTTGCATTAGACAGGGTTAAAAATGCTCTGAGAGGAAGCTGTAATGCCACTAATGCACAGCATGGGAAAACTCTGGAAAGAATTCCATTGTGTCAGGGTTAACAGACAGAGTTGCCACAAATTAAGTCCTCCACTCCATCTAGAATATAAGGATGTAGAATTTATTTCCTTTATAATTAAATCAGAGACAAGCATATTTCAATGAGGGACAGCACAGCCCTATTTTGTTACGATAAAAGTACTTGATACACTTGAAGAAATTATTTAATCCTCAGAACCTTTTATTAATGGAAGTCTTGGTTTCTATGTGTTGCACTGATACTGATTTAAGACAAGACCAAGAATAATTAAATTCAATACAAAGACTCATGTTCCTATGTGGAAACTTGCACCCTCCAAGTGCAAGTTTCAGCTTCAGTTTTCTGCAAGAAAATTGCACTTCAGTTTTCTGCAAGAAAATTTCAGCTCCCTCCAAAGAGACTCCTTGTAACAGAGAAGTGAATTACCCTTAACTTCAAAAGTCATGAGGAAACACCTGTGAGAAACTCCACATTGTAAGAAAAAGAGATTTTCCTAAAACTGAGAGGTTTTTGAAAGTTCCCACCTTTTACAAACACATTGTGGGAGAAATTTTCAAAGGAACTTGTAGATTTTACTGAGACATGTCCAGCTATTGATAGACTTAGATTTACTCACAAGTTGTTGAGAGTTCCATGTGATTACTCTGAGGCATAAAAAGCAAGCAGGACACACACATGTACAGGCTCGAGACTGAAAACAACCCAGGACTCAGAGACAGGAAGAATATGAGTATTTTCAAGGTGACTTTTTCACTTTAGAAGTATTTTTTGAAGGCAGCACTGTGTTGCACAGAGTACAACACTGCTGAGGGTATGGAAAATGTGCTATTTTCTCCAGAGGGGACAGGAAATAAATATAATCTTATTGTTAGTTATCCATTTAAAACATCTTTGAGCTTAAGAGAAGCTGCATCATGCCAAGCTTTACAATTACACTCTATCTCCAATCTCCCCAGATCCCATCATTTAAGGTCTCATTCATTATCCTATTAGGTTGCCGCTGTTGGGAGGGAGAAAAGAGCTGCAAATGCCCTAAAACCAAGCTTGGAGCATTCAAGGCCTAATCCAGACAAGTCACTGATCCCACCATACCATAACAACACAACTGAAGCCTGAGTCTTGATTTCTCAAAATCACCAATTAGAACAGAATATCCGCTGGCAAAAATATCATCTTAAGATGTCTGTTCTACAAAAAACCTTGGTAGGATATAAATAATTTTCTGTTTACTGAAACCTCAAAACATCATATGACCTTGCATCTTCTTTCACAAGAGCTAGAAAAAATAAAAAAAACCATTTTATTTGACAGGCACTGCTAATAAATGAAAATGTTTTTAAATGTAAGCTCTAGCTATGTACCAATCACTGCCTAATCAGGGTTATGCTTTTCAAATTATATTGTGTCTTCTTTCACCTCCTGCCTATTACGTGAAATAAAAAGAGAAGTGCTTAGGCAAATCCTTGATCTGTTCACATATATTTTTAATATTAATATGTCAGAGCAGTGGCAATAATGATATTAGGCAAATGACGGAATTCTCCCCCCAGCTGGACATGTTAATTGAGAAGCCAAATTTTGGAGGCAAAGTTCACGTCTGTGCAGATGGCAGGACAATGCGGGATGGCAGCCCTAGGTCAGTGTCAATCCCAAACCCCACTCTAATGGCTCCCTTCTCTGCTTTCCCAACGTCAGCTGCTCCCTGGGCAGGGGGGGAACTTGGGCAAGTCTGGCTCTGCGGTTTTTCCCTGCCCTTGACTCTGGTGCACTAATTTCACACAGGGAAGATGCCCCTATGTGTGATAATAACAAAAAAAGAGAGGAATTTACGCTTCGAGGCACGAACGAGAGGGACATTTCCAGTATTTCCTTTAGAGCTGATGCAGCTGCATTAAACCCAACACCAGACCCTTGCTCTGGCAGGGCATCCTCTGAAGTTTGCTGACATCAAGGGCAACACATCCCCCTGAAAAATCCAGTCACCTCATATTTCCTTAGTTTAATAATATTTTTTGGGGTGGTGTTACTGTCTTTATTTGCATTTATATTGAGGTCACTTAGTATTTTGGGCAGGCTGGACAGATTTTAAGGTGCTTTATTCTACTTCAAGCATATAAAGGTATTTTGCCCTTGTCAAAAAACCCTGAATATTGATCATATTTATATAAGCATTATCTCCTTTAACGTGATCTGTGAATCAGAAGTTGAATGTATATACTCATATGTTTAGAGAGAAATAGATCTATACAGCATCACAAAAAGACTTTAATAGTTTCAGTTTCCTAATATAATTATTTATTATCTCTAATTAAAATGCGGAGCTTGGCTTTCTGTGTGAGAGTAGATGAAAAGCCTTTTTAATGAAAAGAGCAACTATGAGCTCTAAATTTCTTTATGGAAGAGATAACTTATGTAATCACTGGTAACCTTTTTCAAGAATATTATCTCACTGTTTATAAAACAATACCTTTTTACTTTAGAAATTCCCATTTACATATGAAAAAGAGCTTTATTTATTGATGCCTTTGACTGATGTGCATTCCTCTTTCAGGAATACCCTCTTTTTTCCATCTTACATATGCCAGAGAACCTACTTTCCTTATGGCATTACCTGCAGTGATATTTTAAAACAATTCTCTGCTTGAATTATCAGTAAGCACAAAATCAGTTTGTTCTTCAAATAAAATCATGTAATATATCCTTGGTTTATAATGTTATATTTCAAATGTTTTCTATTCTTATGGGTAAAAGAATGCAACCTTTAACCACCAGCAGCAGGTATGAGCAAAGGCAAAACCATTTTTGTTTTAATTTCTTATTGTAAGAAAATCTTTAACACATCCCACAACACACACACACAGACACATTTTCTGGTTTTATAAATAAATTAGCTACTTTATGCATCAAAATGATATAAGGAACAAAGCACTGGAAGTACATGTGAGTAAAACTTGCCCACATCTACATTAAAAATGAGTAATAAACTCATATAAACATTACTTCTTCAATTTTCATATTGAAAAATTCTCCCTTTAATTTCTGAATAAAGAGGGTTTTCTGTCATTGATGGGAGATATATTGAAATGATTCTTATAAAACATCTGAAAAATTTATGGATTACTATTTTTCTTGTATTTGTGTATCTTCTAACATACCTATGACCCAAATCTGACCCATCTGAAGCACTAACATCATTTTCTGATAAATGTACAGCAAACATGTGAAGTGAACTAGTTTTACAGTAATAAAATGCAAATACAGAGTATATCAGAGTGCAGATTCATGTGTGGCCAAATATCTTAAGGCTATTTCACAACCAAGTAAGGCTTGATTCCAAGCTCACTGCAGCCAAAGGGAAAACTTCCCCTAGTTCTACTGGGCTTTCAATCAAGCCCTTAACTATGTGTGTTTTTTCATGAAATAGAAAAAAGCATCATCTGTGGCATTGCCTGGTATGACTGAGGGCAGAAAATGAGATTGGTAATGCTGCATTTGTGTAAATCTGGGCAAAATCTGACCTTGCACACTGGCACGTCGGAAAAGAAGTGGGTAATGCATTTAACTGAACATCTCTGTTGTGCTGTAATCATCTGGTCTTGTGTTTCACTAATTAATGACTGTGTAAAGCAAAAGAATTCAAGTAAACATCATTTTTAAATCCATTTACTCTTTACAGTGCTTGCCTTGTAACTTTTACTGAATATTGATTGTCTTTTAACTTACCTCCTCTCTCAAACCAATCGTCGTAAGTAATTCCATTTCTTTTCGCCAGAAAAGAAGCCACCAGTTTTGCTTAAGGACATAGTCCAGGGCAGATTTTATGCAGACTCCCAGATATCTGACTGACATTTCTAGGCCTACTGTAAAGCCTCTCTGAATGCGAATACTTGTATACAAACAAATGACACATGTTTTCAAGTATATATATGTACATGTACTCCATGACATCTATCCAGCTGTTCCAGGTTTAATCTTACAACTAACCTAGTCAAGGAATGAAAGGCAATAATCCATGTAAATCAGTTTAAATTTGGACAGTCAATCTGAATAATCCCATACAGGAAAATATGTACATTGATCAAAGAAACAATTTATACTGGTTTATAGGCAGGAGATGAGGGTATACTAAGTTGCCTATAATTTAATTTGCAATATTGCTAGCTGGGCTTTATTCTATCTATTATTGAATAATAATTCAGATTCCACCACTTTTTGTGAGTGAAGTCTTTAAACAATATTCATAGCTGGTTTAGGGAGAATCCATGTGCTGGAGCTACTCATGAGTTAATCTCAGATGATGCAGGCTTATAAAATCAAACCACAAGAGCCAAAAGGCAATCCAAGGAAATGTGGGGAAATTCAGACCATTCTTTCAATTTGTAAATCAGATAACACACAGGCTTAACATTTGACATCATCAGATATTTTTCAGCCTTTTTTCTTCTGTTCCAGTTACTCTTAGCAACAGAGTTGAACATTAATGCAGTTTCTGCATTATTACCAATGGGAAATCCCTGGCATCAAAGGATTAATCTTAGTCTTTGTCTTGTTTTAGTAATAGGAAATAAATTTTACCTAGTCATTGTCCTAGTCAAGCCAAATAAAGAAACTGTATCTGCTGACAAGCCATTATTATCACAGTCAAATAGATTAGCATTGATTTACTGTAGGTGAGAGCTGCTGAAGAGTCCGTTCTGGATGTGCTCTGTAGCAGCATGATTATTTACTGTAAACCTACCTCCTGATTTTCTCCTTAGGCCAGTATTGTTATTATTAAAGCTAATTCACAGGGAATTATGGCAGCTCTCCTGGTCTACAGTCTTTGGTCAGAGACCTAAGCAGGTGTTTGCTTAATAATTTGGTCAAAGATCAGTGAGTGAAAGGTTAGGCCATAGAGGGGAAGAATGGAGAGGTCAGAGCACTTGCAGGAGGGGTCTGAGACTTGATCTTCCTGAGGCTGGGACGGTCGAACCTCAAGGTCACCCATTAGTGATCCTGCTTTAAAGGACTGCGAGATGTCGCCCATAAATTCACCACGCCAGCACCTTTAACCCTATTAATACTTTGACTACTGGAAATAAAAGCAAGGACCCAGAAGGAACCGGTCCATGGAGAATTATTCACAAAATGTCTGCGAGATTAAATTTATCTAATAAAGATACAACTCCTAATGCAGCTCTCCAAGGGAAAAAACTTTCCTTCACTTTACCCTTTTATAGAGGTTCATTAAATTCTCTATCAAGGTGGCAGATAGAGACCCTGCACATGCAACATGCGTGTACGTGATTCTAAATGAACATATATTTTACAAGAGGAGATTTTCTCCAAAAACTGAAGTGAAAATTAATGAAAGTAGAAACAAAGCTGAACCATCTCCTGTTGCCAAAAACCTGTCCATGTATGTGCAGTCAAAATTTTATAATGAACATCCAGAACTAGAGGCTGACACACACTGAGTAGTCACCCCCTTTTAGAAGCAGAAATGTTTTCTCCTTTTTTTAGTCAAAAACTATGTTTTGACAGTCAAGTATTTTTGCGTGTAGAAGTCTGGGATCACTAAACTGTAACTGCCAACTGGGAAAAATGATACTGTCTATTTAGGAGTTTCACCTCAGAAAGTAGTTCTTTCCTTCCACTTTCAAACTTCACTCGAAGCTGGAGAAGTTTGTACTTGCTGCATTAATCCTAAGTTACAGGGTTTCAAATATTTTTAACATCTGAGAAAAAAATAATTCAGTCTAGCTCAGAGTTTCAAGCCATTTCATATCAAAAATATGTGAAGCTGCTTAGTATCACCATACACCACAATTCATTTGGGGCTATCTCAAGACCCTGGAAGAGTTGTCTTTTGCTGTATCTGGCATCTTCTGGACTGCATGTGACCATAATGAATTTACATTATTAATCAAAATTGTCCTACAGATGTGCATAGTGTTCATCGGAATAAATAAATGTCCTCATTTATGAAGACAAGGTTACAATCTAGATCAGAGCCAGAAGAGTGTGCAGTGACTGTTCACAGAGAGGAGATATGAAGGAATGGCTGATGGAGGGACCTCTCAGCCATTTGAGAAATCAGGGAATTGGCCTCTAAAAGAAGTAACATCACAGGCCAGGTTAGGAAAATGTCCATTCATTAGGATTAGGATGTCCATGGGGCAATGAGACACTGAACTCCACTCCAGAGAGTTCCTAGGGGCTCCTGGCAAGTGGCTCCTTCCACTGCAGGATGAGGATACAGGGACCTACAGAACCTGAAGTACCACGAAAGGGAGCAGAAGGGTAGGAAGGGTGAGACATAAAGGAACCATCCACTTGAGATAAATGAAGACATCACAGCAGAGTAAAAAGAGATAACAACAGACAGTTAGGTGCAGAGTGCTAATTGGGAGTCTGAACTGAATCAGTGGCCCCAGCCCAGCAGTAATGAAATATTCATAGACAGCCACACAACACACTGGCAGTAAAGGACAGGTTACTTTTCTTTGCAGCAAAGAGAATTTTAGTGTATCACTGTCCCCTTGCGTTCCCTACCATCACAACTCTGAGGCTGTAGGAAGGAAAGGCATCCAACTGCTGTAAAGTTTGCTTTCTCCATGAAAATGCCATACTGGGCACCTTGGCTATCCAGGAATTAAATTATATCCCTCACAGAAGCCAACCACATAGGAAATCGAGACATTTTGAAACTTCACAGATAACTTCATTTAACCACCAGTCATCTTTTCTTTGACTTCTAGCAAATTTTAGTTTCCATGTCTTCCCATCTTATGAAATCTCTGCAAACATCTGAACAGAAAAATTTTTTTCATATGTGGGCAGGAGGGAGCACAGAGTTTCAATAGAAAAGTAACTCTGCTATTGATAAAAAATTCATGGATATTTCAAACTGAGAAACTAACCCTGACAGAGACTGTCATCTCTTATACAGCGTAAAGTGCCCACAATTCCCACAAAGATCAACAGGTTCTGGGCTCCATCCAGATTCCCTCAGATCTGAGCCCTTCATCCAGAATACTTGGCTTCAATTCATATCACTTGAACTCACATTGTTCAGATGAGCTTAAATCTTTGCACAAACTGTTTGCTCAATTGCACTGCATACCGTGCATGCTGCTGGGTGCACCTGTTTGTTTTGATAGCAAGCACAATAGGATATTTTGTGGGTTGAAACCATCCATTGTAACAAAACAGTCTTTTTTTAATTAAAAACAATTCTGGAAATGAAGACACAATAAGAATATGTAAGGGGAAAATCCTTTTATAACGATTGAAAACTAAAATGTGTCAAAATATTTTTTGAACCCTGCAAGTATTTTGGTGACACAAAGTCAGTTTTCGGAGAGGAGTTGTGTTTTAATGGGCATAAGCTTCTGTCTTTTAAATGATCTCTCAAAGATATTCTAAGTAAATCACTATTCTGTTTGAAAAATAAAGATAAAATAATTATTAAAGGGAACTGCATGCTTACTGTGTTCCGTGTTCTGCTTGCTAATTAGGAAGGAAATGCACTTAAAAAAAATCTGATCAGGAAATAATATTTCAAATCTACTTAATCAGTATGGATTGGAATCCATTCACAGAAAGCTGTATCTCAAAATACTTCTGCTTGTTGAGTTTTCATTAACTAAAATAAGAATAACATACATAAACTCTAAGCTGTAAGACAGACTGAAAATATTAATCTTTAATATGAAATCTTGCACTTTGAGTGTTGTTTTTATAACTGCCTGCAAGTAAATAGTACCTTTAGCCCCCAACCTTGCAGAGAACTCTACAGTGGGTCAGGTCAAAATACTAAGTACTGTAAGCTAATTATAACCATGAATAATTATTTTCCAGGAATAGTTTAATGCAGTTTGTATTACTGTAACACTGCACATTCAAATGTGAAATAAAAGTGAAAACAGAGAACATTATTCATGCAGAATGTTGTTGCAATAGATCATCTCCTCCTGTTCAGTGACAGTAGAACAGTCATTTGGACACTGGTGCGTATCACAAGCTCTTAAAATGGAAAACACCTTTGCAGGCATTGTCCAAGAGGGAATTATCAGTTCCCCTCTAGATTTCAGCCTATGCAAGCACAGTGAGCTCAGAAATCTTTGAAATGACACAGAAAAAATTATCTTAATGGTCACCACAGAGGTAAAATTAATTCAAGCTCAGAAAAGAACAGCTGAAGACCTTGACGAGCTCAGGAAGGAATTCTCCACGCCAGCCACACGCCAGTCGTTACGTGGTCTCCTGGCTCTGTAGGACAGAACTATTGGCTTCACATGACCTCTCACTGCATCAGGGAAGGTGGATTAGCCATAAACCTGGATAGATGTTGTTCTGTGGATCTGTGGCTTTCTTTGGAGGAGAGGAGATTGGTGTTTTCTTCCAGAAATCAGTGTCCTGCCCTACACAAAGGCAGTGCCCTTTTGCCCCCCTTGCATGTGGAGAGAGGGGATGCGAGCATGGTAAAATTCACTCCTGGGCAAGAGGCCAGAACATGGCCTGTGTACTATTAAGCCTTCAAAATAGGGTTTAAGTGGGACTTAAGTGGTGCATGAGCCTTTTGTTGGCTTTCTGCCCAGAAGTGAACTTTCCCCACCGAGAATATTACATGTTGTCCAAGCATTGTGTGCCATATATGGGTGCAATGTAATTCCCCTTTGTCACCCGGACAAAACACCCAGCACTGCTTAAACCCAGTTGTTCTAAATGGTCCTGCTGCACATAACACAACCCAAGTACTGCTAGCACAGGAAGAAAGTATGTCTTTATAGTGAAGGAAATTTAATTTTCTCAGGACTGCCATGCCAACATGGTAAACAGGAAGGGCCCTTGTTATAGAATGATGTGGTTTCTGGCATTTACTTGTAGAAAACAGCGTATTCTGCAGGTCTTTATTTTGAACTTACAAGAAGAATCTCATGTTCTGTGCTTATGTAGAATCCTTCATATTAAAATGTAGCTTGAAGTATTCCCACATTCTTCAGTGTGCTTGATTTTACACACATGAGTAACCTTACAGATTCAATAGAACTTCACAGGCAGTAGAAATAAATTAAAACACAGTCTATGTCTTTACAGGAGCCTGAAGTTGGTTGTACTTGCATTCCATAAGTGAAAGCTTCTCTCTTTTTATTTCTATTTCTGTTTGAGGCTTTTTTTTTGGTCTGGCATTAGAGCTGTTTCTTTCCTGATTGACTCATTTTCCTTTGAGAGTTGTTTAGATAGGTTACTGAGAAGGTTAGAAAAGACAAGAAACAAAGGTTTAATGACTTGCAAAATTATGCACAATACAAGAGGAAAACACACATCCTGAACATTTCCCAGCCTGATACTGTTTTAGCTGAAAAAAGCATGATGAGGAGGGAAGCAGAATTGGGAACAGAAACATGAGATGTCCTGGAAGGACTAATAAATCATAATTTGGTATTGTAAATTCTACTGGCAGCTCTTAAGAATGACCACAAGATATCTCTCTGATATCTAGAGAAGGGGTCCAGACGTGCTGACAGGTTTGTGTATACCAAACTGATTAACACTTTATATTATAAAGATGATTATTAGGGGATTTAAATTTGAGTTCCTGCACTGCTTTTACTTCGAAGTAAGCAGCTGTATTTTTTTTTTCTGATGATACTTTCTCTAAATGGCACGTGGAACCTGATGATTATCATTCATTTTTATTTAGTTAGCAGATGGCTTCCAGCAGCAATTCCTTAAAAGTTTCCTCATTTAGAAAATATGAAGTGGCTGGCCTAAGTTAAACCAATTAGTAACTTTCCTTTATCATTTTTGCAGGTGCTTTTTTCATTAGGAGATATCAATCAACAGCAGGGCAGTAAACATGCTAGTTCTGGTATTTGTGGAATGCTCAGATCATCAATTGAAGTACAAGCAGTTCAAATCTGAAATATTAGCAGTTCAAAAATCCATTAAGATCAGTATCAGACGAGTTGTTATAATACCCATACTGAAATGTGTTGCACAGAATCAGCGTGTGACACCTCGGAACTGAAAGAAAATATTTCCTGTCACTACAATGCTCATACAAAAACTCTAGATTGCATTCAGAGGCCAAGATAAAATGATTTTCACCTGGAAAAATGTTCCCTTTTAGTAATACCATCTCCATTAAAAGGGTTCAGCTTAGTTTCTTCAGCTATTCTGTATCTCCAGATATAGAAGGTAGAGAAAATGTTTCAGCATGAAGGTATTCTTCTGCAACACAACTGAAAAGTGATTCGTCTATTTCTTAAAAACAAATATTTGGCCTTATTTCTGGAACCAGGATCTTTCAAGAAGATACCAGTTTTAGTTTAAAAAATCCAAAGCCACATTATTTGAAATAATGGACATAATTCAGACTTTTACCTGCTCAAAATTAGTGAGATAGTGTTTCTGCAGAACTGTATCAGGTACCTTTACAGTCTGAAAATCCAACTGTCATCCAGCTGTTCAAATTACATGGGAGTGGAATGCAGTTGCTAGATCTTATATCAAGTAGAAAACAGAATAGTACTTATATTTTCTGAATTGATGATTATCAGAGAACAACAGAATCCTGATTCTGTAAAGCTACAGGTACTTACACTGTCAGGTAATGCTTCAACTCATAGGAACTGGGTCCTGGCAGGATCAGGCCAAACCAGACCATTTCACCAGAAATGTTGATGTAATAAATTTGTGTTTTGGAAATAAGCAGGTTAAAATGATAAATGTCAAATACTAGTAGTTCTTTTAAAAAGGCATCTCCCCTGACACTTCACCCTCATCCCTTGCTCTCCCCTCCACAGATGGCATTGAGGTGCACAGTGGAAGAAATTAAGATGATAGCGTGTTGACAGGAGCAAGGACACTCCAGTTTTCATCCCTGCAGGCAACAGAAATGACATCACATCTCCCCAAACTGACACATTAATAAATTTAGTATCACCTGAACTTTTCTGGAAAAGAGAGCCTTTTACACCAGCAAGTTATCTGGTGTCAGCAATAATAGGATTCTGTATCCTATCCTGCTCCATATATGATGGCAGAATTACCTTTTGGGCCCTAACAAGTTGACAGGGGTTCATTTTGCTTCCTCTTTTAATGACATCTTCTTTGCAGGTGAACTGCAGATGTAATGACTTCCTCTTTTGCTTCTGAATACTCCTGAAATGTCATCATGACCCAAGACATCTCAATCTGGCTTAATGCAAACGGGAAGCAAAGGGTTTTTAAAGGTGAAACTGATCTTGCTAATGAAGAAGTATCACTCTTCATCTGGACAGGGAGCACAAAGCTTGTTAGATCGAGCTAGGTGAATGTCACAGGTTAGAGTTCAAGCATAACACAGAATTGTGACTAAAGATGTTATCTTCCATTTGTGTAGACGTACAAAATCAAAACAAAGTAATATAAGTCTAAATCTAAGTATTTTGAAAGGACACAGTGAGATATGAAATAATCCTTTGCTGGAGAGATCTGCGTTTTAAGGACCTTAATCATGAAAAGTTCAAATATTTTTTTAAAAGAAGGCAATAAAGGTGTAAGAATATATGCCTGGGGTTTTTTTTTAAGAGAAGGAATAAACAGCAAAGGGAGATATTGGATGCTAGTGTAGCCCATTTATTTCTCCAAGTGGGAAAATTAATGCAAAACTATTGGATTTATTTGTTTAGCTTCACCATTTCAGATGGTAAAAATACATTCATTTCTAGCTTGTTTGGTACATATATATAGGTTGTATGTACATATATATACTTTTAATGCACAAGAGAGCAAGTTAGGAGGTTCAGGTAATGCCTGGGCTATTGTTCCATACCAGGGAAAGCAGCTTGTCCTTTGGACATATAGAAAGTTCCCTAAAGCCATTGGAAGCTTCTGGGCAAAAAACCCCAAAACCCAAACCACAGGCAAGAACCAACCACACACAGATCACCTTTGCTGACTTCGCCTCCCCACACTGCTTGCTCATCCCAACTTTTGTGGGAGATCACAGCCCTCCCACTGGGAATTCTGACTGGCTGTAGAAAGCATTAACTTTCAAAGCCTTTGCTGACTGTAGAGAAATGGTAGCGGTAGCAAAATTTAGCTCCCTTCTTTGCAGATATTTCCTACATGTTTAATTCATTTAATGTTTTGTTTACAGTCCAGATCCTGGTGATACTTTTCTATTTAAAGGAGCCTACTGTTTGCAGGATTGCAGGATATTTCAGATGGACACACTGTGTGAATGGGCCCAGATTGAAGCTGAAGCAGAAATTGTTCAATGATTCATCAAGAGAAAATAAAAAACAAAACCCGACTGGATTCAAACACTTGTCTGATTCAGGGAACATTTTAAAAACACCACATGAATATTTTAAGTGCCAAAACTAAAATGGAGATTTGAAAATAAAGGCTCAGATTTTTGAAGGAATATTTGCACCATTCATTCAATCTTCTTGTCTACTTAGAATTTAAAAATACTGGTTTTAATATGAAGGCATATTTAAAGTGATCTAAGTTTTTTCAGCATTTTTTCACAGAAAAAGCAGAATGTGTTTGCAATATATTTTGTTTAATACACACTGACTTAAAAGAGCTTTTCCATATTTACTCTCGCTTTCCCAAAGACGTTAAATGGAATTTCCTATTATGAAATATAAAATCAAACAAGAGAGGATGTAAAAAGACTGATTGTTTGTAGAAACAATATCTATGACTAAAGATGGTGAGCTCAGCCCCTGACTGATACCCATGAAGATCCTTAGCCAGAAGAATGTACATAAATTAAACTATATCATAGTAAATTTTACCCAAAACAACGAAGTCAGTGTTTACATTAAAAATAAAAAATTCATTGTGTATCAAAGCTGAATACTAAATGACTCAGATGAACAAAATGGAACAACTGGGGGTTATACTCCATAGCAGTGGGTCAACTTTGCAAAAACTATTCAGCAGAGTTCTCTAAAGGTCACCACAAAAGAGTATGACAGAGGAGAAAGAACAGTGGGTTCAACAATCAAAACTTAATTATGGAGCCCAGAAATCTGCTGGTACGGCCATGCCATCGAGATAAGAAACGGCTTAAAATATATCAGAACCTCATACAATTCCTTATTACGCAACTGGGAACAAAGAACAGCTTTTATGCAGCAGCAAAAACTTCCAGGCCATACATCATGCAGTGGGTTGATGCTGGAGAACAGCCTTTATTCATTCCAGATCAATGAGTGCTATAGAATGGATGATAAACTTGCATGTCGAACTCTAAAGTTGCTATTCAAGTTGCTTCAAGACAAAAAGCAAGTGGCTGAATACAAGATTTGGTTATCTAATACCCGATACAGCACAGAAAATGTGGTCCTTTCCTTCTCACATGTCTGAGGTAGAAAAATTGGCTAATGAGTTTAATCTACTTACCTCAAAAGAAAAAGTGAAGTATTTGCAAATAAGTTTAAACAAATTTTCAATTAAAAAAAATTATGAGTCGTGGCCTCTGTGTTATTTTAGGAAAAACAAGCAATTACACTTAGTTCTAACAGGTGGAATAATGACTTTTTCACCTGTCAACTGACAGCTTAAAATTCCCACACATGGAGCCCATTTCTGTTTCATCTTTTCTTTGAATTTCAGCTGCTTTGCTTTTCAATGCCTGTGCTTTGCTGGTGTCTCCTTTGTGTCTGAAACTCTCACACTGAGTTCCGCCTCTTTGGTGCTGGGCTTTCTTTTCACAGTGACATTTCAACATAAACAGTCAATATTCATTACCTCAAAGGAGACTTCCCTCCTATTGCTGACCAATTAAATACCAGCTGAGCTAGGCAGACAAAGGTAAAGAAGTTGGAACACAAGACTGGCTGGGGTATATTTCTTCTTCCCTTAACAGCGAAAAAATGGATTCAAAACAAAGAATTGACAATATTGGGAAAACTTGAAGCAGAGCAAAACAGTTTCTTCAGAAGTTATGCTCCTCCTTTTTATCTTGCATGTTCCTTCCTAGTGTTACTTAGTCTGTAGGAAGGAGCAAAAAAAATGCAGGGACAAAGAGAGATCACAGGTATTCCTCTGCAATCCCAACTTGGATGAAAAAGCAAGGATGCAACAAAAAATAACATCTAATATTTGATGCCAAGAGAAAGGGCTTTTCCCTTTTAATTCCTGAAATGTGAAGGAGAGTAAGATGTGTTTTCAGTGTTGTTGCATTACGTTCAGTTCAGCGAAGGCCGATTCACTCCACATTATGTAAGGTTCAGCTCTGAGAAGGAAAATGCCCACCTAAATAGATCATGAGCAAGGGCAAAAAGGTACACTAAACTTGTGGCTTAAGAGGACAGCCTGCTGTCAGACTGCCTGGAGGCTGATCAACCTCCTCCCCTTCCACAGAGTGGGAGGGGATGGGCATCAGTACCATTCACTGCCTCCCAAACACAGCCTTTAGGGGAAGGAGCAGTTCTACCCAGAGCACCGCAGTCCAGGCGCTCACGCAGCTTCACCTGCAAAGTGCAGGAGCACTCAATCATAAAAATACCCAGCTGAGAAGGATTCAGAAAGCTCACCCGAACTGCACACCCGCCTCAAGGCAGGAGCAGACACCTGAACTCCTCCTGACACATTTGTCTGACCTCTTGTTGAAAACCTGCAGCAACAGAGACTTGACTCCTCCCTTGGTGATCCGTGCCAGTGCTTAACAAGTTATCAAGTTCTTATTTCTGTCCAAAGCAGATCCTTTTTGCTATGAAGTAAGCCTGCAAAACCCCAAATTTGCACATACCCAAATGGAATGCAGATAAAAGATCAGAGGTGTTTTGGCCCACAGTATTTTTCAAACACCTTAGGCATATACAACAGGTGTTGGGTGATGACGTTATTTAGAGACCAATTTAAAAAAAAAAAATACAGCAATTTTTTATAAGCTGTAACAATGCAGAAACTTCAGCTGCTTGTCTTGGTAAATGTATCATTGGAACAACTTGCCAAAGAGGACAAAAGAGTTTGGGATATGAGGGTGCAAAGATCAGCACCAAATGTGATGCTAACGAAAACAAGTCTGAAATCAAAAGTCATAATGGTTGCTCAGTACAAGATCAGGCTGAATTGTCACTGTCTGAAATAGTGTTTTTAATGATATTAATTTTTTTGAAAAACACATAAACAATTCTTTTCCTTCTTGTAAAACAGGTTTCTATAGGACAAAAGGGCCCAATCCCACAGCCTGCCCTCAGTGGGAGGTTTGCTTAACCAAGAAATGCAATGTCAGGCTTTCTCAGAGGATAAAAAAACAATAAAAAGAATTGGTGTAAATGCTTTATGTAAAGGTAACAGCTTGAATCCCTGTAAGCATCCAGATGATTTTTACTTAAATGGATGTGACATTGCCAAGAAAGAAACTTTATCCTCATGAGAGATCTTTATTAGTCAGGGTACTTAACCCTAAAGATGAGGAGAATTTAATAATCACAGGGTTGTTTTCTCCCTCTTTCTTTCATTTGTGCAACCAGCAGCTAGAGGGCACAAAAGAATGCTTTTACCTTATGATCTATCATATAAAAGAGCTCTACAGACTGAATAAACAAAAAAAACCTAAACCTGTGCTAATATCATAGCATATTACATGTTCTGTTTAGGATCTTCATCCCTATTCTCTTTCACAAGAAGCACTAGCAATTCAGAGAGACAATGGCATGACAAGGCAGGGGACTCATCAAAGACCTTTGTCCCACTAAGAATATATATTTAAACCCAGAATGTAGCAGGTATTTCACACTGCACACACTCACTGTGAATATGGTCATCATTACTTGCCTTAACTGTTTTGCAAAGCTCTTTGTTTAAAACTAATATAAACACGTATTTAACCTCCTTCATTCTTACATCTTAAATATTAATGCTGGCTGTGATCCTGCATTAATAACAGCTATTATTTTTGCATTAATAAGGAGCTTACAAGAATAAACATGGAAGTCATAGTGCAGCCTTCCTGTCAATTAGAAAGAGAGTCAGTTGTAGTTTCAGAGTGCTTTATCTTATCATTTCACTCAGGACATTCCCAGGTTCACAGATCTGATCTGAACAGCTCCAGTGATAATAAACATGTAAGTACACAAAAAACCATCATGGCAAGAAAGCCACAAAGGAGGTTATCAGTGAGTTGCCAATTTTGGAATCTCTCACTTTGGAAAGAGCATTATCACCATAAATGAGGTCATTTATGTGGACAGTGTGAGCACAGAGCTTGACATTTTTCCACCAGAAATCCTCATAACCTCAGGAGGGGTCACATCTGTTGCTGCACAGTGAAACAGGGGGGACCTGAACAGCTACGTGTGGATGTGGATGTGTATGTATATCCATATACTTAAAAAGCAGAGCAAAACAAAGACCCTTCCCTTCACCCCTAATGAACTTCCCCAGCCCCTTAGGCTGAAATGACTTGGATCCGGATAGAGTACCATTTGCCAAATTGTAAATTGCCTACATTTATTTTGGGAGTGCACTAAACAGAGTGCTAATTGCCTTGTTTAGCACTTTCCCTTCTTTCATTTGCACTGGTGTAAAATCTTAGTAAATTAACTCAGGATTTTATTATGTAGGTAGCATTTGAACAACTGAATCAGTGAGAAAGCAGCATCAAAGGACTGATAAAAGAGGAGTTGACTCTACCCAGAATGCCATTTATATGTCCCTTGAATTAAAAAGGATGAAATTAACTTTTAATCCTTTTGCTTTTCATATAGCTGATCTTAACATAACATGTATTACTCAGTCATTTTATTTGCATTTACTCATCTTAAAATGTTAATAACTGTGGTTGCAAAGCTTACTGTATGGGAATGTGCAATCGCTTGTATTCATATACATAAGTGTGTACGATTCCTTAGTAATTTTTTTGAACTGCAGCCAAACACAGACTTGAGGCTTCTGTTTATTGTCAAAGAGAACACCCTGAAGAGCAATTCCCATCTAACTGTTCAGTGGGCTATGCAAAATTAGCTGGTGGTCTCACACTTGTACACAGCACCAACGGTATCTTATTTTTACATGAAGTCCAAAGAGAAAATGTGGCGAGGGGGGAGCAGGGAACAATCACCCTGTTTTCTCCACTACAATAATTGTCTTTCCAAGAGGGAAATGAGAAATATGTCATTTATTCCGGGACCATAATCAAAGATATTACATATACAAACAGGGTGTTTTAGGCTAAAACCTCTCACCAGCAAAATTTCCCCCTAAAAGCCATAGGCTGAGGATTTTAACGTGGTAGCCCCACTGCTCATGAACAAAACTTCATGACAAGAAAATTCAGACTGGAGACCTCCAAACCCATACTCAGTAAACCTGAGTTCCGTTCTGAACTCAGCTGCTGGAAAATTTAGATGGATTTCAAAAGCAAGGACTTATTTGGGATGTCCTACTAACCGAGCCTTAATTTTCCCAAGTTCAGAAAAGCCAGAACTTTTGCCTTTGAATGCAGCCGAAAGTCTCCTAAGTACAGAAATGATGGATAAAAGCCTGTTTGTTGCTGTCAGCAAAACACTGCGCTTGCCAAAATTTGATGTATTCTCTTCTTTCAGTTTGCTGTCCGTTCAAATCACGTATGTCCATACATGAGGAGCTCAAAATCATTTTTAAAAAAATTGTTTATTAATGTTAGAACAAATTTAATAAACTGTTTAAAAGAAATAAGATGACTTTTCCTGGCTTCTGATATGTATTTTTAAAGGCTACCTTACTGATTATTTTCCCCTCAGTACTTCTGATTGTAATGGGAACAGGAAACACAAAGCAACTTTAATATTAAAAGTCAGCAATTCCTGAATCCTTGGCTTTACATGTACCTTTGATTAAAGATTATGTAATTATTTTTAGGCATTCAAACCTCTATACACTAAGGTACCTTACAAGTCACAGAAAGGCGACTGCTTCAGAAATAGCTTTTTTAATTATATTTTTTAAGCTCAGTTTCCAGACCAACGTTCTTTGGGAGGGTTCCAGATAAGTATCTGAACTTCTGTATGCTTCTCCCAATCGAACCATCCAGCCATTTGATGTAACTATTATTATTTAACACCTGGCTGCACTGCTGTGAAGTGCAGTGTGAATAAAATATGATTTAGAGTGTGCTGGCAACTATTTGCCAACAAAACAAAAGAAATGTTTTCTAATGATTCTCTGCACATAAATTTATAATAGAGATCAGAAGTGACTCCTTACATTACAAAGGTGAAGGAAGCCATGCCAGATGTTTCCACATCCAGGATGGGGACCACATCTTCTTGCTGCAAGAGTTAGTAGGTAAGAAAAGAAGTGGGTTATGATTTATCTGTGCAAGAATATCATGGTTAATTAGGATGTGATATCCCTGTTACTGCTGAGGTTTTTTACATCACAGGTAATACACAGAACTCATTCAGGCACTAGAACTCCGTGATCTTCCCTGCTGATAACACAGGCAATGAAAATTCAAACTCTGTGTCGAGAAGTTTTTCATTATAATCTGAAAGTGTTGAATTTAAAGTACTGAGGAACAGACACAATGGGCCCTGGAGGGGATGTAGCCACCGACCACATAGAGCTCCAGTGGTTACAAGCACAGCCTTTCCTCAAGAAAGCGGCATAAATCTCGCAGAGATGAAGTTGGCTTTGTCAATTCAGTAAAGCAGTGAGCTACTGAACCCACTGAGAAGGGAAGAATATTCACTGCAGAAGGAGTATCTTAGACACAGGCTGAATAGCTCTGAAAAATGAGTACACAGGAGCCTAAGAAGAGGATTTTGGTTTTAACCACTGTTTGACCACTTTGGCCTTACAGTTTCAAGAATATTTTAATGAATTCATCTAATACTGAAAAAGAAATAGAAACAAACAGGTGCTTTCAGGTGCTTTCAAGTGCTTTGAACTTCAGTATTTACTGACATGGAAAAAAATAATGTGGCAGAAAAAATACACAGAGGGGAACTTCTCTGTGGATATATAGAGAGTTTTAGGTTCTAACATAGTCACTGATCTCAGGCAAAATGAAAATGATAAAGAATCTCCACCAAAAACTTTCATGCAGAGGCACTGGTCACCATTAATATTTTAAGCAAATCCTGCCCATCTTCACTTTGTAACAGAAGATCATTCGCTAAAAATATATATATTATTGCAGTTAGAAAATGCAAATAACTTTACAAGTCTATCAATATAGCTCCTTCTCTGCAATAATTTATACTTTATAAGACCAATAAGATTTTCTTAAAAGACATAGTCTTCAAAATAGAAACACGATGGTTACACTAATAAAATAAAACTAGCCCCGTCCAGGTATCTTCCAGGAACAAATTCGGATATTCCTTCCTTCATTAAGACTTTTAAACAAAACTAGTGTAATCTGGATCTGCATGGAAAATAATTTTTGTTTAAATGGTTAAAAGTGTGATTAAGTCATGAACTAGCAATGAAATGTTATAATATAAAATCGTAAGAACCTGAGATGTGTACGTCTGAGAGAAAATAATAAATACAGCTACTCCAGTTTCATCAACTTTTTGAGGATGGTAGAGGATATAGTAGTAACTCAGTGGAAAGTGACTGCATAGTGGCTATTTTGCTCATCTGGATTTTTAGGAGCATATTTTCTGTCCTGCCACTTCCTTTCTATTTGCCCCCTGCCCTTATTCAGCTTCATTCAACTGTTTTAACTCATTCAAATTATTGGGATATCTGGAAAATAAAGCACCAGCCTTTAATCAGTCTTAGTACTTGTGATGCTCAGTCAGCAGGGCTTTGAAATAACTCTGCTGCATCTTTTTCTTCAAAAAACCCAAGAACCCAGTGCTATCTTTTTAAATGCCAGGGACAGTTTTGTTTAAACCAGGCACAAGACCAACGAACTCTTTCAGATGAAAACAAACTCAGAAAAATTGAAGAACACAGAAGACTGAATGAAAAACTGGGCAAAATTCTCTTGTGTCCTAACAAAGTGGGTCCTTTCCCTCAGGCTTGCTCTTGGATCAGCAGCTCAGTGACTTTCTAAATGTTGACAGGCTGTGCACAGTCTCCTGGCTCCCTTGGAAGCACTGGGCATTCCCTGCCAGAGCCCTGCCTACTCCCTGGCCTCAGCAGCACCGTGGCCTCAGCCCTCGCTCCAGGGTCCCTTTTCCCCTAACTCGTCTTCTGTGATCATGCTCAGATGCTCTGGAGGAAGGAGCAATCTCCCGTGGCTCCAGAGGGCTGATGCAGAGGACAGCAGTCAGGAGAAGTTCAACATCTACGGGAGCCTCCTGGGCTGTGCACACATACTGCCTTACACATCTTAAACTGCAAATAATAAAATGCAGTACCTCCAGGATATTATTTCATAAATTATAATCCTAAAGTGATTCCACTTCAGTTTTCCAAGTCTGCCGGAAAGCGGCCTTCCTCCAGGGACCTGCTGGAAATCCTGCCTTGACCTGGATCCCAAGGGAGGCTGGAGGGTGACCTCAGCAGAGTCTGGGCTCCCCTCACTGCTTCCATCAGTACAGCTCTCACAGAACAAAACCACCTATGAGAGCAAGCCCCACATTGCCTCCATGCACTACTGCCACACAAAATAGGACTATTTTTCACCTACAGAACTCTTCACTTGAAAACTGCACTATATTATTTGAGAGCATTGGTAAAATACAGCTCCATATGATTTGCCATATTTCACACCTGTAAATAATAGGACAAATCTTAAATTATTTATCCAGTGCTAGAGACAGATTAGTGACAGAAAACCAGAGGCATCCATAGGTCTTTACACCCATTTCTGATCCTCCAGCAGCAACCACAGGTCCCCCCTGGGTAAGCCTTAGCAGCACTGGATGTCAGCCACAAACAATGGCAGCACCAAGGGGAAATGGTTAACAAAGGTTTGATATTTCATTTCGGGGGGCAGGAAAATTAAATCTGCAGTTTGTGACTCTTAGGAAATTAAGTCTCTATTAGGAAAGGGTTAAAGACAGATTATGTAAATAAGGATATTGTTATTTCTCCCATATGTAGCATTGTGGAGTGAAGACTGCTTTCTCTCCCTGCCTGTTTTTTTCTTTTTTTTTTTTTTTTAGTTTTTCTTTTCCACAAATTGAGAGATTAACCTGGTCTCAATTGAAATGGCAGCCCATATCATACCTTCCCTTGATCTCACAGCATGGCTAATAACAGCTGGGGCCTACCAAGCAGGCTTCTTTATTTTTCCTTTATTGTTCCAGGCCACACAACCGTGAACCTTCAGCATGTTATGTACTTAAGCATGGTCAGGTTGATGTCATTATTTTCTTATTGTTGTGGAGCTCCCTGGGTGTTTGCCCATATTCATAGAGAGGGGCTTGTGTGCTCTTTGTAGGTTAACCTTTTAAAAAGGAGATGCTCGCCCACTTGCAAATGTAGCCCAGGGCTGTGACATTGCACTGGCCGATTGGTACGCTTCAAAACACATATTAGCACCGCTTGTGCTATTTCATCTTTCTTTTTAATTTTAGCCCAGTCTTGTTAGATAAATCTTATCTGCGCCACAAGTAAATGCTTGATAGAGCACATTTTTAAAGCCTTTAGAAGGAGGGGGAGAGAAAAAAAAAGTGTGGTTTGTCTGGGTCACTGTGTGCTTTGTCTAAGTCTAGGCAGAACTATTTGCCAGTTTATCTGTCCGCTGTCCCTCCATCCATCTCACCAGCCGCCTCGCAGCAAACAAGCCACAAGCATTAATGCTGAATTGTGAGAGCTACAGGGAAAAGTGCTTCTCTGCATGAACCCCAGCCACAGCCAGCTTTTACAATCCTATAAAAATCGGTCTACTTGCTATCAGTTCAGCCTGGGAAGCAAGCACAGCTCTCAATTGCCTCCAGCTTTGATGTAAGCGCCCCACAATATTTCCGTTTTAACTATAGAGGAGAGAAGACACCTATAAAAATATTAATTAGCTCCAGTTGACACCAGATGCAGCTAACATACTGTGCACCAGCTCCAAAATACTGGAGCTTTTATTAGGTAAGCTAATGTTTATTAGGATCATTAAAGTCTGAGTCATAAAAGGCTGAGCATAAGAAAGATGTTCCAGGTATTATTTCTACTACCTATCAAATATAAGTTTGTTAAATCGTACTTCCAATGTTAATTATTTTGGAATTCATTTTGCAAATACAGGCTTTCAAAGAATTTGGCAAGGTTTTTTCAGGCGCTCAGCAGGCCAAAATGGAAGTGAAGGGGTGTTTTTTCCTTTCCTCCCTCTTACCTCCACTGGTTTCAGTGAATTTTGGCCTTGTAACTTTTAAATGAAGCAGATACAAACAGCAGCAGAGATTACAGGCTTAATGTCTGAATTATTTCAGTAGTGTCAATTATAATAATGATAGTCCTGCCACCAGTGTATCCTTTGCTGCATTTTCTTTTGTAGACTGGTTGATCCTTTGCTTTTTCAGCCTGGGAGGTCAGGAAGGTGAGTGGTACAGCCAGGCAGCCAGCAGCCTTATGTATCTGGGTCACCTCAGTGCCCCCAAGGTGTGCCTGAAGTTACTGGTGTGATGGGAAGCACAAGGCCACCTGTGCCCCAGTGCACGAGGATCGGGTTTAGAGTCATCACCACTCTGGATGCACAACTTGCCCGTTCCGTAAAACCTGTGCCACTCAGGCAGGAGGAGAAACAAAATGATGCTGAGATTTTACAGGATGGAGCACAGTGGGTTCCACATCCACAATGACACCTCTGGAACTTGTGTCTTTACCAGCTACAACCAGGACTGTCCACTTAATGCTCCTTTCAATCACTGTAGAAAAGACAAACAACAAACAGACCTCATTTTTTCTTAATTTTTGAGGTTCGTATTTACAACAGAGTTCTGATTGCATAAGCCACTAGATGTGCCTCTGTCTAAGCATAAGGATATGTGGTCTGAATCCCTTGCACATGACCACAGGGTTTTGCACGGATCATGGCTTTACTCTTCAGACTGGAGTTTCTTGAGACAAATAGAGCCAATCAGTTCTCTCTCTTACGTCTGTAAGGAAAGAATTGAATATGAGCCACTCCATTCATGTATACAAACCTCCCTGGACAACCTGGCTTACTCTGGAGTGGAACTAGGAAAGCCAACACTCAAAAGTTGGAATGGTCATGGGGTTTGATCCTGATGGAAGTCTCAAATCCCAGTGAAGATGGAAACAGCACTGAACTGTCACTGTGGGTCCCCCTTTCTCATTTTTAGGCTTTATTTTTATTATCAAAAGCCCTTGGTTAGTCTACAAGACAATAATCCGTAATACACTGAATTAATTTTTCTCTGACACATTGTACCTTAGTAATTTCTCCTCTGCAGTGCAAGTAAATTTAATGTTCAGGTAAAACGGTTATTTTCTCTTGACACTAATGCTGAATAATTCCTTCTATAATGAGACATTCCAAGTAACTGTTTTAATTCTCCAAAATGTGTGGAAACTTGTGTGTATAAATATAAATGTATAGGTATATACGAATATATATGCCTCACTGAAATGCAAATGTGTCAGGCTTATCCTTACTTCAACTTTGTTTAAGCAAATTTATAATGAGAATCATAAATGAATAAAATTAAAATAAAAATAACAACTCTCCCGTATCTATTTTAGTGGTGTAGTTGTAGAGAATGACACATTGGTTTTGGACTACAGCAATGAACTTCGAATTCATTAAAAACTCAACAGTCTAATCTTTTATTATCTTACACAAGATATCCCCTGAATAGATCTTCTGTACACTTAAAATACCCCATCTAACTGAAGCCCAGTTTTCAAAACTATTTTCCCAGATCAGCACAGCTCAGTTATGCAAAACAGCAAGTTACACCACCATATGTATTTTGACTGAGACCCTTTCAGGACGTTTTTATGCCAAAATCCAGGATCACATTGCTGGGTGCAGGAAACCCCCAAAAATTAAGTAAACCTGTAGAAAAAAGGAAGGATTTAGTCCAAAACCTTTCCTCCATGTCAGTATTGTAAATTTTTTGTCATTTTTGTGGACCAAAAGAGATGTCAATTTTTACTGACAAATTTCCAGAGTCTCTTTTCAAACCCTTTGGTCCTATCAAAACCCAAGAAACAACAATATTGCCAGAAGACACTATTTACTAGGAACCATGGGCAGCTACCATTTGGAAAATATGACTTGAGCAAGATGTCCTTTCAGATAGCACTGTGCTCTGTCTCTGGTTCCATCAGGTCTTTGCATATTTTAAATGAAATTTAGAAATATGCTTATGCTTTTTATTTTTTTTTTTTTTTTAAGATCTGATTTTCTTATCTGAACTCTTTTAACAAAGGTATTATGCTAAGTATAAAAGCTGTCCAATTTTTTCCAACCTTTTGCTTCTCTCTAAACCACAGTCATTTTGTTAGACATTGAAAATGTCTTGATTTAGTTGTCTTGCTATTTTGGGCCTGTCCTGCCCCCTGCAGTGGTAATAAGGATGGGGCTTCCTGCTGGGTCCTGAAGAATACCATTTCACGGCCGCCACATAGCTGGCGGCTTTTATTTATGGAGCCAAGAAAATGAATGGGTATTAGTGTCCAAACATTTCAACATGCTCCTGTGGCCATGCACAAAAGGGACTGATTTGCAGCAAATTTCCACTTATTTTCCAAAAGTATTTACCTTGCAGAAGCTTGGCTGATCGCTATAATGGCATAGCAGAGGCGAAAAATGACCATTTCAGAACCCAATTTTTATATATGTTTCTGAACCTTAAAAGTGCTGTACTTCTTCTGAATAAAGATAATACTCTTGGTTGCTAGGCTTTTATGGATATGTGGCTAATGCCAGCCCTTTTTTCACGTGTGTCTTTACAGCAGATGAAATAGGCACTACCTAAAAGCAAGAAGCTTACTCTGCAATGGGGACTGCACAGGTGAAAGCTCTTGCGAAAGACAAAACTTCTTTTGAGCCCTGCAAATGGCAGCGTGGCACCTCCAAGAGGGGTTTCCAACACCTGTACTTGTACCTGCTGGGGACAGCACAGGGTGTATTTGATAACTTTTCCAAAACTACCCCTGTGAATTTTGGGAAGGACTTTCAACTGGTACTTCACTAGGTAACTGCACAACACCTGCACCATGACGCTATCCCGAAAAAATGCAGATCTTGACCAGGTTACGATACCAACAAAAACTGGTGAGAGCCACGCGTGCCCTTTAAATCACTGAAATGTAATAACCATATGAGGCTGTTAAGATACACTTGCTGAAAGTTCTGTCCAGACTCTGCAAAGTTCAGGAATGCAAATCAAAATCTTGTGCTTGTGTCTTCTTAAGCAGTTCCAGATGAGCTTTGTGGCAGCAAACTTTTAGGGCAGTCAGCATGTGGGTGTTAGATGATAGAAAGGCTTAGTTAGATAAAATGAAAACTCTTCTTAGTTCTGCAGGTGTCTGCAGGTACCCAATTTCAGGTGCAATTCCATGTATACACATGCACAGGTGGAGACTGCATGCTTGAAGGTCCCCACAATAATATTTATAGGAAGCCACAACAGAAAGAAAAACTGGATTACTTGTACTATAACATCATTTCTTGGAAGTTCTCAGCAGGTAAGTTGTGAAGTCTGGGTAATAGAATCACACCACTACAGTAGCTGCTATACAAGTTTATGCAGGTCACCAGATATTGCAGGCTGCAACCCCTTTCAAAAGAAACAATACAGGAAAGAAAGACTTGTCCATGGCAATATCTTTGTGATACTCTTTCCATTTTATATATTTTAATTGAGATATTATTCTAAATATAAACCATATTACTACTGTGTGGTTATCTCATCTGCATTAAATGCAAAACTATCACAAACTATTTTCTAATTGATTAGCTGAATGTTATTATCTGTATTTTTTGCCTTTTTTCCTGGAAAGTCATCTGGCAATTATAATAACACTCCTCATTTAGCTCCTGGTCTTCAGTGCACCTCTTTTTCTCCTAAAATCAGTTTATATAAACAACAATACTAAAACAAGAGTTCTATTTGACCACAGTGTTTGAATACCTTGCAGAGTAAATAGACCCATAAGGAAAAATATCTGAAATCCTGTATGTGCAGCAACCCATCTGGAGCTGCTTCATAGCTGCAGCACTTGCTCCCTACTCTAATGTTTCCTATTCAGATTCATTCTAGTCAGAGCCTCCATCTCCTAAATCTATTCTCAGTCAGGCAATCTCAAAGAAACAGCACACAACATGGGTAAATCCTCTGCAAGGAACAACTCTACCTCCTCCTGTTATTCCACATTCAACTGCTGGTATCAGTTTCACTATATATGTGAAAAAGAGATGGGGAAATGGAGTGGTGGAATAGAGAGCAGGTAAATAATCTCATCTGTTTCAACATCTTTCAAACTATTCATGAGGCACAGCAAGAGAAAGAGCAATGGATAGTTGAGAGATGCTCTTTCCTTTTCCTGCTCCCTAGAGTTTTATGAGATTTTGCTCCTCTTCACATTGCACAGCAGAACACACCATGCACCAGAACAGCACAGGAAAGGAATAAATAAAAGGTGCAGCTGGAGGAATATCTACAAGCCTCTCAGAAAGGAAAATCCCTTTCAGTGTGCCTCAGCTTCTCCCATTGGAGAATGGATATAGTAAGGTTCCCAACAGAGTGTTGTGAGTGTTTGCTACGAATTCTGGAGGTGCAGGGTAATTTTAAAATTTCCACTCAGCTTCTGATGAAACTGTAGGTCTGTATGATACTTAATGAAAACCTTAGAACACCCTTAGAAACTACAAATTACTGCACAGCTAATGTAACAATTTAATTTTCCGAAGCAATCAAGGCCAATCAAATACCAGACATAACAGACCTGTTTTAGAACAAACCATAATTTTAAACATTTTAAAAATAAGAATATGCCATTAGTCTCCCTACCTTGCAACAGTGCAATTAAGACCATGAATTGGTGAATTATTGTATTTTATCCTGGTTAAGAATAAGCTGTCCTGAAAACTCTCATAAAAAGTAGTGTGTATCAAAACTTATTCTTCCCACTATGACTTGATTTCATTCTGTTGACATGAAGCAGGCAAACTTTAACAAAAATGAATACCTTTTTTTCTCTTTTGTTCCCTTTCTTAGTGTATCTTGGTCTATCAATGATTGAGAAAGTCTATCAAATCCTGCTTGAGGTCTTTTTTTCAATCATTAGAAGTGACTCATCCTCAAACCCCCAATTATTATAAAGGTTTCATCTCGTCAGGATAGCGAAAAAAAGAAGAAAAAAAAAATAAAGAGAGAGAGAAAGCAACAAATTTTGCTTTTTTTTTCCTGAGGTTAAGAATTACCTTTATCAAACAATGGCTTTGCATGTTACGGCATTAATTTTGCAGTAAATTATAGTGCAGGTAGGTGGAATTGCTCACATTGCTTGACCACGGTGTCTGACCCAGCCAGACCTCTGATTGATGGATAGTTTTTCATTTTCTACTACTAGTTCTATCAGACAGAATCGAAAAACTGGGTGAAAAAGATCCTATTTCATGTAATAGTATTTTGTTATATATCATTAGCACTTAATTCTGTCACCAGTGCCATGTCTGTGTTAACTAGGCCTTTCAACTTAATCCCTTCACACCTCAGTCTGACATACAAGGATGTTAGGAGGTTATGCTGGGAGAAAATTAGAAGGGCCAAAGCCCAATGTGAACTTAGTGTGGCTACTGCTGTAAAAGACAACAAAAAATGTTTCTATAAATATACTGGCAACAAAAGAAGGGCTAAAGAGAATCCCCATCCTTCAGTGGATGCAGGAGAAAAACAAAGCGACAAAGGATGAGGAAAAGACTGAAGTACTTCTTTGCCTTATTCTTTAATAGTAAGACCATTTGTTCTCTAGGTATCCAGTCTCTTGAGCTGGGACAGGGAGGACGGGGAACAAAATGAAGGCCCCATAATCCAAGGAAAAATGATCAGCGACCTGCAACACTTCTTAGACACACAGAGGTCTGGATGGGATCCANGGATGAGGAAAAGACTGAAGTACTTCTTTGCCTTAGTCTTTAATAGTAAGACCATTTGTTCTCTAGGTATCCAGTCTCTTGAGCTGGAGGACAGGGAACAAAATGAAGGCCCCATAATCCAAGGAAAAATGATCAGCGACCTGCAACACTTCTTAGACACACAGAGGTCTGGATGGGATCCACCCAAGGGTACTGAGGGAGCTGGTGCAAGTGCTCACCAAGCCATTTTCATCATTTCCCAGCAGTCCTGGCTCACTGGGGAGGTCCCAGCTGACATGAAGATGTAGTGGACGTGGCAGTGTTGCATTAACAGCTGGACTCAATGATCTTAAAGGTTTTTTCCAATCTAAGCAGTTCCATGATTCATCTTGGACAACTGATGAACTAAAACTCTTGGTACCAATCCAGGAAATGGTTCAGAGACCACTGCTACATTGTGACTTGGTCCAGAACCTACAAGGAGATCTCTCTCACAAAATCGAAAATGTGGTTAGAGCACGATTCGAGCTACCTTTGATATAAGTTCCTTAAGTATCAGTCCCAGTGCATTCTCAATTGACTGAGTATGAGCCCATGAAACTCTGGCTGCTCACCTGAGTAACAACTGCATATTGAAGTTCGTGCGGCCGCTACTCCAGTACTGTTATCCAACGTACTTGCATTCGTTCAGACACATTCACTCAGGTGTAGTATTACACCTCTTTATGGCTGCAGAGAAGTTCAGGCTTGTTCAGGACCTCTTTTCACCACGGCTTCCACCTCTTGGTGAACTTTATGTCTCTACATTGTTCTGTAAGTCCAAGCTTGCCTTATAAGCACAACTGTTAAGGAAATGGTGTACACAGGCTGTTTTACACACTGGGCAATCATGAGAATGAAACTCACTTTAATGCAAGCAGGTCTCATGTTAAGGGTTTACCAGTGACTTAGATGAAACCTTTGTCCTTTTGCAGGTGTTTTTAACAGAGTTGAATATAAGGCAAGATAGACGAAGGGTAAACTATTCAATGAGTTTGCTTTGCTTTGCAGCTGCAGCTTTATTATTGCCAATCTTACTACTTGAAAGGGGAGATAGAGGCAGTAACTAATAAACTGAAAAGAGCGCACAGCTCTGGCAGCAGGAATTTCAGTGGGTGGCAAAGCTGATCAAAAGATAGTGAATAGATTTGTGAAACTTTAAATGTTCTATGTCAAAGGACTCAAAACTTACCAATTTTTCGTCTTTGTCAACATTTCCATGACTTAATTAGAACCACAAAGTACATGTAAGAAACACTTATGTTCTGCAGAAAACTATATTTCTTGTACTGTAGTTTTACACATGCATAGTACAGAACAATTTTTCACACATTTAAACTACCAGATCATGCTTGCAGGGTGGTAATAATTACTTAGATTATTCCCAGTGCATGGTATATCCTCTCACATTAGTCTGCCAAATCATCCCAGAGACATTTCTGATTTTAACTTTTCTCCCAAAGTTTTTCCCTCAAGAAGCAAATTAACAACATTGTTTTCTTTGGTAGAAGTTTCGTTATTCTCAGAACCAGAGTTCATGGAAGAGGCAATGATCAATCAAATGACCTGATTACAGGATATATTTGGGGCCCTAATATGTGAGTTTTTATATTTCATGCTACAACAGCATTTAACCATGTTTTGCATATGTTTTTGCTTTCCACCCAAGGACTATTGTTATGGTGTCTCTTTGTCCCCTTCTGACACACAGCAATATATGTTATTTGAATGACAAGTTCTTTGAGACACAAACTGGATATTCCTTAACTAAGCAACGATGTATTTAGTAGAAACACGACGTAGGTAGCAGGCGGAATCTGGTGTCATAGGGACATATTTTTTCACCCTTCTCCCTACGGAAGTATCTGCTTAATTTTGAAGATTCTCTTTCTGACTTTTATCCTAAGTGAACCTTCTTATTGGGTTTGATTTTTCCTTTGTTCTTGGGTTGGTTTTGTAGTTAATGGTTCTTTCAACACCTGGTATCTGCCATGAATCTTTAGTCTGAACCAAAGATACATTGCAACTGCCTTACCTCAGCCACACTGAATGTATACTCAGAGACATTCCATTGGTTCCATTGGCATCCGTCCATATGTGCACAACTGTAAATGACATGAAAAAAATCTGGCTTCTCATATGAAAAAGGCTATTTATGCACTTTCACAAAGGACAAAAGTCTTATAACTTTGGGTCTACACAGAAATGAGACACAAATATGTTAGTGAAAAGCCCCAAGTTTTCTAAATGTAGATGAGCACAGATTAAGAAAGCAGTAATTAATTTCCTTTGACCTCAAGCTGAAATTCCTTTCTAAAGCTGTCATAAAGAGAAAGAGGCCAGAGAGAAGAAGTGAAACTGTGTAACAATGCAATTAAACCCTTGTAATGAGGTCAGTCATTGGACTTGTTGCAACTGATATCATTATAGCAATGAGGAGGCATTATACGATGGCCTGATTTTTACAAGATTCATTTTTTTCTTTAACTCTTTAACAGTCAGATATATATTCTGTAGCATTATAAAATAATTGTTGTTAATGACTAGAAGAACAGGCACAAGCTCTACTGTCTTACTAACACTGTTTCTTAAGTTCTTGCTTTGGATGCACAGAAAAACTCCATGACAGTGGAACATGGGACAACTTTGATGGAGGCAACCTTCCACTCAGACTCTGTGTTGTATTTGCTGTTGGATCTTCCTCCCAGAAGGAAAATCCACTCCCTTTCACAATGAGAGAGAGAGTAACTTCCAGCAATCTGCTGACAGCTGGTGAAGGGGAATATTTGACTCATGTGGGAGTTGTAGTGCTCAAGGAAACATGAGCCGACCTGTAGGACTAACCTGAATCCAAAAGAATCCCAAGTAGTCTCGATCTCACTTGAAACTTGTTGATTCATTGTGTGTTCTGAGAAAAGAATCTGCTCTGCTGGAAGAGTATTCATCGGTTTCATGTGTTCTGCAAGCAGATGTTTCGATTGGTTAGGCATTAAAAAGAAATAAAAACTTGGGAAACTCAGATTTGGGTACAGATTAGAGGAGATTTAAAGACGGTACATTTTACATGAAGCTGTCATTAAATAATCATTTTTTCAAGTGGAAATCTAAGCTGAAGATATTTTCCCTTTTTGGAGGGAATGTCTTAAGTATTGGGTATGCAGATGACAACCACCTCTGTTATTACCTCTCTGACTCACCTGAACTCATGTTACCCTTTTCCTCAGCACCTATTCACATATCAGTAAATAAGAATAATATTAGTGATTATATTAATAATAATAAATAAGAAGCATGGTGCTTCCTCCAACCTCTGCATATGAGTGAATCCTTACTAGTGTTTGTAAGGTAGGGGTATTCAGGTTTAAAAAATGGTTTGGGATGATGAATCCAAAGTGGCCACAGGTCTGAGAAGATGGAAATAGCTACAGGATAAGGAGAGAAAAATTTAATGAGGAAAAATGGTAGCTTACTGGGATCTTAAATATTCATACATCATTTAATACTTAAAAACAATCAGAGTAAACCTGAAAAGGAATAAACTGGAGGACTTATAAGGCCACAGAGAGGAGATGATTTCTTGATGAAGAGTCAACTCACTGACTTCAATGGGCCAAGGAGATTTCAGACTTGAGCTGCCTTTCTGGAGGCTTCAGTTCCTTCTGTCAATACACATATGAAGGCACAAAAAAGATATTCAAACTGATAGGCCATATTTCTTCCTCTTCTGCCTCCCCCTCCATTCCTCAAATTGTGCAGCTTAAACCAGCTTGAACAAAGAAGTTTCAAGCACCTTTACCTTTTCTGAATAAGTTCACTATCCCCTGTGTGCATATTATACTTTTAAAAGAACTATTAGAAGATGGCTTACTAGCTGGAAATAAAGAAAAGGCACCATTTTCTTGCACTCGGAGGACTGAGTCACCAGTTCAGACCCCTTTCCTTTCACTGGTGCACTGAGTGATTATGTGCCTCAGTTTCCCCTCAACAAGTATAATACTACTGACCTCTGAAGAGACCTGTAAGCTTTTTGTGAAGCTCTGTGAATACAGAGGTAATAAGTGTGAGGCCACAGCATTATTAAAGATATTTTATACAGAGGCAGCTGAGTGATGTCCTATAAATTGTCATTTCTCTCTGAATGGATCACAATATAATATTTCCCACAGAAATACATTTATTATTTAACACTTTTCTGTGAAAGGTTTCTTTTACATTGCAAATGCTCAGAGTTCTTTCATAGGTCTTAGACTATTGACCCTTTACCTTAAAACATGCTATTAATGCTTAACGCTGTTATTAGTATTCAAGGAAGTAATGATTGGTACTAAAATGGAAATGTGCAGTAAAAACACCTTCTATTTTGTAAAATAATTATGTAGCCTAATAATTATTTCATATGATTCTTTTTGATTGATAGGGAAAGGGCACTGAGAAGTTTGGAATCACGATTCTTTAAGGTCTACATTCAAATCGCAGCCACCAACACCATTGTTTCAGACAGTTACATTTCCAAGAACGGCAACAGGATGATCCCTGGTTCTGTTTGGATGAGGGTTACATCAGATAAGGGATACTTAATTAGCTTTTTTTTGTTTGAATGGCAAGGAATTATAATTCTATAAAGGGCAGCTCCGTGTTCTTGCGATTTCCAAGTAAGCCACTGGTACCCTGGAGGTCAAATATAGTTCAAGTCTGCAGTGAAGTGAGACTACCTCCTTCCACTCTGCTGTCATCCCACCTGACCCTAACCTGGTAAAAGCATCCCTAGCGATGCCAAAGAGGCCTTTCCATTCTCTGTGTACCAGCTACACTGGTCTTTCACATTTAAGGCTGCCAGATAAATGTCAAACCGCAATGTTCTTGTGATGTTTAATGGGAACCAGGCTGAGAGTGCTTGAACTTGTTTCACTTTAGAGAAGTTTTTGTCACTTTGGCTTAGGTGGAAAAACAATTTTTAGATCAATAATGTCCACAGACGAAGTGCTAGGTTTTCTTAGCTGATTTGCTGCTTGCTAAAAAAAAAAAAAAAACAAACCACAAAACAATTGAAAATCTACCTGGGTGCTTGTGGGTGTGTGTAGTACAGAAATAGCTGTAAGATTATTGTTCTATGTTTTATGGAGTTGGTTAGTTCTAGCTCTGTTCTTTTTTTGAGTGCATAATATTAAAAACTTTTCTAGTTGTTTTTCTTACAGATTTTCAGATTCAAACAGCTATAGCTGGGTGTCTGTTTGCATGTACAACTATTTTAAACTATTTTGCTGGGCCTGTTTTGTTGCCAATTTTTTCTTCAAATGCTGTATTAAAATTTCAAGTGAAAAATTTAAGCCACGCTTACGACTCATGATATTACAGCAATGGATTGGAAACGAAAGGAAAATCAGAGCTCTAAATAAGCAGTACACATGTTCACAGACAAATTAATTGTTTGTAAATAATTTTAAACAAATGTTAACATTAATTTTGAAGTACTGAGAAGTCTTTTGCCTCACAATGCTGATGAAGACAAGGACTTCTGAGCTTTTTTCCCCTCTACATTTACTGGCAAAGTCTCCTAACAGATGACCCAACATCCAGCAGCCATAAGATTCCTGCTCATCACTCAGCTAACCTGGGAGCTGTTCAGATATTAAAGTGATAACTGCCACAATAAAACTTCAAGGCCTGTTTAAGAGTTGTTAGAGGAAGAAAGGAGGCTCTCCTGCCAATTCCACTGCAGCTTCTCAGCAGTGAATGCTCTGAATGGAGCACAACTGCTCTCCTGGATCCCTATTTCGGTTCTTACGCGACTACTGAAAGACATCAGCAGTGCCAATAAAAGCAGTAAAACACCAGCAGGATCAGCAGTAGGAGCAACAGCTGGCCAGATACAAGAAAGGAAATAAAATGTACCATCTGAGGGTGATCAAGGGATTAGTTATGATTCATGAGTCACAACTCCTTTCTGGACAGGCTCCTGCTTTGATCTAGCTACATATGGCCCTTTGCTCTGGTTCTGTGTCGAAACAGCAAAAGGAGAAACACAGGAAGTGTTAAATGGAAGCAGTAAGTGTGAGATATTCAGAGCTATTTATATATTCACTACTTTGGAACAATTAGTTAGATTTGAAATTATATGGTTTACTATATAATTAAAATTCTGCTAAGTTTTTGCTTTTGTGGAAGAGCTTACGAAATTAATAAAGAACGTCAGACACCTACCAAGGACATGACCAATGATGTTAGGAAGAGTGAAGATCAGATCCCTGATTCCCATCTAGGAATAAAGGAAATTTGAAATGTTGTATGAATATTTTGTCACATATCTCTTAACGATATTACAGTAAGTAATGAAATATTGAAAGTATCACCTTATTTCAAATTTGAATTTTTCTGTTTCAACTTCTATTAGCTCCAATCATCTTGAGGTTTAAGCTACAGGCCAACCTTTCTGCTAGCACTTAGAAATGTCTGGCAGACCAGGAGTGAGTAAGCTTCTAGGCTTCTGACAGAAAAGTTAAGTAAACTCTCCAGTTTCTTGACAGGAAAAGTATATTCAAGATCTCAAATAATTTATGTCTCTCTTCTCAGAATCCTCTTAAATGTTTTTGTTGTGTTTTGGTTTTTAAGTGACCTTACTCTTTTTCAGTGCTTCCTTTCATGTACATCCAAGAATCTCATTTAGACACAGATTTTTTAGAACTATTAAGTGATTTTAAAATCTGATTGGTAAGGACTACACTGATTTTTGTATTACACTAATTTTTGTAAAGAAGCAATTCAGCATCAAATCACTCACAAAATTTTAATTCTTTCAGAGCAATTACTTTTACCTGTTGGAGTTGATGTAAATTCTACAATTTTTAATGACATGGAAAGTCAGTTCTGATAGTGTTATGTTTTCAGTTGAACCTGAAAACAAAACAAATTACAGTTGTTCACAAATTACAGTCTTTTTTCAGTTCTACCACACACGTTACAACTCCTCCTCCAGATTACGCAATGATACAAACGTATATGCCAATACTAACAGTATAGATGTGGTTTCATACATGCCAAGTATATAAAGAGCCTATATATAGAGGGCCTATATTTAGCCTCTACTTCCATCACCCTGTGAATGTAGTGCCAGAGGGAATAATTAAGGGGCAAGGCTGATTGACCTAGACAGTGGTTGACCCGCCCGACAGGCTTTCAGACTGAATTCTCTGGTCTGCTAAAGAAGAAAGCCTCACAAAGTGTCTTTAAAGCAGCCATGGAAGACAAGAAGACGGTTCCCTAGTGACTCTGTGATGATGTAAGTCTGTCAGAGATGGCTCAACTATTTGCCATCACAAGGCATTTCCTGCCCCCAGCATAAGAGGACAGTCATAAAGTCATATATGGAAGGCACAGTGGGAACTGATCGTGGTGAACTTCGCTACCTTAGATCCTTTGTCAGCAAAAGTAGACTTTCCCCTTTGTAACCAGAACCATGTGAATCTGAATCTCCAGACCCCTGTGGTTTCCCACTTTGTTCTGTGGCTTTGACATACCAGGAAAATGTGGCTTGATGGTTGTCTTATCCAAACAATAAATCCATCCCAAGCAACAACCTGTCAGACTTCTATGAAATCTGAGTTAGGCATTACCAACCTGTTTTCAGAAAGGTTACCTGCCACAACTCACTCCAAACGAGACTTCCACCACCAAAATCTGTTTGGTGTCTCAACTAATTTGTTCCTGACTCCCTATGCTGAAGCTGTGCCAAAAATGGTGGCACAGGGGTTTGACCATAAGGCTTGTGGGGAGACTCATCATTTCACACTACCACCACTACAGACAAGTCATCAGATACCACAAACTTCAGTTTGCTGATTGAAACAGTCTGAAGGGAATCTCCAAATCTACTCAGAGATGGAAGTCCCTGTGTCATTAGTCATCTTCGGTTTACATTAGGAAACGTAAAACAGTAAGTTTGCAGGAAAGGTATTCATTACTAGATCCAGCTGGAGCCTTTCAAGATCTGAGATTAAAAAGCACATAAACTCGCTCCTTCCAATTAGGTACAAATGTCTTTCTCTCCTCTCTTCCTCAGCAGCCATAGGACTTGCTCCGGATGTGGCTAAAATGGCACATTTTGGCCAGCTACCTGACAACATTCGTCATCACATAACTAACAGATTCAGTTTATCAATTTCTGTCATGATTTAAACCCAGTTATGCCCCACAAAAGGCTTCTACAATATCCCTTTTCCAGAACATGCCATACCCTTCACAGGGTAACTTTTTACTGAACTTCCTAGCAATTTCCAGCTCAAGGAAGAATGTAGGACATGAAGTAGAACTCAGTCAGATCTGAAACAAAAGCCAAAAAACCAGAACTTCCACAAGCCCAGCTGCTTTGTAATGAAAATTGAGGCTTCCAAGCTTTCTACAGCAGACAATCTCGAAATGACATTAAAGAAAATGCATTAGATTTTAGGCATTATTAGCACAAGAACATTTGCCCATTCTTACCACATTTTTTATGATTTCTCTTACTGTATCCCAAGTGTTTGGAGGTTTTCTCCCAGTTCAAAGGCATGTGGCTTATACAGTCTAACTTTCTCTAGAGAAGGCTACTATATTTCAAAGGCACAGTTTTTAAGGCTGCTTAGAAGCCTATTAAGGAAACTATCTTCCAAATTCTGCCTTATGACTAAAGATGAATTCCAACGTATACTCACTCATGATTCCCGTAGAGCCAATGACACTTCTGCAACCGATCATCAAGTTTCAGTCTTCTGCACACCGCAATTATTTTTTCCAGTAGGTTTTTTCAAGCCCGTTTTCAAATAAAGGATGAGATTCAAAAGGAAATGTTAATGCTTTTCTTTCTTGAATGTATGATCAGACTGGCTGGGAAGAAGGAACTGGTGTACAATTTTGTTCTTGTTAATTTTGTTAATAGTCTTGTGCTGCAACTTGTCTAGATGCTTTGTGACTAGTGCTGGTCTATTCTCCTTTTTTCCCACTGACATGCTCTTGCCAAGGATATCATTATGACATTCTGTAGTAACAAGCATTCTTCTGTTCAAATTTATATCAATTAGTTTGGGACAGTAATTCAATCGGACGGCCCACTGGATTTTGAAAGACTCGCAACGATGTCAGAGTGGCGACCTTTTTCCTCCACTCTCAGCCAAAAGCCATTTTTTAACAAGGAGCTCTTGAAAAGAAATGCCACTTTGATAATTAGTTATTGATCACGGACAATGCGGTGACAAATACCATCGGATTAGCCAGACGCCAGTGGGTCGCGACACGAGGTTTTCCTTATCGCAATAATCTATGGAAAGAAATATAGAATAAAGGTCATTAAGGCTTCTGTTTTGGGAACATAACCCAGATATCTTAACTTCCATATTAAAAATAGCAAAGCATTCTGGATGCACTTAGTTTTGTTGCAAACTGTTTAAAAAAACTTCTGGCTAGGCGAAATTTGTGAAGTTACACTCTTTAAGCAACTACATTTAAAATTATTTTGACAAATTAGCCCTGCTGCGGCCAGCAGTGTTACCTCACTAAAACACCATTATCTTTCCTCCCCTAAAATGTCCATTAGAAACTATTTTGGATCTGTGCATAAAAACACTGTAACAATTATAGACTTAAAATATAATGGACTTTTCTTTCATCTGATTTAGGAAGCATTTTAAGGCCTGCCTGAAATTGCTTCATGTAAGTTATTTAATGGAGAAAAAATGGCAAAGAACAATTTTATTGCACTTAAAAGAGCAGAAAGGAGGAAGGAATCCATTAGTTTTAGGGTTTCTTTCCAGAATATTAATGAAACATAGCTTTGCTGAAATGTGCAAGAATATACAACTACCTGTGCTATAATTTTGGCTGACTCGAGAGACCATTAGATTAGAACTGAAGTAATACAACTATTTTTGAGGTATATAGGACAATGATAGAATCCCATTGTAATTGAACCCTTATAATACCATAGGTAATACCTGTACACGACTGGACTATCCAGTATTCTACATTAATAAATATATTACTTATAGATCATAATTTCAAATTCAGTTCAGGTCTTTACTCCTTTATAGACTTGCCTAGAATAGATATAATTTCAGTGTGACAATGAGATAAAGAAAAAAACATTATGCTTGGAGAAAAAAAAAAGTCCAGAACGATTGACTTAAATAATGTCACATAGGATATCAGAAATCTGCAAGTCTAAAAGTCAAACTCAGATTACTGTTTCTCATCACATAAAATTATTTTCTTATAAACTGATAAGTAATGGCATTTAAAAGTGTGAATATTCTAATGCTAGTCAACACTGCCCAAATTAAAGTGATATTATATCCACTTACCATTGCAAAATTCCTGTCTGTTTCAGCACACAGCATGATAAAATGGACATCAAGACAAGCAGAACCTTTCAAACCTTAAAGTTTTTTGTATAGATTTGGATTCATATTGATGGGGAAACACAATGTACCCACTTCCTGAGTAATAGGTATCCATTCTTTCTAGAGAGAAAGAACCTCATTTAGAGGGTTTTTTTTAGACTAATGAACCTATCATGACCACGTTATTAATTTCTTCTTGTATTCAATATTATTTTGTAAAGTTCATTATTAATTCGGTGTCATTTTATTGTCGTTATTAAATTACTACTATTTTAATTTATGACAAATTATCTTTTCAAAGATCTTCCAGAGATTAATTTTTATACTGCAGTGTGTATGAAAACATTCTAAAACTGTGTGCAAGGTAACAATTAGAACAGTTACTCATTAGCTTAGAAAACGTAATCTGTTCTAACTTCGGTGATCTGAAGGTTATTTCAGTTTACTGCTGTGACTGCATTAAACAGCCATAAGGAGGAAGCTACAATTTCTGTACTGTGTGCCCACAGCAAAGGTAACATGATACAAAAGTTAGAATTATCTTATGGATAATTCTGCAAAGGGGATGTTTATGACCCTTTTCTGATGTTATCTGGTCATGAAGACCCTGGCAACATAATTCACCTTAAAAAGGCTTGATTTTCTGCCTATTGCAAAATATTATTTTATGGGACAGATTAGGAGCATTAAAAGAATAATTCTAACACTGTTCTGAGCTGCTAAGAGGGAAATCTGAAGCAGTCCAACTGACAGCATGCAGATGGCTTCTTGTGTTCCCAGTCTTCTTTATAAGAAGGAAGGATCTCTTTACCTCCTTCAGGTAACAGTATGATACAGACAAACACATTAGTACCTCTTAACTGCTACAGCTTATGCCTAAATGTGTTCACTGCATACTATAAAAAAGATCCAAAGATCCAAGATGCACATGCAGAATCCCTTGTGAGCACAGAACAAGAAGGATAAACTATTCCAGTGCAGTGTACCTACCTAGATATGCTGCAATTTCTCTCTGCTTTTAGTATCTGGACCTCAGATATTTCAGAAACATTTCCTTCCCTGACATGCAGACACGGCCATTTCTATGAGGAAAGATCACAAACACACGGGACATCTCTCTTTCCTGACCATTGGCCACAAGGTCTGGAAATCTTCTGAAAAGGATAATGTTATTAATATAAATATGATCATCATTCAGCAAAGCAGAAGATAAATGTCTTTAGCTGAGTTTGCATCTTACAATCTCACCTCTGTGCATCATAAGGCAATAGAAAGAATACTGTCTGCCAGACAGTTATTTGTGTAGATACCATGGTGATGGGCGTGTGATAAGATATGGATAATTTTTACAACAAGGCAATAATTCTTACTTACCTATTTCCTTCAGGGTGTTTAGAGGACTAATCAGTTAATGTTTGCTCAAATCTGTAAAAGGCCATATAAGTAGCAAGTATCATTATTAGTACCTTATTATGGTATTGACTTTACCACATCAGACTGCAGTACTTTCCTCTACTTAGGGGTAAGATTACCACGAAGTGTTTATATTCCCATAATGTAAATGTTTCCTCTTGAAGGTGAGTAGAACAGCTTATTGTTACATGTGACCCACCATATAATTTATTTACATGAGCCAGGAGACTCTAGAAATACATTTCAGGGACCTTTCCAGTTAGACTTATTGCTTTTACACTCTCAGTTTGTCCTGAGCAGTGTTTGTTGACGTGCATTTCCGAAAACCTGTTTGGCCAAACCGTACAGCCCTCTAGGGCCCTGTGTTTTGCTGCACCAGTAGGCATGCTGTCATTGCTTTGGCACTGAAACACAGCTGACTGGAAAAGCTGCTATTCCACTGCTGAATTCACCACATTTGGAACTGCCTTATCCTGAGAGCAAAGGCTGGACAACTGTACAAAGTGTGCAGTCCAAATCACCACTCGAACCAAGAGCCAACCCACCCTCCCTCTCCCCCAAAAAACCCACAAAGCCACCTGATCTGTCAAGTTTGCTCTTAGTATCAGTATTCCATGCTGACAGATATTTACTCTCTCCCCCCAGCCCTTACATCTGGATCAATGGGGACAGGCTTTCCACCCCTCAGAAGATTCACTTACATTAAGTGGCGAGGTGGAAGCAGTGAATGAACAATAGATGGCTGTCAGGCTCGACAGCAGGGCATGGATGTATGAGCGTGGAGCTGACAGCAAGGGCCTCAGAGGGTAAACTGCTTTGCTGGAACTAATTAAACAGATGAAATTATTACATGAATATGCAGATGTTGTTTACATTTTACCATATGGTATTATTTCAGGTAATAACTCGCAGGAGGATCCCTTCCTCTCATCAAGAGGAAATGAGTTGAAAAGGAGGCTCCACGTGTCACCTTTCAGTTGCTAGGCAGACATTGATATGGCAGGCTTCTCTCCGAGTCCTGGGGAAACTCTGCTCCTTGTAGCTATGTGACACCAGAGAGGATTTGCATTCCTCCTACTATGCCATGTTGGACAAGATTATCTTTTATTAAGCGTGAGTGTCAGGGCTGCAAAATTTTTACTGTTGTGCAAAGAAGGCAAGCACTTTTCCAAATGTTGATTCCCAATGTGTGCTTTACAGCTGAGATGCTGCCAATCCGTAGACCATAGGTAAGAACTGACAGGTCTGTCCAAATCTGTAGAGGCTGGAAGGACATTTCTGCACTGGCTGATACGTGACTGTGCTGGTCAGTATTTACTGCTCTGCTAACCTGAAGAGTGAATATAAAGGTGTTCCTGTTCAATAAGTTTACATTGATCATGCTGAAAAGGCTGTTCTCTAGAATTACAGAGACACAGGACTACCAGTGGTACAAAAGATTACTAATTATACGATTTAGGGTGGGTAGTCAGCTAGAATCTGACACAACAAAACTAGTACAACCTAGGCAAAGATACACAGCGAGAACAAGCAACACTGAAAACCTTTCTATAAAGTGTTAACTATGGAAGCAGGACAGTGAAGGACCATAGGCAATGCATTGGCTGCCTTGGAAGCTGCTTGTTACTAGATAAATTCAGGGAGGAAAACTGCAGAAATGTAGCCATACTCACACTGCCTGCTCCCAGTCTCTAATGAAAAACTGCCACAAATCTTGAGCAAATAAATACAATTGTCAAACTCACTAATTGATCAATGTCTTCTACTTCAAGAAAAAACATGCAACTGTCCTGTCTTTTTACTACTATTAAAAACTCCCATCTGAAAACAATTCAATATTAATGTAAGCGATAGTTCTTTTGGGCTTATTCAGCATCTAATTTCTACAATGACCATTTTTATACTCTCCCAGGGATAAATGGCACCACCTTTTTCATCATATACACAAAATATCTTTATATTACTTTCTTTATTGCTTCTTCTAAATGTTCCTGGCTGATATGTGGGCTGACCATATTGATCTTTACCCAAAGACTCAAGTACCAGATATGTTTCTGCAGCTCATTGATAGGGGATAATGCCAAGTTACATCACCACTGCACTGACAGATTGGTTGCACATTGCCACTGATACATTTGGCTTTCAAATATCTTTCTTAGGTACATCATTTTAATAGATCATTGGGGTGACTGGTGACCCATATCATTTAAGATGCAAAGACATGATGTCAGTGGTGCAAAATGTGGTTTTGGTCAAGCTATCATACTGTATTTTTGAAATAAGAAAAATATTTTCTCTTTAGCACTCTTTCCCCTGTGCTAGATCCAACTGTATAGCCAGTATAAGTTCCTCTGGCCATTCTGAATGCATGGACAAGAGAAAAAACCCACCAGGCCTCCATGACTTAGAGGCAGCTTTATCCAGAGCCAGTGCTCTGAGCTCAGAAAGAATTTCTTTGACTTAGTCTTCTGACATAAACATTTAGCAGTGTAACATATATATCAAAACAAACCAGAACAGTTCACTTTATATACATTCCCTTTGGAAAGGAGGTGAGAAAACAAACACAGAACAGATGTTAGTCATGCTCAATGTACTACTGGAGGGTACTTGGATACTAAGGTGACGAATATGGTAAAAGAAATGAGTATTCTCTTCTGCAGCTGCTGTTCCTAACTGACAAAAAAGCAGTGAGAAGTGCTTCATTCCTCTGCTCATCAATGCACCACCTAACAACCAAACACTGAAGAAAACCACTCCGGATTTTCCTCAGGAAACCAGCACACACAGCAAATGTTGCTACTAATTACTGACTGATATCCACCTTTCCATCCTCACCCGGTATTGCTGAAAGTTAGCTTTGATCACGCAAAAATCCACATTCCTCTTCAATAAAATAAATCACTTCAGCAGTTAGGAGAAGTTTTTGTAAATTCCTACAGATTATTTTGTCAAAGTCTTTGTCTTGTTTTATTAATAACATCACATGTTATACTACACGAAGAAATTTTGTTTCAGAAAACTATTAATTTTTCACTGGAAATGAGTCCTCTGGGTCACAGGGCAAGCCACAGGTTTTGCTGGGCACACAAGGAGTTCATTTATCTCATCCCTGCCCAAGACTTGCCACTGCACATTTTTTGTCTAACAACAACCATGTCTTTCCTGCTGCAAAGACACCGGGTTGTGGAGCAGTTTTGATCTCTCCTTCTGAAGTTTGCTGTCTGCCCACAACATGCACTGGTCCTACTGAAAAAGAACCCATGGAGAAAAGCATGGAAACAGCATGGAAATAAATTCAAGAACTTCAGTATCGGAATAAGAGAAGACCTTGCTACGAGCGATCAGAGGTGTGGACAAGGGAACAAATGAAACAAGAAGAGCTACAACGGGAGCTAAGAATGTTCTCTTGTTGGCGTCCTGGGAGGTGGAGAGCGACTGCTCACAGATCACTGAGCAGGCACTGCCTAAGGCTGTTACTGCTGAGCAGAAATCATGATACAGCTATTATTAATAACAGTATCATAGTGCTCAGAGGTCTTTCAATGGTGTCAGAAGCAGCAAATGTGATACCAGATGAGGCCTGGAGAATAAGGTCCTGCTTTACGGCTTCCATCTTTTCCCATTTACCTCTGTCAGAGTCTGTCCAAGTCTGCATTACTTCAGAACCCTATTTGTTGTATCATCTGAACACAGACTATGTAAGTAGGGGGTAAATACAGGAACATAAGCTTATAGACCTATCTAATATCCCTAAAATTCACTTCTCCTCTTTTCCTTTCCTTTCCTTCTATTTAGTACAACAATGAATCACTACTGCTCACTCACTGGACTTTTTTCCCTGCTCACTAAAATGTCTAAAATTCCCTATCTCAGTCCTCTGGCTGTCACACTGTTCCTTTAATGTTACTGTACTGCTTTCCCCAGCTCACTGTCTGGGTGTTGTGAACTCATGTGGACACAACTGTGCTTTCTTTATGTTTGGAAAATATCCAGCACATTAGTGTTACTGAAAAAATAAAAAGTAGGTAAACTTTGTTTTCATTTCTCCTTACTCGTCTTCTGTTCTTCTTCCAAGAAGCCAACTCCACTTGGCAGGCACTACCTTCGTAAGATAAGTTACTAACACTGTAAGACATACAATTAAAAGTAGCATGTTCATCAAACACACATAATTCATCACGCAGAGTGAGCTAAACTATGGCTCCTTACCTCCACTAGAAAGTCCCAGTGGGCAAAGGGCAGCAGGACATCCATTCATTTTCCTCATACCAGATTCTGTTTTGGAGTTTCATACTTTAGTACTTTGCCACGTGAGGTTTCAACTTTCTCTAGTGCATGTAAAATGAAGTAAATCAAGCCATAGCAAAGACAGATTTGACCTGAAGTCTGTTGGATGAAGGCCCAAACCTAAGAGATTAAATGATTCAGAAAACTTTGCATTCAAAATAAATGAATATAAAGGAATTGATGTGTGTTACTGACATGGGAAAGCCACAACTGTGTAACATTTCTGTTGTCCTGATCTGTGCTAAAGAGGAAAAAACTAATGCCAGATCCAGACTTGTGTTGATTTCAGATAGAGTATTTCACTTTAATTGAAGCAAGATATCAACCAGTTTTGTATTTTGTGGGTTTTTTGTACAATTGGGTTAGGGTTGTGCTACACTCACAAAGTAAACCAAAAATCTGTGAAACATAACCATTGTCTTAAATACCATTACCAAAATCTCCATGTCTTCTCAGAGTTGCATTTTGTCTTGCATGTGTCACTGAAACAATCATAGATTTGTTTCTCACTGGACACCACTCTCTGCTCTATGCTGGTCTGAATAAATACACCTGTGAAATTACCTGTGTTCTAATTGCACATACAAACTGTAACCGTGGCACTGCTGTGTAGGTCATGAGTCCCTTAAACTGACACCATCCACACCATCCTCCTTACTAGTGTTCTTCAAAAAACCTTCAATGAGAAACTCTAACTTTTTAATGGAATGAAAGAAGTGATGGAGATTCTATCATCTTTGTTAGATTTCTATGCCAGTGCAGTCATATATACAAAAAAACCCCCATACTTCTGGAAGCATTTTACATAGTGACTAATGCAAAATATTTCAGCTGTGTCAGCATCCATCCAATTCCAGATTACATTTTCGCATTTCAGACAAAAGACATCCTGGCAAAAATTAAACTGAGGAACGGGTAATATGATTATGACAATTTATATTTGTAGCAGTTGTGAATGGCAGCATCAGTGCTTGCTAATCCTTTGATAAATTCTTGTTACCTTTCAGTTCCCAAACGCATCTATGCAAGTGTAAAGCATATTGGAGGCAGATGCTGCAGCAGATGAACGTGCTTGCCAAGCAGTGCTTTGTTTGTTGGGGTTTTTTTTTGCATCTAGGTATTCTTAACTGCCATGTTACATGCACTAAACAGTTCTTACTTCTGGCACACTTCATGCACTGCTCTGGGACATGAATAATACACCTGGTCTTCCCCGCCCCACCCTCTTTTCCACATCTTCATATTAGGCCTCATCTTGCACCCTTGACTTAAATGAGCAAAACCATTTACTCCAGTGGCACTAACCTGAGTAAAACAAATAGCAAAACAGCTTGAATGAACTGCACAGTAATTAATACTTTAGTCAATCCAATAAAGCTTTTTTTTTTCCTCCTCCTTTCTTAACCTTGAAACATTATAATGGAATATAACAAAACAGAAGAAAAACTGTCTAAAGGACAACCAAGTTTAAAACTGTGTTTCTTTTACAACAGCTCACATGAACAGGAGCACCCAATCTGCTCTATACTTTTAGATCTTATAGGCAAGAGCGGGGAAAAAAAAAACCCTGGAAATCTTTACTTACTCACATTATGAGAATTTGGGAAAAAATTGTCCACAAAGATACAACTTATTAACAAAATTGCATCATTTACAACTTATTAATGAAGTTGTATCTTTTTGCAGTTTTACGCTGACTCCCATAATTGAAAAATCAGAACTTTTTTTGCCTAAATTTAATAGGATGGGGCTTGCTGGTGTCTTTGGTATTCACCTGTTCTGCACCATAAATGCCTGCAGGGATTTGAGTCTGGGTTTTTAATGCGTTTCGGAATTCATTCACTTCTATTGTTGTTGTTATCTTCTGAAATTAAAGAGGGGTTGGTTGGCTGCACAGTGAACATAGAAAGGGCATCCACCTCATGCAATACTTTTCAGACTGTTTTTGAAAGTGAGTGTACACACATGCACGCAGGTACATCTAAGAGAGCGCGCATGGATGCAAACCATATTGTCACAGAAAAAGGCTGGAAAGGTTTGGGAGCTCAAAAGAAATATCTTTCCCCTCTAAACTGCTTTATTACTGGCATTCCCTCCCTCTTGGGCATGTGTTCAGCTGAGACTAGGCCAAATTGGCAGTCATTTCCAAAGCGCTTGGCAGCCCCGTGATCCCTGGGAGTTTTCAGCTGACACCTCTCTCCCCACCAGTCTATGCAAGGGTCAGTGGGAGACCTGACTCCCAGGCCTGGGCTTGCTCTGGCTGTGTCATGAGTCAGGACCAATATAAATTAAAACCTTAAAGCCATACTGTGAAGGCATTCTTTACCCCCTGAGGTTTTGGGTTTTTTTTCCTGTGACAGATTGCCTTTCTACTAGTTTCCTATTTTTTCATTCTTGGATAATACAGTAGCAAGTACGCTCCTTTGAGCTGAATAAAAGGGGAACATCTGGCAAAGAGAGGGTTAAACTGCCACCAAATTTTTAATATTTTTGGTAAATTTGTTGATGCTCAACAAGCAGCAGTGAAATAATAATAATACTAGGGGCTGCTTATCACTTACAAACAATAGTCCAACGACAATGTTCACACTGACGGAAAAAATGGGAGTAGAAATTAATAGTGACAGTCCTGCAGGAAACAAGGGAGAAATTGGATACCAAGTTATAAAATACAGACTAATCCAATAGGCACATGCTGCTGTTATTATATTAATATTGTTAAAAATATCAAAGCACTTTAAAAATGGAATTGTACTGTAGGTAGATAGACAGTATTATTTCCACATTTTTTTAAATAGAAATTTTCACTCCTTGTTTGGCTTGGAGGCATGGATGTAATTTGTTGCTCAAAAACCAGTAGCTGAATGCTGTGAAAAATAAGACTCGGGATTAAAGCCTCCCATCTGAAGGACAGAATCAGGCTACACTGAGAGCTCTCTCTGTTATTAACAAAACCATCTGAGTCACTGCAGATATGAATTTCACTGATGCTGTTCAAAAGTGGGGTGGGCTGTGTTTATTTAGTTAGTTAGATGAACAGGGAGAGATTGTTTTTCCTCTGTGCAAAAACAAACAGCGAGAAACCCAACCAAACTCACACAAATAAAGAAGTAAACATGAACCTCGACACATCTCACCCGCTGATGAGCCTAATCCCACAGCCCAGGCTCAGATAGGTAAAATCCCTCTAAAAAAAAAAAAGAAATCACTGGGCTTCATCACATAGATAAAGTACATAACATGGGCTGTACATCCTGGAGGAAATGACCGCAGCATTGGCATTACTGATTCAGGGTGTTGCTGCGGCTGCTGTGCTTTCCTGCCACGCCTGTGCAGCACCTTGCATGGTGGGGGCCGACTCCTGATGCACGCACCAGAGCCTGCATAACAATGATGCCTCACAAGAGTGTAATTTCAGCTGAAATCAGGGGATTAAGGAATCTATGTGGCTTCAGACAATGCCTTGAGAGGGATGGGGCTGCCTGGGATGATGCAAGGAAACCCTACAAGAGGCTTCTCCAGGTGGAGGTGGAGGATGGCTGTTGCCTTCGCTGGTCCCCCATTCGAGGTGCTGAAAGGAGCCATGAGAAGCAGCATTGGTACCCGAGACTGGGTGACAGAGGCAGCACAAACAGCAGCTGGGAGCAGCCCGGGTGGGCAGGCGGCTCCATGATGCCTAAAAGACCCAACCAAAATCCACAAAGCAAATGCTCTATGTCGCCCCAAAGCTTGTTCTCTTTTTCAGCTGATCGTGAATAAAAATATCTGTTCCTCCCAAAGCAATTTCAAGCCAAGCCCACAACCTGCTTTCTTTCAAAGAGGTTTCACCATGCAAATCGTCTCCCTCCCCGCTTTTAGCAAGGATGTGCTGCCTTCCTTTCCTGGTGCTCCGTCAGATAGACCTCCCCTTCCCACCAGACACCGAGACTTGACTTAATAAGCAAGGGGGGGTAAAATATCCACTCTTTACACGTAGGGTGTCCTGAGGTACATACAAGCATCACTCTAAGATGAGATAAAGTAATCCAACGCCAGGCCCAGCCTGCCAGTTCAGGCCTAAAGGGATTTGATTCAGTGTCAAAACCTTTGGCTCGGGAGGTCACTCTCTCCTCTTGCTTTTCTTATAACAAAGGCAGAGGGGTTGGGGGGGAGGGTTTCCTCTTCTTTT